>VZTF01000417.1:281987-346761 GCA_013397755.1 Cnemophilus loriae
CCCCACATACCTTCCCCTTTCTTTCTCTTTTGACTTGGCGGATGAATTCCAGAGATGTTAATCCGCTCTCAACCCCTCAGTGAAGAATAAAATGTCCTCTCTGTGTGGGAGGAAGGAATCCATTTGAATTAATTGCGGGAAGGAGCAGGGAGCTGGGGGTGCACTGGGGGTGCGTGTGAGGCTGTGCTGAGGGTGGGCTGAGCATCCTCTGCTGCCCAGTGGTCCCCGAAGGGGAGGGAGGGATGGGCAGAGGGATAGGGATATCTGAGGTGGCACAATCCTTGGGTCTCCGAAGGAGAGGGAGGGCTGGGCAGGGGGATGGGGATATCCAAGGTAGCACAATCCTTGCATTCACAGCTAGAAGCTTCAGCCTCTGCCCTGGCCATAAAAATGCCAACCATGTGGTCTGTGGGCCAGGCCTTAGTGGCAAGTCGCGGGCACAGGGAGCGAGTGGGGGGCAAAATGGCTGCACTCAGCAGTTTTGGGGTGTCAGTGCCTATAAAGAGGAGGGAAGTGCTGTTCTGCCGAGCCAGGGTGGCAGGAGCTGCGGGGTCCGTCCCATCCTGGGGGCACGCAGAGATGGGTCAGGAGAGAAGGAGGGAGGAAAGTGCTAAGCTCGAGCTGGGTCAGCCCACTGAGGGTTCGTGGAGGTGAATGTGGAGGCAGAGGAGAGAGGAGAGACCCCCGGGATGGGCCAGGCACTGTTCTGCGCGCTGGGAGGTCGGTGTGGCTGTGGGATGGGGTTTGTCTGGGGGCCTGGGGGCCTGCAGCCTCTGCCTCCTGCCCTGACCTTCACCTCTTGTCTCTGCAGAGCTCCTGGGATCTGCCAAGCGCCTGAACGTGAACTACCAGGATGCGGATGGGTGAGTGCTTCCCTGGAGGGTGCTGGGTGCTGCTGCCAGCCTGGGGGGGCTCCTCTCCCCAGTATCCAGTCAGTCCTGCAGCTCAGGGTATCATACAGCTTTCCAGGAGAGCTGGAGAACAAAACAACATCCCAGAGCCAGGGCAAGCCCTGCACAGGCAGAACCAATGTCTGCCTGAATGTAAGCTGAGGGCTGTGCTCGATCTATCCTGAAAATCCTTCATGAATCCCTTCTATGTCCCCCTCTGTAGGGGTGCAGTTGAATAGGGATGGCAGCGTGTCCAGCCAGTGTCCCGTGTCCCCCTGGTTGAAGCCCAGAGGAGCACGCGGCCGACCTCAGCACCTGCACGTGCTCATGCCTCTGTTTAATATCCCAAAAGCAGAATCCCATTGTTTTGGGGGGAGTTAGGGAAAGAAAATATGAGGTTACCAAGTGACCACAGCATATTTGTGTAGCTCATCACTTCCAAAATCCAAGTACTTAATAAGCTGGGTACTGGGAGTTAAAGAAACCACAAAGGCCCATAAAATAAATAAGCACATTATTCTTATTGAATTAACTCTGACCTGCCAGTCATTAGCATTGTTTTTATGTGCTGTTGTTGTATCTAATTTCTACATGTTTTCATTTGGAGGACTCTGTAGGAAGAGGTGTCCATGATGAGTCCTAACAGGCCAGCGGGGGGTTGAGAACCTGCAGGATGGCTCCGTCTTAAAATAATACTGTGCAGATGGAGCTTAATAGAAAAAGAATTTAATAATAGAAGCAATGATCTGATTCTGATAAGGCACAGGGTTTGTGCTTGGGCAGCTCCAGGAGGGCTGATGGTGGGAACTGGGGTAAAGGGTCTGTTCCCTGCCAGAGGCACACAGGCAGGGCATTGGGTTTCACTGAGGCACAGGAAGGGGATGATGGGGAGGTGAGATACGAGCATGGCGTGTGTCCTGGGAGAGCCGTGGTGCTGGTGGTGTCCTTGGCATCACCTTGCTCAGGGCTTGGAGGGGATGGGGTGGATGGGTGTGGGTTTGTGCAGCCACCCCAGGGCAGAGTGGGACCCCACAGGGTTGGTTCAGGGGGATTTTGTACCCCCCCACATTCACACTTTGAGGCAGAGGTTTTGCTGTGGCTCAGGGACATGGTGGGTGTACTGAAGGAGAGAGCAACCCTCTCTGCTGGGGTTACTGTCCCTCCTGCAATGTTGAGACTTGCACAGGGATTTGGGGATGCTCTGGGACTGCAGATCATGAGGAGAGCTGTGCTGGATGAGCTGCGTCCCTGGCATTGGGATTGGACACTGCAGAGCCCATCAGAGCCCCATGCTGGTGCTGTCAGGAGCCCCCCACGTCCCTTGGAGTGGCTCATGGGCTAATCCCTGGTGGCACAGGGACCCCTTGCTTGGCCTTGGCCCTTCACGTGACGGCTCAGGGGGAGTGCCAGGCAGACAGGCCCCTTTCACAGCCCCAAGACACTGGGCTCTTTCATTACTGGCAGCCTCCCACGCTCTGCCATGGGCTCCTGGCAGCCCTGCTGGCATGGGGAGAGGGCAGCTGGCAGAGGGGGCAGGAGTGGCCAGGGGCTGATGTGTTTGCTGGATGCAGTGAGCAGCACTGGGGCTGCCTGGCTGCTCCATAGAGAGGGGAGATGCATCTCTCTCCATCCTGCCGGTTTCTCTCAACAGAGGGCACAGGGTGAGGGACTCCTCTCCCTGGGGTTTCCCGAGGTACACAGTGTGCCTGCATCCCTCACTGAGCCCTGGAGCACGGACAGCTTGGAGGAATTTATCAGTGTTTTGCTATGGGGAGTCTGAGGCACTGGGAGTGGGCAATCAAAGAGGACGTAGCCATGAACAGCCAGTGACAATCCCAGCTCTCAGCCCATGTCCCCGTGCTGGGGGGGTCTGTGGGGACAGCACAGTGGGGCTGGGGGCTGGGCTGAGCCCTACCTTGTGCCACAGGTTCTCAGCGCTGCACCACGCGGCTCTGGGCGGCAGCCTGGACCTCATCTCACTGCTGCTGGAGGCACAGGCCACCGTCGACATCAAGGACAGCAACGGTAAGGGGTGACCCCCCCAGGCACGGCCCCTCCGGCCTCCAGCTCAGCCCCCTGTGCCAGGTCGGGGGCCGTGTCCAGCCCTGCTGAGCCCCGCTGCCCACAGGGATGCGGCCCCTGCACTATGCGGCGTGGCAGGGCCGTGTGGAGCCCGTGCGGGTGCTGCTCCGCGCCGCCGCCTCCGTCAACATGGCCTCGCTGGATGGGCAGATCCCGCTGCACCTCTCGGCTCAGTACGGCCACTACGAGGTGGTAAGTGACAGCCCAGAGCCACCTACGTGCCCTCCCCGGGGCTCTCTGGGGTACGTGGGTGGGGGCAAACCCCACTGTGCCGGGTGGGAGGGAGGCAGGGATGCAGGGTGATGCTGAGCCCCTGCACCACGTGTCTCTCCTGCAGTCCGAGATGCTACTCCAGCACCAGTCCAACCCCTGCCTCATCAACAAGGCAAAGAAAACCCCACTGGACTTGGCCTGCGAGTTCGGGCGGCTGAAGGTGGGTGCTGGGGGCTCTGCCCTGCACCAAGGGCTTCTCCAGGGGCAGCTCTGGAGCTCGCTGGCTCCTCCAGGAACAGAGCATGGGGTCTGGTGACGACTGCTCTCGCTCCACCATGAGACTCGGAGTCTGGCAGGCAGCACCTGCCTCCTCCTGTGGCCAGACACAGCCGGACCCTGAACCTGGGAGTTGTGGGTTTTGCCCCTGACCTCATAGCAGGGCAGTGTCAGGCTGGGAGCGAAGCCAAGAGTTGTTGCTCCTGGTTCTCCACAGCCTCCCCCCACCCACCCCAGCTTTGCTCACAGTTAAGCATGGATGGGCTGAGCTGGCTAATCCCAGCAAGCTCTGAGCATCCAGCCCTGCTCCAGGTCCCCAGCACAGCTCCTGGGGATGGGGCCACCCTGTGCTCTGGGAGACCCTGGCCCAGCCAGCACCACTGGGTTGGGCTGGAGCATGGCCAGCCAGACTGTTCTGTGCCCCACTGAGAGGGGACCAGGGGGATATTTCCATTTTTGGAGTATCTATAATGTCTGCAGCTATAAACAGGGCAGTAAAAATAACTCCTCTGTGCCTTTGGGTTGCCCTGAGATGCTGGGAGTCACTCAGGGCTGGAGAGACTGGAGGTTTTTAGGGCTTGGTCTGAAAAGCTCGATTATGGGAAGACTATTTCTGGCTGTTGTGACCTTTTACAGTCCCTCACGACAGTGTGGCCATGCCAAGCACTGTCCAGCTCCAGCCAAGCCTTGGGCTGTGGGTGGAAGGGAGTGGTGGGATGGGGAGTGGCGGGCTGGCCCCAAGGATGAGCGCCTCCCTGGGAGGGTGCGGGTGGGGGTACCTGTACCCCGTTGCTCACCAGCATCTCATGCAGGTGGCCCAGCTGCTGCTGAACAGCCATCTGTGTGTCGCCCTGCTGGAGGGACAATCCAAGGATGCAACTGACCCCAACTACACCACTCCGCTGCACTTGGCAGCCAAGAACGGGCACAAGGAGATCATTAGGTAACTCCCTGCCCTATGCTGTAAAAACCCATCATGGCTTCAAGTCCCGCTTCCTCCCAAACACACCTTCCTCCTGCAGGCTTCAGCCTCTCATCCCCAAACCAAGTGCAAAGTGTTGTCCCCTTCCCATCGTAAAGCAGGCTGGCCCTGATGTCCATGTCCTGCTGTTCATGCCTCTCCCTCCTTCCTACCAGGCAGCTGCTGAAGGCCGGGATCGAGATCAACAAGCAGACAAAGACAGGCACAGCCCTGCACGAGGCCGCACTCTACGGCAAAACAGAGGTGGTGCGGCTGCTGCTGGAGGTGAGCGCAGTGGGGACGGGGCTGCATGGGGAGACAGCCCCTGGGGGTCACCCAGCACCCCTTCCCCTTGGTCCCTTGCCTCCCTTGGGTCTGGTGGCAGGGAGGGATCTGGCCCTGACCATATCTCCTCCTGGGCAGGGCGGCGTCGATGTGAACATCAGGAACACCTACAACCAGACAGCGCTGGACATTGTCAACCAGTTCACCACCTCACACGCCAGCAAGGACATCAAGCAGCTGCTGAGAGGTGAGGTGGGGACGGCACTGAGAGGTGCTTCTTCTCCCTGGGACCTGCCTGGGCTCTAGGTGCTCCTGAACAGCCTAAACAAGTGCTAGAATCCCAGTCCTCTCTCACATGTGCCCCCATCCTACATGTGGAGCAGTGTCCGGGGATCGAGTCCTCTCTGCAGTATTAATGTTTTCTTCTCTCCTTTCCTTGCTCTCGCTTTCTCCTTCTGCCCTCCCTGGACTCCTCTCTTTCCTCCCTACACTCTGGCACCTTCTTTCTTCCTCTGTCCCTTGCCTTCAGAGGCATCAGGAATCCTGAAGGTCCGAGCTTTGAAGGATTTTTGGAACCTTCATGACCCAACTGCTCTCAATGTCCGAGCAGGAGACGTCATCACGGTGAGGCTGCTCTCTGCTCCCCATCCCCCTGCCCCACCATGGCCCTGGGTACCAGCCCCATCCCTCTTGTCCCATGGCAGGTCCTGGAGCAGCATCCAGATGGCCGATGGAAGGGGCACATCCATGACGCTCAGAAAGGCACCGACCGTGTCGGGTACTTCCCCCCCTCCATTGCTGAAGTCATCAGCAAGCGGACAGGTCAGTGGCCACCCTGGGCATGCTGGGGACAGCCCCCTGTGTGAAACCTTCCCGGCCTTCCCAGCACCTCCTGTCAGACAGGCCCTGCAGCCCTGGCTAGCTAGGGGGGAAGGGAAGGACTCAGCGGGTGTCACCATAGATGGGATACTAATTTGGGGGTTGTGGCTCAGCTCTCCCCCCCCGTCCCTGCTTTCTGCATGAGCTCTGACCACACGTGTTTTGTCTTTGAATGCAGGCATGGTTGTCCCCCGCGTGGCACCCGCGCAGCAGCGCCAGGGTCCCCCCGGGGCCCTCCCGGCCCTCCCTGGGGGGCTGCAGCACCTCCCTGACGAGTGTCTGCACCCAGCAGCCCCGAGCGGCCCAGCGGCCTTTGGCCACCTCACCCTAACCCGGACGGCCCCAGGCCCTGACAGCTCAGGTCAGGGGAGCACTTGGGGAGGGAGAGGGGCTGGGGACCTTCCCCTGTTCCCAGCCCTGCCTGGGCAGGGACACGGGGAGACTCTCCTTCCACCTCTCCATGGGGAAGCAGCCAGATGAGAGGGAGTAGATGCAGGAAAAGGGAGTTTTGGGGAGCTCTTAGAGCAGCCTCTTCTCTCCCTGTGTCTCAGCCCTCTGTGTGTCCCTTGCCAGCCCAGGTCACCCTGTCTGTGTTGTGCATGCTGGGAGGTGGGAGGGAACTGATGTATTGTCTGTGGCCGGAGGGGTCTTGTGGGAGACTGTTTTTTACTGGCATCAGTGTCCTTGCTGGACACCTCTGTGCCCCGTGTCACCCCCAATCCTGGGGTGCTGCTGACGGGCTCCCTACTTGCCCCAAGCAGCAGGAGACAGGAACAGCGTGGGCAGTGAGGGCAGCATCGGCAGCATCCGCAGCGCCGGCAGCGGCCAGAGCACCGAGGGCACCAATGGGCAGAGCACCAGCATCCTCATCGAGAATGCCAGGGTAGGCACCAGCTCCTGCTCCCCTGTGCTGCTTCCCTATGCTCGCTCAGGCTGGAGATAGAGCCCCATCCCCTCCCCTGCCCCCTCCTAGCAAAGGAGGGGCTGCTGGAGTTGAGTATCCTACACCAAACACCTACTTGCTACCAGGACTCAGCAGTGAGATGCTCCTGGGGGGACCCCAATTGTCCCCAAAGCACAGCTGGCCTTTTTGAATGGAGCTGGAGGCTGTGTTTGGCATCACACAGCATCTCCACCATGTGCTGTGTCACCCGAGAGGATAATAAAAGGCCCTGAGGCAAATCCTGCCCAGATCTCTTGCTGGGGTCCAGCCTGTTGCTGGCTGAAGCTGTGCCCAGCAGCCCAGCATGGGGACCCTCTCTCTGCTCCTGGGGTGTGACAAAGCTGGTCTCCAGAGCAGGTCTCCTTCCTCCACTCACTCCTCCTCTCCCTCAGCCTCTGCCCTCCACTGGTGATGACCCCCAGCAACACCTTTTGGGATCAGAGCCACGCAATGGGACCTCCCCAGCAGGTGAGGGCTATCCCAACTCCATGGGGCCTTGGGGACAGCTGTCCCCCCAGCCCTACGGACTGTTCACTGTTCAAGTGCCCCTGTGACAGTTCTCCTCTCTCCTTTCTGCCAGGGCCACAGGGCCTCCAGACCCCAGGCATCTGCCCCCCTGGAGACAGGGTCTTCTCCCACCACTTCTTGCGTCCTGAGCAGCTCCTTGAGGGGAAGGTAACTGGAACAACTGGGGAATGGTGTGCTGGGTGAGAGGGCCATGTTTGGGGCACTCAGCCCAGCTCTCACTGCACGAGGGTCACAGGAGACAAGGGGGTCTTGCCCGGGGAGATCCGGTCATCTTGCCTGGAGCAGCCACGTTCTTCCAGCCCCTGCAGCCACCGTCATGGGCTGTTCTGTGTCCTGTCCTCTCCCCAGGACGCAGAAGCCATTTACAACTGGCTGCGTGAGTTCCAGCTGGAGTCGTACACTGTCAACTTCCTCAACGCCGGCTACGACGTCCCCACCATCAGCCGCATGACCCCAGAGGTGAGGCAGGTCCTTCCGCACCCAGAGCTGCCAGCAGTGGGTACCCACTGCCCCGAGCTCCCCGAGCCACTGCTGACCACGGCCCCACTCTGCTCCTGTTAGGATCTGACAGCCATCGGTGTGACCAAACCAGGCCATAGGAAAAAGATCTCCACGGAAATCGGGCAGCTCAGCATCGCTGAGTGGCTGCCCAACTACATCCCGGTGAGTCCCTGGCACTGAGGCTTTGGTCATCCCCTTTCTTCAGGTCTTTTCTCAGAGCTCTCTGACCCCAGGACAGGACAGGATAGGGTCTGTAAGTAAATAGCTGTGCCTGCAATAAAGCAGTCAGAGCTACCCTAAAAGCACAGTCTCCTGGGCAGGGGCAGGGAGGAGATGCTGAAGGTGCTGCCCATTCCTCAATGCTCACAGCAGCAGCTCCGTGCTCTTTTCAGGCTGACCTGATGGACTGGCTCAGTGCCATTGGGTTGCCCCAGTACCACAAAAAGCTGGTGAATAACGGCTACGACTCCATCACCATTGTGACAGACCTGACATGGGAGGATCTGCAAGAGATTGGCATCAACAAGCTGGGTGAGTCCCTCCTGCCATGCTGGGGTGGCCCAGGGCAGCCAAGTTTCCCACCCAGATCACCATGCCCCGTTCTTCCTCAGGCTGGGAGGTGCAGGCATGTCCTGAGCACCTGGAAAGGGCAGTTCCTGGCTGTCCCTAAGAACTCTCCTTGGCCAGCTGGAGCTGGGCCCAGCCAGATAGATGCCAGCAGTATTTTGTCTCCTCCTATAGGCAGGGTTTGGATAACTCTGAGGCCTTTGCCCCAGTGTGTGACATAACTACTACTCTACTTGGCCTGGAAACAAAGGCCTTGAGGGCTGGAGCTGACCTAATGTCCCTTTCCTTCCTGCAGGCCACCAGAAGAAGATCATGTTGGCTGTCAAGAAGCTCAGAGACCTCCGCAAAAGCCTCAACCAAGCAGAAGCAACTCTGGCAAGACGCAAAGTCCCCGGTTCCCTCGACATTGTCACCATCGAGTCGCTGGAGAATGGGGAGTGCCAGTCCCCACATACACCCAAAATGACGACCTTCCAGGACAGCGAGCTCAGCTACGAGCTCCAGACAGCCATGTCCAACAGCTGCCACGAGACACTCGGCATCAAGAGCAGCCAGGGAATGTCACGGAGCCAGGAGAGCATCGGGGTGCGGTCGCGGGGCTCAGGGCACTCGCAGGACAATGTGCTGTCCCGGCGCCTCTCCAGCCCCTCGCAGGAGAGCCTGGGCAGCGGCGAGAGCAGCAGCAGCAGTGGGCAGTCCTGTGCACCCCCCCGCAGCAAGGAGAGCCCGGCCAGCCTGCCGGGCCGGCCCAGCCCTGAGCCCTATGGGAAGCTTGTGTCCCCCGAGGGGCTGAATGGCTTTGCCAACGGCGGTGGGGGCAGCCCTCTCAAGGAGAGGAACCTGCCTGAAGGCACGGATCAGTACGCCCGGCCCGTGGCTCAGAAAGGAGCTGGGACTCCAGCAGTCACTCCCTGTACCCCTCCCCAGACTCCCAGCAAGGGAACAGCCCCCTACGTCTTCATGTACCCACACATCTCCCTGAAATCCCCAACGGCCCCGTCCGTCCTGGGAGCAGAGCAGCCCAAGGGCCTGACGCACCCGTACCCCTCCATCTCCCCTGGACAGAAGAGCAGCCTGCAGACATCAGCCCAAAAAGGCTTCTCCTACCTGCACAGCCAGTGTGGCCCCACGGAGCCGTCCACCACAGCCCCCACGGCCGAGGAGCAGCACAGCGGGGGCGAAGGCTTGAAACACAAGAAGCGCTCGCACAGCCTGAACCGCTACGCGCTGTCGGACGGGGAGCACGAGGAGGAGGAGGGGGCCCCCAGCAGCACCGTGGGCTCCTACGCCACGCTGACGCGGCGGCCGGGCCGCAGCCAGATGCCACGGGCCTGTCTGCAGGCGGATGCCAAGGTGACCCGCAGCCAGTCCTTTGCCATCCGGGCCAAGCGCAAGGGCCCTCCCCCGCCACCTCCCAAGCGCCTCAGTTCCGTGTCCAGTGCCCTCGCTGCCGAGGCAGATGGTGAGCAGCCCCCCAACCCTGAGCGGCAGCCCGCAGCCCCCCAGGACGTGGTTGACGCAGGTGCCACCCCCAGTGATGCTGGCCGTGGCAGGACAGTGAAGAGCCTGGCAGCTGCGCTGGAGGGAACACCAGGTGTGAGTCTGGCCAAGCCCCTGCTGGCCCCAAAACCGCTGCACCTGACTCAAGACTGTCTCCCCCGGGCAGATGTGGGTGAGGAGTCCCATGATGGCGGTGACACCAGCAGTGCCACACTTTCCGATGGCAGCAGGGACCCCTTTGAGAGTGGCAAGCCACGGAGACGGACAGTGAGTGAGCCCAGCGCTCCTATGACAGAGGTGGCTGCGCAGGGTGAGCGGGAGGATGCCTGCTCAGACACAGAGGAGGAGGCCAAGCAAGGGGTCTCCTCTTCATCATCCCAGAACAGCTCCAGTGAGTGCATCCCCTTTGCAGAAGAAGGCAATTTAACCATCAAACAGCGGCCAAAGCCCAGTGGGCATCCCAAGGCCGATGCGGCTGTGCTGGACACGGAGCCCGGTTCCCAGCCGGCAGAGCCCCAGGGCTCTGCTGGGAAGGAGCCAGCAGCCCCCGCTGTGACCAAGGAGCCGCCCGTGCTGGAGTTCAACCTCACCGAGTCAGACACGGTGAAGCGCCGGCCGCGCTTCAGGGAGCGGGAGCCGCTGCAGGCAGTGCTGAAGGCATTCAGCATTGCGGGGCAGGTGGAGGCGGGGGGCACCCCCACACCCCAGTATGCCCAGGCCCAAGCCGTGAGCATCGCGGGCCCCCCCACCCCTGCCCCAGCACCCGCAGCACGGCCCGCACTGGCTGGAGACGCCTTTGACGATGACAGTGTGGAGTTCAGGATTGCTGAGATAGAGAAAAGCATCTTGTCACTGGAGAAAGGGATGAAGAAGGCCCCAAGCCCCACCAAAGCCCCCAGCCCCACAGAGCTGGTCAGTACGGCTGTGGTGAGGACACCCACTCCAGGTATGGGGGCTTGTGGAGCTGTCTCCAAGGTGGGGGTGGAGCTCCCTCCCGTGTTGGTGTGGGACGTGAGGAGGACCTGTGCCACCACCTACCATGAGTCCCCTTCCTTTGCAGATGTCCCTGCCAAGCACACCTCCGTGGCATCCACCAAGCTCGTCTTCTCTGGACCCAAGACCATCTACCAGCAGGTCCTGCAGCCCTCCCGCCACACTGTTGCTCCCTGGGCGGCCACCGAGGCGGTGCCAGATGTGATTGGGTCCCTGCCCGGTCCCAGCTCACTGATGCTGGAAGTGGGCAGCAAGGCGTCAGCAAAGCCTTTGGCAGCTGCCCCGGGGGCCACTCTGGTCCAGCAGCGGCTGGAGCAGACCAACTCCAGCCTGGCTGCCACGCTGCAGGCGGCCGAGAAGAAGATCACTGTGGAGGATGCGGACAGGTGAGGGAAATGCTAGGGATGGGCTCCTTGAGGCAGGGTTGGGAAGGTCCCAGGGAGGGTAGGAGAAGGGCTGTGCATGGGCCACATCATGCCTGCACCACACAGGTCACACATGCTCAAGCCCAGCTCCGTGCTGTGCTCCTGCTGCTGCATCGGGTCCAGCCTGGCCAAACCTTCCCCATCAGCACCTGCAGCCTTTGGGCAGTGCTCTGAGTCTCCCTTTCCTCCCCAGCCACCCTGGGACCGTGCACTCGGCCAAGAACATCTTGGAAGACATCAGCAACATGTTCGATGACCTGGCTGACCAGCTGGATGCAATGCTGGACTGAGGCTTGATCCCTCCTTCCCTCCCCGCCTCCGGCTGCTCCACCAGTGCCCCTCGTGATGGGGGAAGAGCAGATCCAGCACCGAGCGGTGCCTGCAGGTCTCTCCAGCCGCCTCCCTCCCCACACTTTGCACTGCGGCTGGGAACACAGCTGCCCTCCTTGCCCACTCCTGGCTCCGTGTCACACATGCCAGCGTGGCCAAGGGCCGGTTTCCGAGGGGGTCAGGCATTTCCCACCAGACTGGCAGCAGAAGGAGAGCCCAGAGGGGCTGCACATGCACTCCTGGAGGCCACAGAGAAGCCCCTTGCTCCCTTGCACAGAGCTGAGGAGCCTCCACAAGGGACCTTTCTCTTTCCCCACTGCATTGTCGAGTCCTGCCTCTTATTATTTATCCCCTGCCAACAATGTGTCACAGGAGAGGCCTCCCCGGGCAGCCGCCACCAAGCTGGCGATTCACTGAGCAGCCCCAGCCCCGGCCAGGCCTGACAGCAGCTAAAAGAAGACAGAGCTTGTCACAATTTGGCAGCTTGTGGAGCGAGAAGGAACCTTTCTGCTTTATTTGTCGCTTTTCCAAACGCGTCAGCGTCAGGCAGCGTGAAATCCAAGTGGATCGAAATCCCTCCAGCAGGACCCACAGACCCCTCGAGATGAGCCTGGCACAGCCTGCGGAGCAGCGGATGCTCCACCACGGCCCTGCCGGACATGGGAGCCTTCCTGCCCCTTCCCGGAGTGATGAGGATGGTGATGGCAGTGCCAAAAACCTGGGAATTTGGGCCAGTCCGTCTGGATCGTGCTGCTCAGTGGAGTTTGCCCTCTGCCAACACTGTGCCTACACCAACCCCCACCCTGGTCTTTCCAGAGTGAAGCAGCAGCATGATTAATGCTTTTTAAATTTTTTTCTCCCCTCCCTTATCCCTTTTTTTGGGAGAAAAGAGTCCGTTTTCCCAGTGCCCCTCCCTGCGGGGAGCTGCTGGCACAAACCCCGCCGTGAGCATTGTTCAACAGTAGCAGCGTTTGGGGCGTGATTCCTCCCCGCGGCCCTGCAGCCCGGCGGGGGAGCTGACCCCGGATGCACCGGGGGAATCCGGCTCGGGAGCAGCTCCCGCGCGCTGGATGCGGCCACAGCCCGTGGCTGCAGCGGGGAACGGCAGAGCGAGCTCCCTGCGTCCAGGCGCGAGGAGCGGCTGCATCGCTCCGAGACAGATTTCTCTCGCAGGATCTGCTCAGTAGTGCATGGCTAAATATGTCCAAGAGCCCCGAACTTGGCTCGCGCTCGGCATGCCAAGCAAATGAAAGCATCGGAGCACCAGAAGGGAACCCAAGATTGTGCTGAAGTGCCATTTGCTACAAAAATTCCAAACAAAGGGAAAGAAAAATCCATGTATTTCCCTTTTTTTTAAGAAAAAAAAAAAACAAAACCACCAATGCAAAACCAAACTGGAGAGGGAGAAGGTGGCTGAGAAGGCAGTTGCTTCCCAGTCCTGCTGGGAGTTTGCAGCTGGATTGGACTGTTTGCAGCCCCTTGTGCTGTTGCATGGGAAGGGGAGCAAAGCCCACCTGAACATTCCTGAGGGTCTCTGCTCCTGAGGGCAGCTGTGCCGTGGGCCGAGCAGGCAAGAGGTGCCAGCCTGGCTTCTGGGCTGAAAAGCAAAGCCAAAAACCCTGAAAAAACCCTAAAATCCTATCGTTGGCTGGGACTTGAGGTCAGTGTGAGGCGGGTAAGACACTTCTTCCCTGGCTCTGATTTCTGTCCCACACTGAGTGTATCCACTGCCTGTGTCTGAGTGCCACATCATGGACATGATGTTTTCAAATAGCTACAACCAGTGGCACTTTATCAAGAGATTCACAGAAACCTTTTAAAACTGATTTTTACTCTCACAAGTCAGCCTGGGACAGGACCAGTGATTTTTTTTTCCAATGTTGATAAACTGTAAATGGTTTTTTTTTTAAGGCCAATGTATATATTTTAAATGTGATTTATTATATATATTTACTAACCAGAACTGCAAGTCTTGGGTCAGGGATAAGAGGACACTGGGGTGGAGCTGCCGCTGTCTGAGCCACCTGAGGGCAGCACAACGCTGCTCTCATTGTCAATAAGGGAATTAAACATTTGATTTTGCAGAAGAATGCCTATTTTTTGAGCTCTAGATCTCTATTTTGAAGCTACTGTATGGTGTGTAAGTTATGTACACTGCAACTGGGACTAACTGACCCCAGCTGCACCTGCTCCGTGCAGTGAGACAGTGAGGGGAAAAAATAGCCCATGTAATCACCAGACTGACAACAGATTTTAAACCATCTGCTCTGTTTGTGTTAATCATGTGTTTTGTTTTCCACTAACATCCATTAAGACTAAATTCTATTAAACAGTGGGGCATATTTTACCCTTTTGATAGTTTTGCCTAGTTGTGTCCTTTGTGTCAAATGGCACAAGCTTGTCTCCTACTGCTTGAAGTCCATCGAGGATCAGCCTTATCCTGTCCCTTGAGTGCTCCAGGGTTCCTCAGATAAACTCCCTTGGTGAGTCCCAGTCACCTCCAGTGAGGTTAATGTTCAGTGTGAATCTCACTACCACGGCAGTAACATGGTGACAGCACTGGTGTCCCGGTGCCCAGCTCTGCCCATGTGACACCTCCACTACCCCCCGTGCCAGGCAGAGCATTCCTCCCTCCTCCTGCCTGCTCAGAGTGTGGCCACTGTCATCCCAGGGCCTGCTTTGCCCAGGACAAGCAGCCCAGGCCTCCTTATCCCACCACTGCTTGTCTCCAGTGCTCTCAGTGCCTCTTCCAGCTCACCCCGACCTTTCATCCATCCAGAGGGATTCAAACTGTGCTGCCAGCCTCGACTGAAGCAGTGCCTGGGATCCAGGAAACCACCAGGTAAGCAAACTTATTCTGTAGGAAGAGGCGTTCAGAGATGGACAGATTTGCCCAAAGCTGAGCAGAAACTGGGAAAAAGGCCAGAACTGGATCCCAGGAGCATCAAGCTCTCAGGCTATGTCCCTACAACAGAAAAATTACACCCTGTGACCCCAGCAGCCACAGGACCTTTTTACCTTCTTCCTTTGCTGGGTGCAAACTTGTTCCCACTCTCGGGTGTGTTTTCCAAGACGATCGTTTATTGCCATTCATATACTGGATGCTTGTGGGTCTGGATTTGTTTCTTTTTTTTTCTTTTTTATACAATTTACAAGTTTTAATACAAATGAAATATTTTTACATACATCCCAAAAAATTTAATATAAAATATACAGCATTTAAAAACATCTTGATGTAGGAAATTTCCTTCTGAAGCCGTGCACTCTGACCCTTAGACATTTCAGTGGCTGAGGGAAGGGTGGCACTGGCAAGACCATCCAAAAGGCTCCATTCATATACTTTAGCTCCCTCCAAGTCTAGCTAGGGAAGGAGGATGCAGGAAAATAAACATTTGTGATCACCCAAAGGAGGAAACCTTGAAGGTGCCTCCTCCAGAGGAAGGTGTGGTCAGCAGGAAGCCCTGGAATCTGCTGTCTTTTAACACCTACAACAGTTCATGGCACAGGGCAAGAGCTGAGGTCTGGGTGGGGGAAAGCTGGGACAGCAGTGAGCAGCTCTATGCTGCCTCTGACTCCAGCTCAGCTCGGCCACAGAGGAGATCATATCCCACTTGTGATCCGACCCTGGCATCAGGAAGAAAAGCTGATGTCTCAGGGGCAAGGTGTCACAGATCTGGAGCTGGCATATGGTGAATTGAGACTGAGAAAGGTGCAGCTTGTTCTCCCTGAGCCCTGCAGGTGCCAGGGGAGTGAGGGCACAGTCCAGACTGGCTGGCAGAGGTGGGAAGACACTGCTGTGGTGCAGGGGAGGAGCCCTGTGCTTCCCCAGGGAGCTGCTGGCTCCCTGTCCTGTGCAATCCTGCCAGCATGGGATCTCCACATCTGGCCCCCAGCTGCAGGAACTGGGTCCAGGGCTTGGAACACCCCCAGCTGCTCCCCTCCAGCATCCTCAGTGTGTCCCCAGAGCTCAGGGGTTGGCTGTACCCAGCTCTGCTCCTCTACCAGCCCCACAGCAGGGTGAGGGTATTGCTTAGAGACACTCAGCCATGTTCGTGCTCTCTGGTTATGCTGAAAAGTGAGGAAGACAAGGTGGAGCAGCAGGGCAGAGCTTGGGGGTTCCAGCCAGCTCCCTGCCTGCCCAGGAGGGACCAGCTGCCACTTGTTAATCTCAGGTACCAAAGGGGCAGTAATAGCCAAATATTGTAGTGTTAATGTTGGGACCAAAAACAGGGCCAGGATGTACCAGCTTTAGTAAATGTTTAGAACTAGAGTCAACATCTCCATGAGCTGCAAATATTCTGGTAGCCAAGCCTGTGTGCTCCTGTGTGGCCTTTGGCTGTCAGCCCACAACAGCACCAGTGCTCCCAGTACAGATGGGGTCTGGTCAGAGCTCAGGAGCTTGTGTGCTGCACTGGGGCAGATGATGGTTTGCTGCAGCCCTCAGGGGACGGTCCCCCCAGGCAAATGAAGAGACTTCCAGAAAAACACTGAGCAGATGTTGCCCAGGGAGGTTGTGGCTGCCCCATCCCTGGAATTGTCAAAGGTCAGGTTGGACAGGGCTTGGAGCAGCCTGGGATAGAGGAAGGTGTCCCTGCCCATGACAGGGGGTGGAACAAGATAAGCTTTAAGGCCCCTTCCAACCCAAACCATTCTGTGGTTCTGTGTGAAGGCATTAGCACAGACGGGAGAGACTTCCCAGCACTATCACAGACAGACATGATTGGGGGAGGTTCCCTGTGCCTTGGAGAGCAAGTACTGGATGCAGCACAATCCTGGGACTGGGAAAGGAGCCATTCACCAGCTCTGTATTAGTCACGACTGCAAGTTGCAGATATCCTGCCTGGAAAGACATCCCCTCCCTCTAGGGCAGGATAGGCAGGGCTCAGGCTTTATCTTGAGCTGTGACTCTCTCAAGCAGGCACATTACTGAAGCAGAACAGCAATTCGGATCACAAACAGGAGAACAGCTATAAAACCTCTCTGGGGGTTGTTAAAGAAGATAAAAGCTGGTTCAACAGGGCTGCAGGAAGCTGAGCCATGCTGGCTCCCTGCAGGCAGGCAGAGCTGCCCTCCCTCTGCACTAGACCCGAGGATCACAGGCAGCTTTTCCCAAAGCCATGTCTCATCCCTCTTCTGCCACAGCCAGCACATGGCTGTGACAACGACACTAGAGGGCAGGGCTGGCCCAGCCCAGCTGTCCAGAGACCCTTCCCACTGTCACTTGGGGAATGTGAGCTCCCAGCACTCCTGGGACTGCAAGAGAGATGGCTCCTTTGCCCCAGGACACAGAGCAGGGAGGGCATGCACAGGCATGCACACACGGAGAGCAGGCACAGGTGGAAAATCAAAACGGGTTTCAGTAGAGATCTCCTGCTTCAGCAGCCCTACTGGTACCAGATTCTCCTGCCAGGCCCAGGAAACCCAACTGCTCACAAAGAGGAAAGGAGTCGCCTCATTTTAGCATCACCATGATACTAACAAATACCTCTAGTAATAAATAAATAAAGGAAGAGGAGCCTGAACAGGCACCAGAGCTTGCAGGCTCCTGTGAGGGTACCTGGCAGGCTGGGGAGGGGCCGCATACCTGTGGGGGGATCCCTGCCTGGGGCCCCAGGAAGGTGTAGATGTAGTTTTGCCAGGAGGCTGTCTGGTTTGCATGTGTGAGGGAAAACTCCCTGAGCCTTTGGTGCAGCAACTTTCCTAGTGGCTGTTTGGCCCTGGCTCCAGGGAACTTGAGCTGGGTGCTTTTAAAATGGTGAATTCATCCCCAACTTGGTTTCAAACTGCAACTTCTGCCTCTTTTGGTAACGGACACGGACCCTGGAGAAGAAGAAAGAAGAGAGTCAGTATGTGGAGGGATGAAAGGCAAGACTGCCCCACTGCCATTCCTGAGCTGCCAGCCTGAAGAAGCAGGGAAGCCCCTGGTCTGAGCCCTGTGGTAGCCTGGGAGGGGAATCAAATCCAGAGAGCAACCCATGGTCTCAGTCCTACCCCATCCAGCTAAATCCTATCTCCAGGGACACCAGACACAGCACAGAAAGGTCCAGAAGCCCTTTGCAGGAACTGAGATGGCGTCTCTATCCCCATCAGGGTTCCCTGTAATCCCCGCTGCTTTTCCTCCCCAGCCCATTTCCTGAATCAATGTTCATTAGTGTTGACTCCCAGCTCTGGCCACTCCCTGTGCTGGGAAGAACAGCCAGTCACTTTGCCTGCTACTCACTCTTGGCTTCAGCCACTTCCCGTGAAAACGAGTTCCACAGTCCAGGCTCTGTGTGAAGGCACATTTCCTCTGCTGTGATTCAATGCCTCTCTGTCCTCATGGGACAAGATGGAGAGAACAGCCCTCCCCAATTCCATGCTGGTGTTGCATAGACCTTGGCTGTCTCCCTCCCTTTGGTTTGAGTTAAGGAAATTTTGTTATCCCTTCCTGCTCCCAATCACTGCCACTGCCCTTCTCTGACCCTCCTTCCTCCCCTGTGCTTCCTCCCTGGGAGGTGGAACATGGGCCTGCACACAACAGCCAGGTGATTTACACAATGCAATCAGCTTTTCCTTTTTGTTCCCCACCCTGTTCCCTGGGCATCATTATTTTTTGCAGCTCAAGGCCAGGCTGGAGGGAGGCTCCAGCCCTTTCTCCCCATCCTCCCTACAACCCCCATACCTGATTTCATGCAGCTTGACAATCTCATTGATGATAACCACAAGGACCAAGGAAAGAAAACCCAGGAGCCATGAGACCGGAGAGATGGAGACATGGTTAAAGGTCAAAGAAGAGTTGAGGTTTTCCCAGAGTTTCAGGTCCAGCACAGTCTGTGCCACTTGCCCCAGCACTCTAAGATTAAAAACAGACACAGCAAATCTCAGCAGACCTGACAAGCTTCCCAGGTTCTGCAGATCAGGGTTCAGGCCCAGATGAAACGCTCACAACAGAGACTCTTCCCCAGTTCAGCAGTGGAGATCAATTGCCATGTACTTGATTCTCCTCAGCACCAGCATACTGGTGCTGGAGTGGTCCTGGAGCCCTCCTTGCTCCAGCATCCTGGAACACCTTCCCAGGGTCTGGGGGTACTCACACAACAGCCACAGTGAGCGTCCACCAGCGGTTGGAGAGGGGGCTCTTCTTCCACAGGGGCTTGGTGCGATGGACGTGGGTGATGGATATGAACACTGCAGGGAAAAGGGGATTTAGCATCACACACACACACAGCACTTTACAAGGTACATCAACACCTGTTACTCCTAAGGGATATGGGGTTCATGTCCCTGGAACCAGTCTTCCATTCAAGGCTCTTTCAGACCAGGCTCCTCACAGCAATTCCAAGTCCCCAGAATGCAGGTGGGGGCAGTGCAGTGGTTGTACTGCACACAGTTATTCATTGTGAGGCTGGTTCACAGCCTGGGAGCCAAAACAGAGCAGGCAAAGGCCCAGGTGTGGGGAGTGGGATGGAGTGGGTGTGCCCTTGTTCCAGGGCTGCACCACAGGAAAGCTCCAGCCCAGAGAGAAATTTAGCCAGAGACCCAGGGCTGTCTGCACAGGACAGAGCATTTACTCAGGTTTCACTTGGGCTCTTCCAAACAGCTGCCAGGCAAAGCACCCCTGGCTTGCCTCAGTGGTCTGAGGGACATAAAAGTACTGGAACCCACTCTCTCCAAAGCTGGAGATCAAATCAGGAAGTGTTTCTGTTGGACTGCACACCTGCACATCTCAACACACAATGCTCTGCCCAGCACCATGGGACATGAGGGACAGGGAGCAGAGACCCTTCAAGCATTGTCAGGGAGCAGCTGGACCTACTCTGCCAGGCAACGGGTGCAGGTGATGAGGGTCAGCCAGGAGCTGGCTCCACACCCCTCCAGAGGGTTTAAAAAGGCTTCCAGCTCTCAAACAGTCACAGCTGCACCAATGCCCTTTGTGGGAAGGCAATGGGGTACTTCACAGAATAGCAGCAGGGATATAAACTCTTGTGGCAGGCAATACTTTTTGAGAGCTACAGGTGTTGCTAGTAACTTTCAAGAAGGCAAAAGGGATTTGGCTCTTTTGGTGAGACTGGACAGAACCAGCACTTCACCAGGATGGTAGGAAACAAAATCAATTCTGAGGGTGTTGTCTTTAATCTGCCAGGGCAATGTTTAGTGAGACACGGGGATTTGTGCCTGTGCTGTGAGGCCACTGCAGTGTCCGCTTCTATCAGGGAGTTTGTGTTCTGGCATAGGGGGCAAAGAAAGAGACAGAGGATGCAAGTTTTCCCCCAGAGCAGGGACTGGTGTTCTGGGAACAGGGACTTACCTGTGTGTAAAACAATCAGGCCAGCTGTGAGCTTCTGGGCTACCAGGAGAGCATTGGAAAATGTCCCAAACCAGTCAGGAGCACCATGAGCATTGCTAGTGAATGAGAGGACACGGGAAAGAAGTCAGCAGTGGACACTTCACTGTCTGTCCTGTTCCCACCAGGGCCATGTCCTCCTTTAACAGCTGAGGGAATTGGGTGTGAGCTCAGGCTGTCCTGGTACCAGGAGGTGACAATGGGCAATAATGTAGCTGCCAAGGCTATAGGGAGAGCACTCAGCCTTGGTAGGTCATGGAAGAGCCTGAAGCTTGTTAGAGGATTGGAATCAGTTTTCCTTGGAAAGGGCAGGAGCAGTAGGGCTGTGTGTGCCAGGCCCAGTTCCTCACCTGTGCAGCATGATGGAGGAGCAGGCTGTGAGGTTGAGGCTGGTGGCGTTCACCCCTTTGCAGGACTCATGCAGGGTGAACCCGAAGCAGATGAGGCAGGAGCAGATGGTCAGGCTGAATTTCAGCAGGAAGCAGAGCAGGAAGTAGTGCTGAGTCTGTGAATACGGGAAAGGAAGGAGGATGACATGGGCATGTCACTGGTACAACCTCCTCTCCACGAACCATCAGAGAACCAGTGGATGCAAAAGACAAGCTGTAGTACAGATGAGATGCTGCACTGAGGATCTGCCCTCTGGGCATGCTGGAACAGGGGATTCCCTCCCTGGCTCATGCCATGGATCAATTTACTGAGCGTGCTGGGAAGGCACTAGGCCTCAGCTATGCATCAACACTGGGACAAAACAGAAAAGTGTGTGGACAGTTTTAATCTGAGGGGCCACCTACCTTCTTGGGAATGGAAGTCAAGTTTTTTCCCGTTGCCATGGTCATGATGGAGCTGTGGGGAGGCTTGCCCAGGAGCGAGATACTGGAGAAAGGTAAGTCAAGTGTCTCAGTAATGTGTTCAGGCATCAGAGCTATTGTGCTTTTATCTGTGTCTAACATTTGAACCCAAATAACCTACTCATACTGCTTGAAGCATTGGCACTTATCTTTACGTATGCTGTAAAAGGTGTTATTCACGGCAGGTGCAGAGAGACAAGTGACCTCCAAATGTATGAGAGAGAAAAAACCACCTGTGGTACTTTGGCCTCCACCTGACACCCCAGACTCTCCATCACACAAGGCAGGGGTTAACACAGCAGCACACAAAATGCTCCTGTCATTGTTTCCAAGCACCTTGTCAAAGCAGGTGCTTAGAATAATCCTTGCAGCCTTCTTAGCATGCTGTGGGTGAAGTCAGCTTTCTTTTAGGATGGACACAGTGAGGCTGAGGGAGTGGTCTGTGCAGCCTGTGGGGGATGGGAGGAGATGCCACCCTGACAGACTCACCTGAGCAGTGGGTAGCAGAAACAGGAGAGCCACACGATGTCTGTGGTACTGAGGATAGGGGGCAGCTGCACCAGGCAGGAGAGGAACTGGACAGAAACAACCCAGAGTGAAGAGCATGAGCAGTGCTAGGACAGACTTGTCACCCAAAATGCTGCTGTCTTCCCCTAGAACACTGGGATGAGCTGGTAACTGGCTGCCACTGCACAGCCCCTCCATATGCTCCTGTGGCAGGAGCTGCAGGGGATGCTTTTCTCCAGGGAAAAAGGGTTTGAAAATAAACATATGAAGGTCAGGGAGAAGGGGCAGCACAGGCTGAGTTCACAAAGTCTCCATCTGTAACTTCCCCAAACACTCTGTGTAAACCTGACTGACGGCCACGTTCCTCTCTTGAGGCTGCCCCACTGCAGCCACCTATACCCATGTGAACCCTCCTGTCCTCTGAGCTAAATGCTGTCCCCAGCCAGGCCAGGACTCACCTGAATGACAACCAAGGTCAGCTGGCACTGCAGCAGGAAGAGGAAACACTTGCGGATCCCATACGTTGCATGCCTGGCCTGGAAGGAAGCACAAGCCCTCAGAGCCCTGCTGGGAGCAGCTGCCAGCCAAGAGAGTTATTGGCAGGCAGGAGCAGAACATGTGGCCTGCAGGGGAAGTGGAAGGGGAGAGGATCTGGACACATT
This sequence comes from Cnemophilus loriae, assembly GCA_013397755.1. Lineage (NCBI taxonomy): Eukaryota > Metazoa > Chordata > Aves > Passeriformes > Corvidae > Cnemophilus > Cnemophilus loriae. The sequence goes on from VZTF01000417.1 coordinate 303,704, forward strand.
GAAAGCAAAAAGGGAAGGTCTCTTGCCTACATGGAGAGGTTCTGAAGGAAAGGCAGAATTTAGCCAAGGGGTGACTTTGTTTAAACTCCTGGCTTTTCTGGGGTTCCGCTTCTCCCTAACATTGCATTGTTGCCTTGCTAGGGATATCTGCAAGATTATACTTCATCCAGATGAACAATATTCATGTTCTGTTGCCACAAGGCACCATTCCCAAACCATCCCCTACACCTTGGACCAGGAGGGCCAGGCAGGAAGTTTATCCCTCTTGTGCTTCCTGAACAAAGGCCAGGAGACACAAGCAAAGCTCCTGCTGGCAGCACTGTGGGCACCTCAAGCTGAATGCTCCTATGAGCTCCTGGCTCTGCTCCTTGCAGAGGGGAGAGGGGATTGCCTGGCTCACCTGCTCTATGAGCCGGATGATGCTGGTGCTCTCCTCTTGGCGGAAGGACATGGAGCAGGGCAGGCTGTTGAGCTGCCCTGACAGCTGCAGCGGGGTGAGCTCCTCAGAGCCATTGGTCAGGGTAGTGCTGGTGGCATAGCCAAAGGTCTCCCAGGAGCAGCGGGATGGGTAGAGAGGGTCCAGGGCTATACTGCAAGGACAACACAGGGGTGTTGGTGAAAGGCCTCGTCCAGAGGAAAAACTGTCTCACTGCAGTCCAGCTTGGAAAGTCACACTGTGCTGTGCCATGCTCTGTATACCTTGCTCAGGTAGAGAAGCCTGAGCTATGACATGAGTTTAGGATCAATTTCCCTAGACTTTCAGTTATTCACAGAGAAATAATGAACGTATTTGGGTTTGTGGCACAAGGTCAACAAACTGGCTGATCCATGAGGTATTTCCACTCTTTTACCCAACGGGAAGCATCTGTAATGGCAGTTGGGGCACAACAGTCCAGCATGCAAGAGTATCTTCCTTTCAGACATGGAAATACCTCTGTGTGTCAAGGGCCTTAAACTGACATCCCCACCCAATCCCCCCAAATCTCCCTCATGGAGGCAAATGCAGCTAGAAATGCACAGAGCAATTGTGAGCACCTCCCTGCACAATCCACAGGTGTGGTGTGACCCATGGCTGGGTACTTGCTAAGATCAAGGCAAAGGCAGCTGGAGGAGGAATAGACTCTGCCCCACCTGATATCACTCTGCAGGAAGAGGCAGCTGTTCCGAAGGTTGGCAGAGCTTCCCAGACAGCAGGTCACCTCCCCGTACTCCTGCATGATCTTGATCATCTCACACATGGCTACAGGGGGAACAATAGTGTGTTATGTCATTATGCACACAAAAATGCAGTGTTTCACACCCTTTCCAATCTGGGTAACAAACACATCTTTTAAAACTGCCCCAACTGATACTCGCCAGTCATGTACAGGGAGATCCACAGTCAAAGCACACAATTAAATAGTTAATTAACTGCAGAGCAGGTGCTCTGTATACCTGCTACTGCAGGGTGGTTCACAGAACTATGACCCAGAGATTTGCATCTCCAGCACACCTCTTTCAGAGTAGAGCTGTAGGTACAGCCTGGGTGCATAAAACAGCTTCAGCATCAAATGGTCTTGTTAGAAAACAACAGAAATTAAATAAACCTAAATAATTCAAACTGAAAATACAGTGTTTCAAACTCTGCTCAGCAGCACATCACTAGTGTTGCTGCAAGTCTAAAGGAACAGAGGGAATGTAACAAACTACTCCAAAAGCAGTGCCACCTTTAGCCATACTCAGAGCCAGCTGCTGTTCCTGAACTCCCACCCACTACCACCTCTACTCTTTATCAATATGTTTATCAACATCCCCAGGCCTCTAAGTCAAGGCTTCTGTTTGATCTGATTTTAGTTCTGTAGCTCCATGCACAGCGCTCTGTGTATACATGGATTTTCTAGAATGCTCCAGGCAAAAAACCCCAAGCCTCCCCTCTGCAGATTCTCTCGTAAACACCTTCACTAAATGCCTTCACAAAGACCTGCAGCACAGTGAGGGGTTGGGTCAAGTGGGGAGCTGCCACTTCTGTCAAAGAGAGGGAGGAAATCTGGGCACTAAGTGTGAAAGCAGACTGGACTGTGATTGACACACTGGAAACTGCTACCAGAGGTACTAAAATGCCAAAACATAATGATGCTCCACACTTTTACTGGAGACTTGGCAGGTATTAGCCAGCTGAGCACTCAGCCCCTTTCTTAGATAAAGTAATACCTCAGAGAGAGAGAGAAATTTTGTCCTTTCTGTTTCCTGCAATCAAAAACTGAAAAGCAGCAGAAGGTGTTAACAGCAACTGCCAGGGGAAAATTCTTCCGGCAAAGTGATTTCCGAGTTGTATGAGTTGTGAGCAGAGATCAAAGTCTCCTGGTACACTGATAACACTTATCTAATGAAAGGCAGTAGCATTTTGGATGTTGGCTTTTGTGTCTCTTATGAATGCAAATTGAAAGGAGTGGTTCTCAGCCCAATTCAGTATCTGGGCAACAGATGCACTAAAATTAAGTTAACACCTGGCTCCCCACAGGTAGCAACAGAAGGTAATTAATATAAATATGTCCTTCTAGATTTCTGGAATGCATCCCCTTCCTTTCACCCATGTCCATGCTTGGATGAGCCAGACCAAGGAGCTGGGGAAGGAATTCATGGACAAGAGAAGGACAGGCCACTTACTCTCTGGGGTGCAGTCTGTGAACAGGGGCACCAGCAAAGGCACGTTGTCAATGTTCTGCAGGTGAGGTCTCACCTGGTGGATCCCCCGGGGGAGTTTGGCCTGAAAAACAGAAAGGACAGATTAAGCAGGGAGTGTGAGGGAGAGGCATTTCAGAGGGAACTGCTGAAATGAGAATGATGATTCCTAGCATTATGCAACTTCAAGATCAGATACAAATTCATGTTCCTGAAGACAGAACTGGCTTTCCCAAGCCACTGTCGAAAGTTTTCTGATAAAGTTCTACACTGACCTGACAAGCTGCCTGTGCTTGTCCTCAGGGTTTGTAAGGTCAGAGTTACAAACCTTTGCTCAAGGACTTCTAAGGACTTTCTGCCTGTGTGGAGAGTCTAGTCAGACACATCTGTTGTCTCCCAGCAACTGCATCTATTTCAACTGCAGCCACATCAATCTGCAGCAATGCAAGAAGGGTTCTTGCCTTCCAAAACCAGGCCTGATAGATTTTTGTTTTAATCTGTGTCTCTGATATTCCTGTAATCTCTGCTGAGCACATGTGAGGTCTTTATGAAGCAGGAAGGGCTTGTCTCACACTCTGACCACTGGGCAACACCAGTCTGTGGCTCACAGCTGGAGGAGAGAGTGTCTTCTGTCTGCACGGAAAGTGGGGATGTTCCCACTCCCAGAGGAACTGAGATGCAGCTCTCAAGGTTACCCCGTGTGTGGTAACCTCCATTCCTAAACTCCAAAGCGAAGAGCTGTTCAGCAGAAGTAACTAACTGAGAGAATCCCAGATTTCCCAGGCTCTAGATAGCAAGCTGGAAGAGGGTGAGGGAAATCAAGAGTCCCAGTGTAAACCAGTCAATCTGCTTCCAAGAGGAATTTCCTTTGAGAGTAATGAGGTGACACTCCTGACCATGACAACTGTACAAGGTGTACAGGGAAAGGGGCCCTCACCCTGTTACAGTCCTCCAGGAAGCTGGGGATATCGCTGTCTGTTGGCTGAAAGCTGATGAGATCCGAGTGCCCTTCCTCTTCCATCAGCAGAAGCCCCTCCACATCGTCTCGAGAAACTGGAGCAGAGAGAAGCAGCATAAACAATAATCACAAACCTGCCTCTGCCACCCCTGTGCCACCCACATGGGACATGCACGTGGCGCTGCAGAAGCCAGGAAACGTGAGGCCTGATTTTCTGGGTTAGCAACAGTCAGATCTCCCACTCAGTCATCTAAAATGCAGTATTTTTAGATGACTAATCTGTTCAGAGGTAGATATGTGAGCCTAGTCTCTGCTCTTTTGAGACATGATACTTTATCTGTTCTGCTGTCCTTCTAGAGGAAGAGAATAAAGAAATCTCAGCTGAAGTAAGAAAATAAAAGAGCAATGCATAGGCAAGGGACCTTCAGTGGCTTGACCAGGGCCCCAGCAAGAACCAGAAGCACTCGTGAGCACATAAATTCATGGCAGCTGGTGCACAGAAGGATGTCTGTTTCCAGAAACTTGGTACTGGCTGGCTAGAAAGGCTATAAATGTAAAGTGCTGTTGCTTACACACACACACCTAAGGCCCATCCAGTTTTGTGCTCAAAGCTCTGACAGATCAGGTGTCTGGTGTGGACACAGGAACCTATGAATGGGTTTAAAAGAACCACCCAGTAAACACACAGCATTCAGAGCTACCAAGGCACAGTTCTCACCCTGATGGAGGTCGTCGTGCAGGGAGCCAGCATGGCTGGGGCTGGAGGGGGGGATCTCTGAGCCAGGCACGTCACCATTGGGTGTTAAGGATATGTGGCAATTCCAGCCAGTCTCCAGACCCATCTTCTCAGCGAACACCTGTGGGTGAGCAGACAAAGGGTTTTAGGGTGGCTGCCCAGACCAGAGCACTGCAGACTGATGCCATACTGGAGCACAGGTACCTTCTGGACTCATTAGTGGGCTGAATCAGATTAACCTTAGATTGCACTGGAGCTAAACTCTCCAGTCAGACAACCAGGGGCCATGCAAGGTCAGGGGGTTCAGCAAAGACAGCTTACCTTGCTTTTCAGCTCATCTTCCAGGGAGAAGTAGACAAAACGAATGCAGGCATTGACCAATCCATCAATGAGGCGGACAATGTCAAGGCGGGCCTGATACTGAGATGAGACCATTCCCATGAAGATCTGTCCACTCAGAGCCTGGATACAGTCTTCCTTCTCCATCACTTCCCCAATCCCTTCTTCAGGCATGCAAACAACACGCAATCACATTGAGACACGAGGGGCCACGTGTGCACCAGACAAAGGACACGTGGTAGGGAGGCCACCAAGGTGACACCCAAGGACACAGTATCCAGACACAGAAACATGCAGGAACACAAACACAGGAGGAAAGACGAAGAGACATCCATTTGTCCCAGCATACCCAGTCACAGAAGTGGTTTCAGGACATCCCCACATACGAGACCAAGAACACAAGTGGGAAACAGCAAGCGTGGAAAGGAAAAAGATAAAACAGAAGGCAGGGATCAGTCACAAGGAATTTGGGTAGAAAGGTCAAGGATGTGTGCTGCATAATGTTCATGTGTGCATTTTAAACACATCCTACTGTGCCTAAACAACACGGTGAGTCTAGCTGAGGCACAGCAGCATCAGAGCACGAGGGGCTGATGCAAAGGAACTGAATCACGTTCCCTGCAGACACTTCCAAAAAGCCTCCAAAGGCTCTTTGACAGAGTTCCTTCACCATCACCCCATCAGCCTGTGGTGAATGGCGGCTGGATGCAGCATGAAGAACAAAATAATAAAACATACTTCACACAGTTGCAAGGCTTGCCACAGGTGGGACTCAGAAGTGTTCTGAAAGCAGTCACAACTGTCCCCAGCTGTTGGAAGCCCCACTAGTCACATTTTACAGAATGGGAGACCAAGGCAGAAAGAGGTTAAGACTGGTTTTCCAAAAGAGCCTCCTGGATTTATGTAATGCTATGTGCTTCTTTCTCAGTTTCCATTGCTGTTCTGAAGGACATGTACAGTTCATCTAGTGGGAATCAGTTCCTTCAGTACGGCAACAAAATCCATCAAGGGATAATAGTTGCATAGCACCACACATTTCATTCATTTGAAAAGCCCATCACATGTGATTTCCATAAAATCAGACAAACAGCAAACCAAGTACTGAAATACCCAGAAGTCTTGACTCTCAGTAGCCTGCTTTAGAAACAAACTTCCCACAGGGAGAAGAATTTCTCTGCAAGCTTCAATAACTTAACTAGAAATACCCCTTCCAGCTGCCACATCCTTACTTCCTCTGAAAATGCATCTACTTCAGAAACCCTTCCTTCCAAACTTCCATCTGCTACACTGAATAACAATGTTCTTACGGGTCTAGACTGATCAGATCCAGCCCCTGGGCCAGCAGCAGACCTGGTTACAGCTAGGACTGAAGACATACATACCATCTGAGCTCCAGCTGTTCCTCCGGCTGCTCTGTTTGATGGGAGTGGTCCCAGGGAGGTCGCAGCACGTGAAGATCGCACTCTGCCCTGGCACCTGCACCAGCTCTATGCACTTGCCATTGAGCTGGGAGGACAAGGCACAGTGCATTGGCTTGTATGCAAAGGCAGAGCAGTATCCTGACAGGCAGGCTCGCTGGTAGAAATCCAGCACCTTCTTCCTATTTAGGAGAGAGAAAAAACAGGCAAAATTACCAAAATCGTGCCATGTTTCTGACAATGTATGCTGTAGTTCCACATATTTGGGAAAATGTCTTCCACAAAGAGTGGTTAGAAAGTCTGAAGAAGCCTTTCCCTACTGTTTCTGCATTCTCCAAGCTGCAGGCACTGCAGGGCAACAAAGAACACATATTCCAACAGGAGCAGTGGTGAATGTTTCTGTTTGCTCATCAGATTGATGGGTATGAACACAGAGCTCTCCAAATACACTTATTAATATAATATGCTCTATATGGCTGCCAGATGACTCCGAGGAAGTTCATTGCATGACAGCAGAAGCTTAATTCATCAGACATAATTTATCTGTAGGGAGATAAACACCACAGAGGGAACTGACAACTCTGACAACAGGATCTATGGCAGGGATAGTTGCAGTAGCAGACGTTTCTCCTATCCCCTCTCAGAGGCTAAGTCCCAGGAGCTGTATTTATTCAATATTCAGTCACTGAAATAAGGCAAAGTTCCTTCTCTAAGCTGAATTCACAAAGGTAACAAATTAGACTATATATCAGAGTTTTCATTTGCCTGTAACACGATCAATATTCCAAAAAAAATCAGTGGCAGTTTTTTCACACCTGAGGATAAGCAGATCTAGAAGAACAATGTGAAAAGTCACCGAAACTAAACATTACTGGTCTGCTGTGCCAATAGGAACAGCAATTCAGCCTGTAGATGAAAATACAGCACACACTGTCACATACTGCAGCAAGACTCCAAGGGTGTGATGCATTGTGTGGACCGGTTCAGGCACAATTGATCATTTTGCATTTCATGTAAGACAACACATTTTTCTTGAAAAACAACAAAAAATTCTCTTCCACCAGCATCACATGATTGGAACTCAGTCCTAGTACACAGTACAGTCAGAATCCACTTACGAGAGGACAATATCCCAACAGACACAGTAAGAAGTGGCTTACTCTTACAGTCCAACTGAATGCTTGTTGCTATCTCTTACCTTGCTATGATAACAATTAATTACAAGCAGAGATGGCTCATGTTCATAACCTACCTGAAGCTCTTAAAAAGCTTAACAAGCATCATAAAAAGAATTTTAAGAGTGACCAGGTTCCCTTTGCATTTTATCTGCAGCTGCTGAATGGCCCAAATGAGAAAGCTGCCCACCTGTCAGAGCCAGAGAGGGGGTAGATATCGGTACCATCCCAAAAATCAGTGCAGGCCTCAAGGATGATATCAGCTGTCCCATGAGAGAACATCTGCTCAGTGCCTGAAGTGTAGGAGAACAATGAGTCAGCATCACACATACAGCTCCCAGGAAGGGGATATCACACCAACTGCTCCCTTATTTGTTAAAACATGAGTGTTCCCACAAAATGCTTTGACACATTCCAGATATCCCCTTTTCCTCTGCAGAAAGTCTTCAGTCTCCATCAAGAAATTATTCAGGATTGATGATGCACCTTCAGCTGCCCTTTGTCTAATTGTGGGTTCAAACACGGCTGTGATAAAATGTGAGCCATGTAGTCCTTTCCTATTCTCCCCTTACCCTGTGTATCAATCCTGCTCCTATAAAGGTGGGATAATATCTTGCTCCTGCATCCCACAGAGCAGAAGAAGAGAAATTCCTTTGTGCCTCTTGTCATGAAAGTACAAGCAGCAGTGATGAGCCTACAGGGATCAAAGTCTGCCTACGCTGCAAAGTGCATTCATTTTTAGGCCAGACGTGGAACTAAAGGGTAAGAGCTATTCTTGAATACTTTTCATTCAAGTAGCAGAAGATAATTTGACAGTGTGACCTGCCAGATAACGGCCTGTTTCACATTTTCACCCTGAAAATGTGTTAAATCAGGATGGGTCAAAAGTTCAACATAAGAGACTCTAAAAAAGTAACTAACTCATGCTGTCTTTAGGGAAGAACTGAAAATCAATGGACACCGCAGCTTGTCCTGTTTTTCTTTCTCCCCCTATTTTAGTCTTTAATACAGACTCAAAATCTCTTATTCCCTCTTGTAGTCAGAGGTGTTAAAAACTTTTTCTCAGAGGTGTGTGACATCACTGATGCAGGTCCCAGGCACAAGACACAAGTTCAGGGATGTGGAGCTGCCTCCCTCCACACCTCCTGCTCCCTCTCATTTGTATTGACCTATTAACATTTCCTGCACATAGAGTCTCCTTTCCCTCCTCCAGCTGCTCTATGACTCTGCCCCCAACAGCTTCAAAGGTGAGCTAAGGAAAAAACACCCGAAAAAACCCACTGCCAAGAAAAATGAGCCCAAAGGCTTCTTCCAGGCATTGTTGCTGACTGCTAATGCTCACACTGGCTGGTGAAATGCAGAGCCAAGAATATCCCCTCAACACAAACCAGGCAGGGACCTTCAGGAACACTGGAGGATTTTCCAAAACATAGCAGCTCTCTGCTTTTGCTATAAATAGTCATCACAAGCCAAGTTTATCAGCATAACAAACCTCCAAGACGAATAAGAGCTGTGTGTGAAAGAATGAGCCTGTCTCAGGGACACAAAGGAGCACTTGTGCAGAGCCTTGGTTAATTTTATTGTATAAACACCTAATCCTTCCCACCTTGCTCCTAAGGTCAGATAGTCCTTGCTAGGAAAGAGGGAACAAGAGATGTTTATCCATGCAAAACCCATGTCCTGGACACAGAGCAAGAGCTTGCAATGACCACATGCACAGATGTACCCACATTCGTGCCTGACAGCAACTGCAATCCATTTCCCATTCATTCCCACCAGAATCCCACACCACAGCCCTGCTAAGGGGAAAGTGGCAGTGACTGCAGACACTATAAACTGCGAGGAGTTCACTGAGCTGTCCTTGCCAGTAAAATGAGCTCAGCCCTTTCCCTTCCCAAATCATGAACTCTCAGGCCAGGATTTCTCTGGCAAAAGGGGAAAAAATTAATGAATAGGGCAGCGGGTAAGACCCAGCCATTCATGGCTGCTGGGACTCATTGGGAAGAGCCAAACTGCCCCAGCTGAGCCAGTGAGACAGAGCAAAAGGAATGAAGCAGTGCAGCTCCAGCAAAGGAAGACGGAGATGGTGTCAAGCCATTTTACTCCGTGGAAGACGCTGGTGAGCCCCTCATTTCCATGTGGTTACTATGGATCTGGGATGAACACTGCCAGATGGTGAGACACGTATTTCAATGGAATAGTAATGGAACATACAGATAAGCTGCCTCCTATTTCTGCTACAGCTGTAGAATTTATTATGTATCTTGCTTTGACTGCAGCATGTCATGGGAGTGGGTGGATTCAAAGATTTATTCACAAATAATGTGCGGAGAGAGGTAAGTTGTGATCATCTGGTCTGACTTCTGCATAAACAGAGCCATTTGACTTCGCCCAATGTTATCTGCACAATCCAGTATTTCTGGTTCTAAAATGGCAACATTTTAGGAAGTTTCAAGGGACAAGACTATTGTGTGAGAGGTGTTCCAATGGTTAACTAAACCCAACTGGCAAAATTCCTCTTAGAATTTACTCTAGACAGCATAATCCAGGTCACACATATTCGTCTGAGCTCCAGGCTCTAATCTAAACCGTTTAAAAGTGAGGATAAGAAGTTGAAATGAGGCAACATTAAAGGCTTTTTCTCTACACTAAAAATCTCAGCATCAAAATAATTCCTACTTACGAAGGCAAGATAGCAGCAATCAGAACAAATGAAAAAGCTCCTTCCCAGATAAAGATAAAAATTTAAGAAGAAGTGGGTGAGGGAAGACAGTTAACCTGGTAAAACTCTGGCCAGCACAATGATCATATTTCAGATTCAATATTGAACATATGTCAACTCCAGAGAGCCAAGTTCAGTCAATTTAAGGAATTACAAAGGGACTAAGAGCTCTGACAGCCAAGCTGTTAAATCTTTCTTAGGTACTTTAAGACCTCAACCAGCTGTACATCCTTTCCATCCTAGCCCGTTCCTACAAGAGTAGGAAGGAGTAGAAAGAGTGGAGAAGTCTGCATGGCTTCCGGTGTTATATTCATGGTCATTGTGAGTTTGCATGGTGTTTTTGTGATTTCTTATTAGTATGCAATATAGGAGTGTGCAATGTAATACACTAGACAACTCAGAAAGATAATGGTTTATGATTTATCAGAAGGATGAGCGTTATTAACTAAAACCCAGAGTGCTCTTCAACCCTGTGCAGTATTAGTTTCACTACCATCATGAAGTCTATTAAAAACCCTATAAACCCACGCCATGCTCTGCACTGCCACTTGGTCCCAGAAAACAGGTCTACTACGTGCTAAGATATTTTTTAAAAATTATTTATGATTCTGGAGTGAGTCAAGGCTGGGAAGAATTCCCCCCCTCAGTATACCACAGAAGATTACTGAGGTTTGTTAATCATATCTGCACTGGCCATGGGCAGAGCAGGGCCATCGCCCCACAGGGATTCCAGGCTCTTCCAGCCTGACATTAGCTGGGCTTTCTAAGGAAAAGCTCCCCCTGTGCCAAGTGGATGCAGAGAAAGAGGCAGCCTTACTTGTAGTGGTGTCCTTCACAAACAGATTAATCATGTGGCTCAGGGGAGGTCTCCTCTTGGTGATGGATGAAAGCTTCCCCAGGATGGTTTCCTTAACCATCTCATCACTTGGCAAGCGGTACAAAGCCAAATAGTTCTCCTGCTTGAAAAGATCTTTAGCACCTGGTGTGAAACCTGAAACATGAACACAAGGAGGAGGAAAATTAGGCTCTAATCAATGCAAAAGAAAAGTCCCTTCTCCTGCTTCTGTGCCACCCACTTTGCCTGTGCTCATTCTGACACCTCCGCAGCATTTGGTAGGTGAGCTGTGCTCACTGCACATCTATGTAAATATGGCTCAAGATCTAGGATGAAAAACACTCAAAAGGACTAGATTAGTAATTACAGTGTTCATGCTCTTGTTCACTGAAGAGAGTAACTGTGACATGGCAGGACAGGCACAGAAGTGAGTTCAAGTTTCCAAGTTTTAATCCTAGTGTAACCTCTAACCTCTTACCTCCCCTATGCCTCCATTTTCCCATCTATAAAATGAGCTGAGGTACATCATTTATCCCCAAACTCCCTGTAAAGCCCTACTGTAAAGACAGGCCAGATATCTGTTCACTAGCAGGTATTCTTTGTCTCCTGATGAGACTGGCAGACTCACACCAGAAGAATACAAAGCCTAGCCAGGGCTGGCTGGCACTATCCTTGACAACATTTGTTCCTTGGATAGCGCTGACAATGTCAGAATTTGCCAAAAGCCATCTCTTTAATAAACTCTTCTGGCCACCACACAACAACAGAGTCAGCTCTGTACTTCTACCTCCTCAGCAAACGGGACTGGGGAAATATTCTCATGTTCTCTAAGGATTAAATGTCTATTGACTGCTCTGATTTCTCTGTGTCTGCTCATCCAGTTCCTCCTCACCTATCAGCCTGGCAAGCTCACAGAGGCCCCAGGGCACGTGGACAGGCAGCACAGCATTGTGAGTCTCCTGCAGGGCGATGTTGCAGAGGTGGTCGGAGAAGCAGCACAGCCGCTCGGTCACGCCGGCGTTGCACAGGTTGAGCAGCACGTTCAGGCCCAGAGGCTTGAGAGAATTCAGGTGCATGTGCCAGTTGGAGTCATCAAACTGGATGCAGGAGGGGTTCTGCTGGTCTTGGGACAGGCTGAGCATCTCCAGGTGGTAGTCACACACAAAGTCTTCAGCCTCACAAGCCAACACCTCGCTGTCCCCAACAACCTGGTCCCCAACAACAAGCCAAGAAATTCTAGTTGGTTACAATGAATACAGCTTGAGCCTAGAATCCTGCAGGGAATTCCCAGTTAAATTCTCCAAAAGTGGGTACTCTATAGGTTTGAGTCGGTGTTATAGTTCCACAAAAGCCTACTTATGTGCCCCTCCAGTATGTCTTACCTGAGTATGTTCCTCCTCTCCACCCTCCGTGTCCTTGCTAAAGCTCACGTTGGATCCAGAGGGATGTTTGCTTCTGCTGTTTGGCTTTCGGTGGGCAGAGGCTTCAGGAGCCTTTGGAGCATCACCAGACCAGTTGTTCCTCTCTTGTTCATTGGCCACGTGCACTGTGTCTGCCAAGGGGCCAGAGAGCAAAGCATCTCTTTCATGGGGCTGTGGGAGACCAACAGAGCGAAGGGTGGTGATTCAGTGGCTGAACACAAGGGGCTGATTCACCTGCTGGTTTAGGACTTCTGCAGAAAAGGATCCTCGCTGCTTCTTCATCTTTTAAGCAAAGAATTATGGCACAGGACTCCTCTACAAGGCCCCTCTATAATATCACATTGTGTGTCAGTCAAACTATGATTGCAGCCAACACACGACGTTACGGACTGAGGATCACTCACCTCATCTTCCATCTCAGGATGGCAGAAAGACCGTGTGGAGAGCTCGTCAGTCAGATCTTCGTGGCTGTCATGAGGTGGTTCCACCTTCCCACTGAAGAACAGAACAGTCTCTGGGCTGGGGTTTGGCCAGGAAAGAATCCCCTGCTTGTCTACACAGCAGAGCACCTAGAACATCCCACAACACCCCCAAGAAAGCAAAATCTTAGTGAAAACATCTCAGTGTTCATGCATAGTTGTAAATATCATGGCTTTAATAAACACATGGGAGGATAGACAAGTCTCTCCTTCACCAACTTTCTCCCTTAAGAAACTGCACCTAATAACACTCCAAGAAATCCAAGAATTCCTTGCTCTAACAAGATTGATGGATTGTTTAACACCAATTTTACTTCAGCATATTACAAAACTAGGCATGAAGACCAAGGGAAGGAAGCAACTACTCAACCTATTGCACCAGCTAGTACCTTACCAGGACCCAAACCAGCTGGTTCTTGCACAGGAATCAAGAGGGTAATTTGACCAGAACCAGAGCTGGAAAATACAGACATCCTGTCAGATGTCGCAGAGTATCTCAAACCATTGTTTTAGCCTGTAAATGTGCTTGGACATGACAAGACAGTTATAAACTCCTCTACAAAGACAGGTGCCTGAAGGGTTTCTAATTCCAGCACAGTGAACTGATTGCAAACAGTCTGTGCTCAGGCAAGGACGACATGAATGATGCAAATGAAGCATCCTCACAGGGCTCCTCTTTCTGACAACCCAGCAATACTCACAGTGACAGATCCCAGACTGTGGAGCAAGCTGGAAGTGAAGCTCAGAGTTGGGGATTTGCCTTTTAAAACACAGAGGAAGTGGCTCCAGATACATCGTATCATTTCCTGATGAGGGAAGCAGAGTACATCAGCCAGTTAGAGACTCATTCAGTGGAAGATGAAGGGAGAGAAGGAAAAAAGGGAGTATGACATTACCTGCTATCACTTTCAACAGAGGGAGACACTGTAAGATAGACATCAGTCTCTGTGGGAACCTGTTACCTGATACAGCGCTGGTGCTCTCCAGGGAAAAGCATTTCTTCCCCTTTCCACTGATTGCTAATAGTCTGTCTGATTGTTGAATTGAGAATTCACTGAAACTACCTCTTGTCTACCCAAAAACACAGAAAAGAATTCTGAAGTGAGTTAATTTTGAGTGAATCAGTTGTTACCTCTTAGTGTTTTTTCCCTGAAGTAACTCAACCCCTTGGATTGCGGAGTTTGAGGCCTTTGGTTTCCCACCACCATACTGCAAATCAGGTGAAGGATGGGGTCCCTGTGCTGAGGTGACTTGCCCAAGGTTACTTACTGAGGCAGTGACAACATCAGAAATAAAGCCAAGGTGCCCTGACTACTCCGTCCTTACAAAGGAATTGTAATGAAATGGAAAGAAGGGGATATTTTGCAAAATTAAAATGTCCAGTTGGCACCCTTCATTTTCCACACAAACATGTTTCAGAGGGAGCCTGGATGACAGCAATCAATCCAAGCACCAGAGCTGTGTGTTTTCCTCTGTCCAATCCTAAAGCCAGCAAAACCAGGATTGAATTATGTGTTATTTTACTGCTTTTTAGCTGTTATTCTGGAATACTGTGACTGCAGAGCACTTCTCCCAAAGCTCCTCAAATCATGTTCCCTGGATCCTAATGGTTAGTACCGCAGTAAGCTCAAATGCAAAACAATCCAGAGCTATCACCAAGAAAAAAAAGCTTTTATTTAAATCAGTTTCTTCTAAGCAAAAATGTTACAAAAGGAAAGAAACAGATCTTCTCAACAAGGTAGGTCAGCTAAAATCACTCCCGTTTAATACCTGAAAAACATCTCAGCTAAATGATGAACTGGCACAGAAAGGCAACAAAATATTCAGCAAAGGAAACACGTGTGTGTGCACCCATGTGCATTCCTCTGAGTGACAAGGAGCAAAGAGACAGGAATTCTTATCATATCTAGGGATTTTTAATCACTCCTGGGTCTATCTGCCTCTTTATGGAAAGGAGAATCTTAATGCCAGATTAGACAGAGAAGTATCTTTCCTCTACCCACCTGTTTAATCTGGATGATGCAATTTATGGAGTGGCCAGAGTAGTTCCTTCCCCAGAAAAAGGGCTCCTGAATATTTAATTGCCCCAGCTTTGGAAGCACCAGTAATGTGCTTAAGCCTGATAAGGAGCCTATGGAGCAGGATCAGACTTTTAAAAAGCCTGAACATCCTGTGGTCCCCTCTGCAGTTTGGTCTGGGTGCTGACCACCATTCCCTCTGGGTTTTAGTTTTGGCTTGAACAAGGTTTTTATGGTACAAGCAAAATACTTCCCTTCTTTTAGACACACACCATAACAAGTTTATTTTACTTCTGGAACAGGACTTGAAAGAGGTACTCCAGGACAGAAAATGTTGATTTCAAACCATTTGCAATATTCAGAAAAGCGCAACTGGCCTCGTTATCGAGGTCACCTTAACCTCTGGTCAGCAGAGCAGTATTTACATGGGGAGGTGCAGGGAAAGACATGCAAACTGCATGCACAGCAAATTAAATCAACAAATGAGTGACAACGGACAACTGACACAAGTAAAAAGGGTCTAACAAAAAGCAGGAAATCAGAGAGGAAGGGAAAGGATATCATGAAGTTCTGCAGTGAAGATGGAGGAAAACAATTCATAATAATAGTACCTGAGAAGATACCATCTCTGTGTAGCTGCTGAGAGTGTCCTCTGAAAACTTAGCAAGCTGCAGCAAGAGAAGAGACCAGTTACTATAATTGTGCTCAGAAATGTGCCATGAGGAACATCCCTCCCTCAGGATGTGCCTTCAGGGAGGAGAAAGCAGGAGTCCTGCTCTGTGGGAATCGCTGTACCAAGGCAGACAGATAACTCATCAAAGCAATTAAGTCTTTAATGGACTCTGTTTTTATCTACTTGTGAAGCACAGGCAAAGTGCTTGGTGCTGTACATCACAGAGGAACACATAGTCGTTACCTAAATGTCTACAGAGAAAATAATAGCAATTAGACCCAGAGAAGGCTCTTTCTGGGTGGTTATTTTTAGTCAGAAAGAGCCAGGATTGAGTGATCTGATTTTAACTTATACGGGTCAGTTACAGGAAGGGAACTGGAAAGAGGGGTTGGAAAAGCAGGTGCCTGGAACACAATGGACACAGAGGAATGAGGTGATATGAATGGGATGTGGAGAGGAAATCAAAAGAAATTATAGCAGGGCGCTACCACGGCACTCTTGGAATTACACTGAGAAATTCACTAACTCAGAATTTTGCATCCAGCACAAAGGTATTCTACACTAGATGTAACTTTGAAAAAGTTTAAATTTAAGTCTATTCATAACCATAAGTGAACATGGCAACTACATTTATATGTAAATAAAACTATAGCCCAAATAATGATGCATATATCTGGCACTTGAAAAAGGATCAGTTTAACAAAGCTGAAAAAAGCCAAGAGAAATCTGTCAGAAATCATTTAAACTGAGAACTATGAAGGATAATTAGGAACTGTTTAAGAATATTTTGTTACAATTTAAAAAGCAACAATCCCATAGTAAAAGTAAGAGACCAGTTTTGAGTGAAAGTGAAAATAGAAGTAAAAATTAACATAAAAAATAAGAAAAAGTATACCAGTAGGTAATTAAAACCAGACCACTGCTTGTGAAAGACAGTGAAATTGCAAATGACATTGTAGGCAAGGCAAAAGTGTTAAATAAACATTGCTATTCCTTATTCAGTGATACAATCATACCATATGATAACTATGAAATATTTTCCATTCCAACACCAGCTACTGAAAGTAAATATGTTTAAATTAGCAGGTCTGGACAATGAGTGTTACTGCTGATTTTGCACAAGGCTTGAACTATGGATTAAATCCCAGTTCAATGGAAGTGGTGCCAATGCCCAAAAAGGGAAAGAGAACCGTCTAAGTTACCACAGGACCCCAGGCAGACTTTGATTTCAGACAGAATAACAGAGCAGCTAATATGAGACTCAATTAAAAGAAAAGAAGTGGAATAATACAATCAGTGCCAAACACCACAATTGTATGAGCAGCAAATCTCCTCAAACTATTGTGATATCTCTTTTGACAAAATTACAAATTTGACTGATAAAACTACTGCTTTTGACATAGACTATTTGGTAATTTGACTTGATTCTGAATACTTGACTAGTTTTCTAACAAAAATACCAAAGTAATAGGTATTTATTGGTAATAGGTATTTATAGGGCCCATGTTAGATATATTAGAACTAGACTATCTCTAAATGGAACGGAAACAGAAATTATTTGCAATAATGTGTTACTAGCTCAAGCAGGGACACATCTGGGTATTTTGTTAATAGCCTGAGAGAAAATTAAAAACACCACATTACTGATAGAGACTGTAAACGATACAAAGTTTGGGGCAGGGTGCAATGTAAAGAGGACAGACCACTGTCACAGAACAATATGGACTGCTTGGGCAAGATGCAAAAACATGTATCCCAACAGGCACAAAAGTAAGACTGCGCATTTAGGTGCAAAAATCAAGGCTGGACTTACAGGACAAGGACTCTCAGAAAGCAATAACTGCAGACCATCAGCTGAACAAAGCCTGGCCTTTTAAAGCAGTGGCTAAAAGATCTAATGGGATCCTTTGTTGTACAAACAAGGGAACACAGAGCAGAAAGTCAGAATTATTCTGAAATTTATCAAAAGCAGAGCTATTACTGGAATATTTTGGGGGTTTTGAGATTTATAACCCTACAGTGATCCTGAAACAGAGGAGAAACCTAAGAGGAACGCCAAGAGAAAGATTAGAGGTTTGGAAAATATGCATATAGTGCCTCAAGGTGCTTAAACTGTTTACTTAACCAGAGATGGTAAAAGGGAATGTGAGTAGTTACAACAGACCAGAATTTTGATTGACGTGCTCTTTGCTCTTAAATCTAGGAGACAAAAGATGTAAATGTTCCAAGGGCAGGAAATCAGATACTGCAAAAATTCCCACTAACACAGAATGTCCATTTTTAGCAGTGAAGGTACATAATTGCTGAGACAACCTGTCAAAGGCAGTACAAACGTTTTCAAACCAACAGCAAATTCCTTTCTAAAAGGAATGTTGCTGCAGTCCAACTGTACTAATGCAACTTGAGGCAGGGGCTTGCTTAGGGGGGCACTGGTTTGTGTCCTTTCAACCAGTCACAAGGGTCACCTCTGGCCTTGAAAAATTGGGAATCAAACAGCCTGAACATGACAGGAAGGGGAAGAAGGCAAAGTGGCCAAGTCGCCACCAAGTAGGCCAAGTGATTGGAGAGGAGAAGGGTCTTACCTGCTACATTTTGAACAGAGAAGAGAGAAGGAAGGAGGGAAATAGAGACGCCAAGTGACTGCCCTGGTTAGGGGGTGAGTGACCAAGGCACATCACAACAGCTGTTCTGCAGCAGCAAGGATGGAGGTTCGTTTCTGAGATGCCACAGAAAGAGCTGGCTGGACAGACAGAGTTGCCTGGACAAGAAAAAGGAGAAGACAGGAAAGAACAAAAGGAAGGTGCAAGAATGAGTGACAGGGCAAATGGGAAAGTTGAGAATGATGAAGGAAGCCAAGAAGCTCTGGCTTTTCCCAGCTGAATTGCAAATTGTGAAGGGAGAGAGGGAGGTTTCAAAAGTACAAACCAAGTGATGCTGAGAATGAGTAGGAAAGGTAAAGTGGAGAAAACACTGAGAAGAGATTCTAAAGGTGCAAATGTTACTAAAGGATGTAATGTGTCCTTCGTCCCAGGACATGAGCAGCTTAGTCATGTACAACTAGAGAGAAAAGAAGAGAAAACACAGACCCAGGGCCACAGAGGCCAAGGAAGGACAAGACAGAGAGAGAAACTCTGTCCAAGTAACAGAAATCAGCATAGAAGACAAACATAGCTCAGTGCAGCTCACCAGCACTGCCACCAGGACAGAAGAAGGGACGCCCAACAGCGCATACAATTCAGGATCACACCCCATCAGACCACCAAACTCCACTCCCCAAACCAGCACAACCACCAGAAACTGCTCTTACTCCCTGACCTACTTCAAAGGCCATGCCTGCAAACAAAGCCCCAGAGCCTGAGGAAAGGATTGTTCAGCCTGCAGGGCATTGCAGAGGATATGATTTACCTCATTCCTTCTCAGTGGCTGTACATTGCCCAGTTACAGCCACCACAGGGCATTTATCTGCATGTTGACCCCGCTGATAAATTATATTTATCTGACAGAAAGCACACGACTTGAAGAGTTTTACGGAATCACCAGAGCTTCCTATCACCTTGGGATATCTGTAGAGAGGTTGAAAAAACTGAAGCATCTGTTCAAGAAGTAATATTCTACTCCAGGGAGAGGGCACAGCTGGGACAACCAAAGATCCAACAAGGTTTTACAATTATGTGGACACATCTGCTGAATTCAGTGTGCTCACTTCACAGAGCCTTTTCGTCTCCTGCCCTTGTCTCTGCAATTGTTTGATGTGGAGAGAAACCTACCAGTGAGGTGGATGATGCCTTGCTCATCTGGGCCAAGACTCTGGCTTCTCCAAAGGCTGTAGCAAGAATCCACAGGACAGGAAAGAGCAACGGAAGGATGGGTAAGACACCATTCACCTGAAAAAAACAACCTGTGAGCACCAACAAGCACAGAGACAAGAAGATGTCAGAACCTCTCACATGACATCTTTTCCACCACTGTGAGAGAATAAGGATAAAAGGCCAGGGCAGGAAGGAAGGGGACTGGAAGCAGTGCTAAACAGTGCACACTTTAGGGGGGTTTAATGAAGGAGGCCGTGAATCAATCACACCAACTTGCAGCTGTTTTTTCTGCTGAATTTGGCATAAATTCTAATGAGTTTAAAGGCAAAGGATACCATATATATAGATACAGATAAACACATACATGGCAAATGAGAGAGCGAAACATTTAAAGGGAAGTCTGTAAGGAACGGCCAGGGAAGTTCTGTTGTCCTCCTCCACTGAATGTCCCTGGATCCAGCATCCTTCCAGATCCAGCAAGCACAGGATGCTGTCATAGGATGAATTAAGTCACTGAGGGAGGGGATCCGTCTCAGTGGTGCTCTGGGGAGGAGGTGTAGTGAAGCTCAGAGCTCTCCTTTACCTGCAGCTGAAGAAGAGTGTACTGCCAGGAAGCAATTCCAGGAGCTTGGAAAATGAAGCGCACAGAGTTGGTGATGAGGAATCCAGCCTGCAATTCAGAGATGACACTGTCACCTAACTACTGGCACTTGCAGGGAAGGTGTTTTCAGTGCCTTGTAAGATTCTCAGCCCTGGGAAAGTAATGAAAAATGTATTTTTGATCTGCTGCTGCAGTTCCTCCTTCCACTCTCATGGTTTCATGGCTCAGCAGCTCTGAACTGCCCAAGGTACACACAGAGTCAGCTGCATGAGTGAGCCTGGCCACAACTTCCTGTTGATGGCTGCAAATTCTTCACCTTTATTGACAAAACATGGCTATTCTCAAGGACAAAAGCTTGGAATGAGACCTACCAGCACGACAGGGACGGCGTATTTCAGCATCACTGACTGTACAGTGAACCTCTCATTATCCAGGGCTGTCACAGGCCGTGACAGAGCCATTTCCAAGCACCACCTAAAAAACAGAAAGCAGCTTGGAATTTCAGCAACCAAGACCCTAACCCTTCACTTTTCTTGGATATAAACCTCCTAGCAGACCTGACACTGTGCTCAGCCTATGCTATGAGGGATGGCTGTCAAAAGAGAAGCCACATCTACAGTAAGTGTGGCACTTGCCATGATAAATTTGCAGTGTTGTCAAGCAAACTCCTCAGGTGTCCTCACCTGCTTAGCAGGAAGGCAGCAACATGGACACAGACAGGTGGGCAGGCACTGTGCCCTACATTTAACCCACCTGACATTATCAATTATTGGGGTCTTCAACACACGGAAGAGACGATAGAGCTGAGGGTTCTGAGGTCCCTTCTTCACTTCTCCCCTTGGGGAGGGCGGGGGTGAGAAGGGTGGAAATAGATCTCCAGGCTCCAGAACTATGTGCTCATCATCCTAGAAAAAAGGTCAGAGCGCCCAAAGGCTTGTGTTCAAGCACATCTGGTTATTTCATGAGAACTGGCATTTGGACTGAAAGTTACAATGAAAACCACTAAAGGTAAATTTCAAGCTTTAAACTTTTTCCAACCTTGTTCAAGCAGTAAAATCTTTGTACAGATCTTGTAAGTGATTAGTTAATTCACTTCTACCCCAGGTATTTTATATTACCTGCTTTTATAATAAATCAGTAGTAAGGAGAAGGTCAAAGCAGACAAACTTTATTTCTGCACATAAAAAGCAGGATAAAGGACGGGGTTTGTATGTCATATTATCCTACTGGATAGATTCACTCCACTTATATTTAGCAGCACATTACATTTTCCCCTTGACCTGAGAGAGGAGGAAATATGGTGCTTTTGTACAACATTAGTGTCTCCGGTCCAGTGGGTTTGGGAGTTCATGAAGATGCAGCCTGGCTAACTATGTGTTGTCCTTCACTGAACTGGAATTTCAAGCTATTTTCAAGGTCAGAAGAAACCAAACACTCCAATAATCTGTACTCTGGGAATTGGAGTATTAGCAAGAAAAACCTGGGAAATATATTGTTACAGCCCAGGGAAATTAGACAAAGCAAGTTACCTTAATCCCTCTCAGAGAAGCAAATGACTCCTGGCCTGGCCTCAAAGCAACAACATCTCCTTCTACCAAGAGGCTCACAGGCAGGTTGACAAGATGCCCATCCCTGTAGGCCCAGTGAAGGGACCAGGATGGGGCATAAGGCATGTGAAGCTCAGGGTACACGGAATCTGGCCATTTCACCTCTTTGCCAAGTGTATCTGAAAGCACAAAGTGTGAAAGAATGAAGTGGTAGCAATTCTGGATTTACATCCTGTAGTGGGCTATAGGTCGCCCAGAGCTAAGCTCAGCCTATTCCTATGATCTTTTATCATCTCTCTCTTCCTCCCTGATGGCTTTTCCCTTCTCCTTCCACCCAGTATTAACAACTAAAGAGTCATTTAAAAACCTGTACAAAAGAAAAGCTAAAGGCCATCCTTAAAACTGCACCCCTGAAATGAACTGCCCCCTCAGGTCCCAAAGCCCCCCTTGAGACGATGCTCATGCACAGGCAATTTATTTTCTTCTGCTCCGTGTTGTGGAACAACCCCACATGTTCTCCCCTCATCGTCTGCAGCAAGGCAGATATTTTTATAAGGATATGAGGATTCGAATTACTCCAAAGCACAGCCATAACAGACGCCCACCTGGTAACACACAGCTTGGAAGCACATGGCCACATGACAGCTCAAAATAACTATTTTACAGGACAGGCATGAGGAGAACGCACTTCCCACAGCCTGTTTCTGTGCAACACAGGGGAAGGTTAGCAAGCTTAATTAGGAATGCATGTGAACAGGTTTGGGGAAAGATTCAGTGGGAGGAAAACACAAGTGCAAATGGGACAGATGAAGGAGACCTCACCGTTTATCTTATCCACAATGGTCTGAAGCCTCCTCTCCACCTCCCTGCACTTCAGCCTCTCTTGACGTCCGATCATGAGGAGATCCAAGAGGAGCAGAAGGAAGAGTGCCAGTGCATTGACTATCTCAGCACCTTGGCTTCACACGCGAAACAGGAGGAAGCAGAAAGCAGATGAGGTTTGAGTAAACGAGCAGAATACACTGCCAGACACCCACAGAGAGAAACACACAACCGCCTGGTTGTTTATTCCCACATCTCACAGATTTACGGCTCAAAAAGAAATGCATGATCACACTTCTTCTTTAGGATAATGACACCAGAGAGGTCTGAAAGGACCCATCTCAATTAAAAAGTACTTTACAAATATGGTCAAGGCATGTATGGCACACTAACTTCTCCCATGAGCCACTAATTTCTCCAGTTTCAAAATACTTCCTAACTATGATAACGCCATAGGAGTTTTAAAGATCTAGGAATGCTGTAGGAAAAAAAAAACCCTCAGTCTCTCCATAGAACACTCTCTGGGTCTATTAGAAGTAGAATTAAGTTGGCTGAAGTTTTGTTGAAAGGGATTGATAGGCTATCACCAATGTGAGTATACTGATATCAAGATATCTAGACAGAATGAGGGACAACACTTCTGCCAACCACACACAGTACTAAGATGATATAAAACTACCACCTTGCTTCAGTTAAGCAGCACAGGAAGCTTTGCTCACCTCCCCTGTGGCTGGCTCCCATAGCAGCACAGCAGCAACAGCACTGCCAGCAGCATCAGAGACGCACCAGGCCAGTGGAAACAGGAGCAGCGGTTACCATGGTACAGAAAACTGCTCCTCCACACCTCCTGCAAAAGGAGAGCAGCAGACAGTCAGCACTCATGGAACACAGAGCCAGAAGTTTGGAAAAGCAGAGTGAGAAAGGGTGAAGGCAGCAGCTGGTGCTCCAGGGAGAACAGAACTTCACAAAACCCCTGAACATGACACAGAGCATCCCAGATCCATCGTGTGAATCCTACAGCACCAATGGATGCTGAGCTGGTGAGTCTGGGTGAACACTCTCTGCTTTTCTCTTGACTGGAAGAATAAAAACGCTTCTGTGCCAGGCTGTCCCATTGTCACTGACCAAGCAAGGAACACTTTTAAGCACTGTGCATAAACACTGGCATTTTGTTTTCGACACACACGCCGGGCAAACATAGTGGACAAGGGGAGACTGTTGAGCTTCACAGCTCTTTATCTCCACCTGAGACAGACCTTCTAAGCTCACTGCCCTTAGGCTCTTGAAGTCCTTAGATCTTTCACAGAGTAAGAGGTATCTTCCCATAGAGCTCTGGCATCCAGGAGAGAAGTGCTGACAGAAACATACCCTTAGGTAGATTCCTTGCTTTGTTCCCAAGGACTTTAGCAGTTCTACACCTGGACACTCTGGGAGGGAATGCAGCCAACTTCTGTTTAACCCTCATCTTTACTTTGAGAAGGGGAGACCGAGTGCCCAACTTGTGCTGCTTGGTGGCTCACCTTCCATGAAGTCCCTTTTTTCCGTTCCTTCTGATGCCCCTCCAGCAGTGCTGACAATTGATCTCTCAGGATTGTGAGGGCTTTCTTTGTGGTAAGGCCCAAACTTGAGGTCATCTCATCCTGAGGTGCCAGAAAAATAAACTGGTTAGTGCTTCCCTATTTTCCTTTTAGGCTTTTTCCTGGTGGCTGACAGAGCAGCTGACCATGAATGCCCTGTACTCATCATCACCAGCCTGATTCTCCATTTTCCTGAAATCATCTTTCCTCCTGTGAACTTTACACTGCTGGCTGGAATTAGAGCACTTAGATAGCATCAGGTAAACAAACCGGTCCTGACTGTGCCAATAAATACTTTATCAAAGCACAATACCAAGTCTTTTCTGTGAAACAAGATCTAATCAGTAGATGCTGATACAAACAGAGGTTATGCAGGCTTGAACTGGTATCAGCTTGTAGAGACAACAGAACACAGTTATGGTAGAATTTTAACGATACAGGATGAATTTTGCTAACAATAGTAACAACTAAGTAGTAGATCCACAATTCAAAACAAGAGCGGTCCAATTTCCACAACTGCTTGCTACGGATTTTTGTTTGTGAGTCCTGCCTCTGCAGCTACTTTGATGCAGAAGCTCCCAGATTTATGTGCTAGGCTGTGGATTCAGTTCAGGACCAGACATGATCCCACCATCGACTCCTCCTCTTACAAGAGCAAACACTGGAGTTTTAACTGCTGAACTGCAAGGGAGACATCTGGACTTGCAGGAAGCACAGAGTTCACAGCGCCGCTCCCTCAGCGCTCAGCAAAGAGGCAGCAGTCCCAAGGACACATCCCAGGAGTGTGCCATATGGAAAACACTGCTGTAAGACGCTGGTAACAACAAAGTGGGGTAAACACTCGCATTTCTGGCCCAGGAGCATGAGCACTTTCCTTTCTTTCAAATCACAGATTGCAGTGAGGTACTGTGGGCACCAGATCACTGACAGCGAATCAACAGGGAAGAGCGGACAGGTGTCCATGAGAGGGCAACAGCGGGGAACTGGTAAATAAAAGTTCTCATGGGCATTTCATGTTTTAATACAAACACATTGAGCATGTACAGCACATAAGATATCCTGCATGTTGGAAACGTTCAGGTGCGTCATACTATGCACAGAGTACAGAACTACTGAACACAAACAGGCAGGAAGTTTGTCCCTCCTCTCCCCACCAGTGTGACACAGCCCGGAGCTCAGGCAGGAGCTGCAGCTCTTCCTGCTCTTGTAGCTCTTCCCAGCCCTGCCAAACCCACTGTGGTCTCAAACTGCAGCAGCTCTGCTCCTCAGGAGCTGCTTGCACACACCCAGCTCTGCAAGTGCAGCTTGGCTCTGATCTTTTCTTCCTGTTCCTTAACTGCATGGTTTCGTGATGAACATTTACTGGAAACTAATCTTGGACTTCAGAATCATTTGCACTGATGGTCCAATCCAAAACTGTAACACAGCGTTGAGGAATAGCACATAAATTCTCTTTAAAATACCATCTACCACACACACACACACACACTCTCCCTACCTATCAGGGACAACCTGAAACAGCAAATTCTGTCCAGGCAGAGTCCACCAAAGCTGCTTTAGCTGCACTTTTACAGAACTAAAAATAATCCTGCTGCAGTTTTCATTCTCTGTGTCAGTTTTAGGAATAGAGGAAGCAGTTCTGTGTTGTTCTTGGAAGCAGCCCAGGTAACATCAGCACAGGACTAAACATAGGAGTCTCTCAAAGACTCCCAGAGGAGAAGATGGCAGTGGAGCTGGCACCAGCCGTGCTGCTGCACCACGGAGTGCTGCAAACAGGAGTGTCTGAGAACAACACCGAGCAACGGACAATCAGGCTTCTCTCTCTTGTCTGCCTGCTGTCTGTCTGGGGCAGAGCAAGGCACCCACAGACATATAAATCCTCTCCAACATGGGGAAAGCAGACAGATAAATAAAACACACAGAACTTAAGGCAGCAAAAATAACAGAGACTTGCACTGAAAAGCAAAGTCTGCTTAGACACTGAGCTGGTTCCAATGGACACATCAGGAGCTACAGAAGAAATGAGAGGAAAGCTGCACTTAATGCCAACATCTACTACAGTCACACAGTGCCTGGAAAGAAACTGCCAGAGCACAGCAGGCAGTGAGCACAAAAAGGCAGCAAATCCAGAGGTAATCAAAAAAGGTTCCTGGAACACTTGCACACCTGCTTCAGACTTTACACAGGAGTTACTGGTTTGGCATAGTGTCAGTCAAGATAAGGGCAGCCACAGAGGAATGTGGCTGTAGCAGGTGACAAAGGACAAGTGCAGTGTGGCAAGGCTGGGAAAGAGGAAGGGCAGGAAGGGCAGGGATTGTTAAACACCCATCCTGACACTTAGAAGATGGAGTATTTGGCAAAATACTGGCAGAGCCAGTCTGATAAACAAACACTGTAATACAGGGAGTGAGGGCTGCTGGGGGCACTTGGGTAACCTGCTGTGGGTGAGCATCAAGGGAAAGAGCCTGGGACCCAAACGAAAGGGACAGGCAAGAAGAGCCACCCTGAGCTCCTGGCAAGGGGCAGCTCCAGGTTTTCGCAACAAGAGCTGCCCTGCTAAGTCATCAACTGCTAATGAGGCATTTTTCAAATGCCCTAAAGTAAACCTTTGGCAAACCCAGGCGCTCTGAAGCTGTCCCAGAGGGATCTTTCCAGCCTTTCATCAGCTACAAGTGCTCTTCCTGCCACAAATCAGGAAGTGAGCACCCCAAGGTGAAGAAGCCGTTCACAGGAGGTGTCAGTTCATTAATAAAAACCTCAACATTCACATCTTTGCTTTGGAAAGTTACATTCAAAGAGAAATCCGCTAATTTTCCGGTCCAAACAGAAACAGCAAGACACCTTCCCACCCAGCTGCCTTAGCATAGGGTTTCCTCTGAAGAACAACAAAGAAAGAGCAGACAGTAAATTCCAGGTTACAGTGAAAGCAAACCCCTGATGGGTATCAGGAGGCATTTTAAAAGGCTCTACTTTCCTTTTGCCTGTGCCTAAAGGCAAAAAGTCCTAAGGACAAACTGAGCAGCTGCTTCCTTCTTTGCCCCAGAGAGCACAGGAGCCTCTAAGTGCACTTAGGGCTCCTCTGGAGCTGACCCTGCCCCGGCCATCCCAGCCTCTGTGAGAGGCACGGCTGGAGCCAGGTAAAAATGGGATGATTGCATCCTTCTGCTTTGAGATGATACCAGGGCTCTCAAGAGTTGTGATCTGTGGGATGGCTGTCAAGGAAAGAACAGTGCAGGACATTTCCTTTATGCACGTGATTTTATTTTCTAGAGGCAATGAATGTGCTGAGGTGTGGACTCGATGGGAACATGAAAAGACATGTGAATTTCTCCACTCATAGTAAATATTCTACGTGTTAAATTACTGCTTAGCTTGCCTGAAAACATTAGGGAAAGGGAACCTGAGATAGATCTTGCAAATGCCCAGGGTTAGGAGCTGGTTTGGCTCTTCAGGAAGGAAACAAGAAGCAGCTCAGAGGCAGGAGATGAGGAGTCACAGAATCTATAGACTTTTCTTTGCCTTGTCCTTTCAGTTGACCCTCCATAGCTTGACAGGGGTAAATTAGTTGTCAAATACTCAGGAGCTTGTTTAAATCCACAGCCTTGCCTGGCTCATGGCAAATAGGTTCTCTTTGACTTCCTCAGGGGTTGCAAGAACATTTTCAGGCTGATAGGTAGGAAAAATGTGGTTATTTTCTGATTTTTCCTCCCACAACATGAAGTTGTTCCTGAGCAACACCACCTACCCATGTCTGCTTCCTGCAGCCCACCTTCATCCTCACACAAATTCACCACTGAGCTCTCTTCCTAAAATTCCCATCTTGTTCTTTTACACATAGAACCATTTAAGACTACCTTAAAAGTTTATCAGCTATCTCACACTCTTTGCTATCTGATGAAAGACTGAGGTCTTGCAGCTTCCTTCCAGAGGAACAAAGAAGCAGAGCCCAGAATGTGTACAGAGAAATGGGCACAAAATACTAGTATATTTAAGTCCTCTTATATTTTCCCACAGCCATTACACATTCATAGTAGCATATTTATTTGTTGTACCAGTAAATATTGATATAATATGTGCCAAGTATTTTTTTAATAATACTGGAACACAAATATATTCCTTGCTTTCCAGAGCAAAGTGGGTTGAATCATCCTCCATCCTCCGTGGATTCAGTCTCTTGCAGAATAAGGTCTTCTCACCAAGATTGCTGTACACTTGAACGTAACTGCCTTTACAACGACTGTTTAAACAAATAAGTGAACAGAATACAAAATATTTGCTACAAGTTTCAATTCTCATAGACTGCAGATCCACCTCTCTGATTCAGTGTGGTGGAAAACCCCTGCAAGGCAGTTGTCAGACTGTTTCCCTCTTTCCAGGCTGCACTCACTAGGCTCCTTTTATAACACCTCTACTCAATTGCTTTTCAGATCTGAACAGTTGGAGGTGGGAAACTGGGCAGCAGAATGTTCTTCCTTTTTCTGAGAGCTATTTTGCATTCCTTAGCAGAAAAAGAAGGCAGTTTCTAATTTAACAATGACACTTTGCAGGAGATTAATCTACTTCAGGGATTACACCTCCTGAAATGTAAGCATTATTCATAGGTTCAAAAACAC
Source organism: Cnemophilus loriae (assembly GCA_013397755.1). Taxonomy (NCBI): domain Eukaryota; kingdom Metazoa; phylum Chordata; class Aves; order Passeriformes; family Corvidae; genus Cnemophilus; species Cnemophilus loriae. The sequence continues at coordinate 332,108 of VZTF01000417.1, forward strand.
ACAATAAGGAGTAACTCCACCAAATATATTTGCATTTATTACCGTAAGTCGGATTCTTGTTTAGGATAAGTCAGAATACGACATAAAGTGGGGGTTTTGGGTCTGATCAGAGAGGATGACGGACATCAAATAAATGACAGCACACAATTTCTTGGGGTAGCATCTCATACAGCAGCCTAGTGCTAGAGAGGGATTTATTCTTGTTCTAAAGCAAATCACACATCAGGATGCTACAGCTCCTGTACACCTGCAGCTGCTGATTTAGCACTCGGACTGCCTGAAATGGCTCATCCCTGCTACAGAGTGACACAAATGGAACCAGCAGGGACAATGCATTGGTCACTCTGGGCAGAAATTTCCCTTTATTACCCAATCCTTGGTCTCAATCTTGCTTTCTGTCTTTCTTGGTGCTCTCCTGGCTACTTTTCCTAAGAGATCAGATCCCTGAGTCCAGGCAAGAATGCTTCTCTAGTGACCCAGGCTACATCAATCATCCCTCCTGACACATTCCTACTCCACGGGATGAACTTTTGATTAAGACTTTGGACTGTCAGGACAGCTGGATTCTCTAATTCTTTCTGCCACTGGTTTCTGCATGACAGTGGGAAAATCAGATACTCCTCTGTGCCTTAGTTTCTCATCCTATGACGGGGCTACCAACTCCCCACCAACTGTTGTAACTGTGAAGATTATAACATTCACCAGCCCACCTGAATGCTACTGGAAAGCTCAGGAAAAATAAATGTATGTTGATATCTGCACAATTCAGGCAGCTCCACCAAGCAGACCACAGCTCTGTGGGGACCACTGCCTTTAAACCTGGACATGCTGGGAAAAGCACCAGAAGGCACAAGGAACACAGCTATTAAACTTGGTTTGAATGCACCTGACATGAGCTTGGCAGCCACAGCTTAGCTGTTGGTGGTCTCAAATCAAGTGAAACAAGCCGAATCTTCAGCACAGCAGTGCCCAAGTTAATGGACAGAGCAATAGGCAGCAACTGTCTCCTTTCCCCTCCCATGCAGCCCAGGATGAAAGGCAGCCCAGACCCCCCGCTGCCCCTGGACAAAAGAGCCCCCCAGCTGGGTAACTGGGTGCCTGCAGGGGCTCCAGTGTGAATGCTTTGAGGCTCCCCACAGCTCGTGACTAACAGGGCCTGCAGATTCCCCCTGCAAAAAGACAGAGCTGCAGGAGCACAGAGCTCTGAGATGCGGCCAAAGCAGCACTTGCCAGCCTGAATCACTGCTGCACTTTGCTGTGCACAGGGTCCATTTTAATCCACACACCGACATCCACATTTTATGCTCTCCATAAAGCACGGAGTAAAGATGCCAACAGGCACAATCAACCTTTCTACACAGGCAATGCAAAGCCCAGCACTTTGCTTCTCCCCAGTAGCAGCCCAGCAGCAGAGAAAGAGGCAGCTGTTCTCCAGGAAACAGCCCAGTTTGGAATTGTACATTCCTCAGTCCGTCCCTTTAGTCCTGTTTGCAGCAGCAAATCCCCAGCCATAGTTACCTGTCCCACCAGGCTGCTGGCAGGATGAGACAGGGTTTATGCAGAGCCTTGAAGCACTACACAATTATTAAGCCTTAATTACTGTAATTTAGCCAGTTGCATTACTCCTCCAAGTTCAGAGAGCAGTTAGGGGTCTGTATTTATCCTGGCTTCAACACGCAGCAGTGCTTTATGCCAGTGCAGAGCTCCCTCCAGGGAATGCTAATCCCCTCCCAGAGGCCAGCAATGCTCAGAAATCCACAGAACTTCAGCACATCTTTCACCCCCTGGATAGCTTCCTTCCCATCTCCGCTTCTTCAGCTGAAGACTTTGGGGACTAAAACGATGATCCAGCCTGGCAGGTGCACTGCCGGACGGATCCCCCCAGGATAAGGAGGTTCAACAGTTACAGATCAAAGCCTACAGGAGCAACAGACAAATTTAAGATGTGAGGCAGAGGTGCAGCAAAGCAGGAGTCAGCAGCTAAAATCCTGCATAGATCTTCCTGTTGGTCCTGGGGTTAAAACTGCAATTTAAAACAGTTTCCTTTCCCCGTCACTGCCAACAACAAGCTATTCCCAGCTAAAATCATCACTCTCTGTTTCATATCCTGCCATAACCTCCTTCCCCAAAACCTCAAAGCTCTTCATGCCCCATCACATCAGGCAGGATGCAGGCTGGGGAGAGAGACAGGGAAAGCCATTTTGAAATTAAATGTTAAGGGTGAGGAACTTACTTTGCGACATTTGCCTTGGTGGGGGATCCAGAGATCAGCCTGTTTGAAGAGCATCTGGGCTAAATTCCTGCACCACTTCCCCAGCAACTTGCACTGCTGCTGCTCTCCAAAAATGAGAGAGCAAAGAGGGAGAGGGAGCAAGACTGTGCAGAGCCCAGCGCCGCAGAGAATGAGACAGAAGCAGCAGAGTGAAGCACCAGTCTGCTGATTAATTCAGCCTGTTTCCAGTCACGCTGCAGATCCAGCAAGGAGGTGGCGGATGGGGGGTGGGGGATGAGGGAGGATGAGGGATGGAAAGACGGGGAGAAAAAAGCAGAGAGGGAAGAAAGTTTGCCCAGGATAGCACCAGATGTCTGTGAGAATGGTTCATTCATCAGACGAAGCCGACACAGTGAGGATCCCTGGGCTTCCTGCCTGCAGAGCTGCATATGCACACACAGGAAGGAATGATGCTGACAGACACGGGTCTGTGCAAAAGCAGATGGCAAATTAGGTAGGACAAAGTGCTATAAAATATACTACAGGGGAAGGAACACCTGAGTAGGCATGGAAAAAGACTAAATTGAGACCAAGAGACATGGGAATACCAACTGCCCCACAGATGACTCCACAGCTTTGGATTCAAGCTCAATTCAAAAATATAAGTATTTGCTATTTAAACAAGTTGAGATGGTTACAGGTCCTGTCTAAAGTGTTCCCTCCCTCTCGTCTTATTGATAAAGAATGCAGCAAAAGCCCCTCTCAGCATCCCATATTCACCCTGAGCCACACAATCTGAACTAAAAGGTGCACATAAATTCACCATAGCCATACCTGGGGCTCCACATTTACCTGGGCATAGCACACAGGAGGCAAAGGATTAGTGTAGACAGGGAAGGGCTGGGTAGAACAACAACGAGGGGATAAAAAGGTGAAGAAGGAATGAACCTTCTCTCTCATTCTCATCTTTTACAGGAATGTTTCCTTCTCATTGCTGGAGGGATGCACCTTTATAAGTGAGTTTTTATACAGCTCCTACTTCAGTGCTGTCCTAATTCTGTCTGGGGCTTCCTAGTTCTGCAGAGCAATCACTAAAACAACTGCTTTCATTTCACACAGAAAGGGGTAAAGAACTGGCCCAGCCAAGCACCACCTCAATAGCTTGCCAAGGATTACAGCTGGCTGGTACCAAATAGTACAGGCACTGCAAAGGCTTCCAGTGTCAGCATAAAGTGCAGCTCTGAAGACCATGTACAGGTGTCAGGACTGACCTACCTTGCCTGGACAAGCACTTCATTTCCTTCCCTTTCCTTTTCTGAGGTTCAAATGCCCCAATAGGCACAGCCCATATTCTGTGTTTTAAGCCAGAAGGGCAGAAATTAAGTGGCCTCAATATTCACAATAAACCCAACACAGGGTCTGATTATCACCTGTGTGTTGGCACTGAGTTACACATCAATGTAACTCTCAGAGCCAAAGCTGAAGGGAAGCAGACACTTTGTATTTATTTAATGTACCTTCGGGAGAAAGCAGAAGAGAGAAAGAGGCAAAACATCATCCTTCTGCAGGGCATTTTGTTTCCTAGACAACAATTTTAAACTGCAGAAAACAAGAAAATGTCCTAATGGCACAATTTTTCTTTCCTGCCTGCTAAGGAACTACTCACCTACTCCTTTCAACACAAAGAAAAAAGGAGAGAAAAAAGAAAAGATCAACAGCAAAATGGGGTAAGAGTGGATAATCCCTCACACAACATACTTGTAAGACCCTTTCTTTATCACAGTGCTTGGCGATCTGTTTCCCATGGCTTTGTACCTTTTCGAGACTCAAACGAAAGTGAATAAAACAACTTGCTTGTGCAATACTAGGAACAATCCTTGTGCTTCATGCAGTAAGAGGTTCCAACCTCAAAACCTCTAGCTTTGGTCATAGACACAAATCGAATTGTATCAAATTGCTTCTTCTTGTTTACCCCACTGCTGAGTGACCTTGCTCTAAAGTGTTTTGTGTAGGGCAGAAATTCGTACTATGTAGCTTCCTTCTGATATCGACTGGAATCAGAAATTGCATCTGGATGCATTTGTGCATTAAATAATAGAATGAAAGAGCAGAAGACAAAAACTTGGGATCTGAAGATAAAACTGGGACTTGAAATAAAAGGCTGAGTATAAAGGCAGGGACTGACCTATACAAAATCTGCAGCATAGATGAGAGACACCTGCAGAAAAAGGATCGGTTTGTGAAAAAGCCCCTGGAAGAAGAGCTGAGCTTTTAGAGAACAGCAGGGAATAAAAACAGAGACATAGTCACTGGCAGGATGAGAAGTGGCAAAGGACTTGGGCTACTTTTCAGTCCAAAGGTAGGACTGTAGCTCTCGTTAGGCAGCCCGGAACAAGGACCAACAGTGCTGGAGCTGGAGCGATGTGGAGCACAGCACAGGCTCCCTGAACACGTTTCCAGGCTCTGGCCAGGAGGTACAGTGCTGTATCCAGGCTGCAGCAATTACACTGGGACAATACAGCTCAGTTGTTATGGGTAACTGTGGAATGGATGATGTCAATAATTTTTATTAGTTGTGTGGCTGCAAATCCAGCCTCCGTCTAACGCAACGCAAACTCAGGAGCCTCCCGCTGTCCTGTGGCGATCAGTGCCGCTCTCTCGGTATGTGCTGAGTGGTCTTGGAGCAGATTCTGGCACCTTTCACAAGGATTAAATTCACTTCAGAAACACAGAAAATTAAAAAGTCAGAGGAAGAGGAGAAAGAACAAGATATCAGCACATTTCATTTAAGAAGGTTTCAGCTCTGCTCCTAAAATACTCTCTGCCTTTCTCTGTGGTGTCTGGCTTCTGGCAGAAACTAGAAGGCAGCCTGCATTACACCTGACAAACTCTGATCCTCAGTCATTCCTGACAAGGGAACTTATTAGCCAACTGGAGCCAGAGGACAAGTCTCTCATCTGAGTGACAGATGTCTGTGCTGCAGCAGTGCTCTGAGCATGTCTCCTGCTCCAGGAGTGCTAACTCTCCATCACACACGTATATTGAAGAGATTGCTTTCAACCAGACTTGGGACTGATGTTTTCACGTGGGTTCATTTTATTTTTAGCATTTTAAAATAAACCTAGCACATCGAATTTACTGCTGAGGTTACAAAGCAGGTTAATTTGTTCCCCTATCAGTATATACGCGTCCAAGTTCTTCACTTTGGGAAGGAAGATGGATTCCACCTTAAAGGGGGTGAAACAAGGATCTGCAGTATTAAAAAAAAAAAAAAAAAGAGAAAACTCCTTAGCACCAAATAATAATTACAGAACAGTTCAGATTGAAAGGGACCTTAAAGACCATCTAGTTCCAGGCCCCCTGCCATGGAGTTGCTAACAAGAATAAAATCATAGTCTTTCCTCAGAATCCAAACAAAATAAGTTGTAAAATGCAGCGTTATGTATCTGTGGTGTTTTTAAATTCCTATTTAAAAGACTGTGGTGATCTCTTGCTTTCATTTTTAATTCCCACTCAGAAAGGAGGGAGAAAAAATTTCAGTAAGTCAGGAGAGGAGGTTAGGGCTTGAGAACACCATAATTCCCCCTGTAACCTCCTTGTCAGGACACTTTCCTAACAGGCCTTTCAAAGGTCTATTACAATACTGTTCATGCTGCTGCCTGTCCAGCAATTTGATATGATCTTCCTGCATTGTACAGTGGAGAATGTCATATGAGAAAGGTGAACCAAATATAGTGACCTACAGTGAAAGTCTCCCCGCTACGCCCTGCTCTCTTTGGTGCTCTCAGATCCTACACAGAACACACCCCTGAACAGAGTGGTAATTGCATCATCTCTTAAAATTATCAATACCAGATTAGCCCATGATGTCATTAACAAGAGAATAAGTAGATAATTGTCCTCACTGGAATGTTAACTCCACGGTAATAAAGCAATTTGATATAAAACAACATAGGTCAAACACGTCCTCTGAGCACTCCAGCACCAAGAGGCTCGGGCAGGAGCGAGCCCAGGCCTTCCTGGTCTAGCACAGCTCAGAGCAGAAACCCAGCAAAGAAGCAGTTGAGTAGGCAAGTGGCACAGCTGATGATGAAAAACTGACCTTTAGAAGTCACTTACACTGCTGTAGTATCTTTTAGAGCTGATCTGAGTCTAGGTGAGACCCTAACAGGTACTTTGCACTAATGAACAAAAAGTGCTTGCTGCTGCAAACAAAACAGCAAGGAAGGGATGCACGGAGAAAACAGAGACAGCCAACAGACAAAAACTCACGGTGTGGTGGGCAAGGGGACACTAGAGAGAAAACCCAAGAGCGTTCACCCACCAGAGCTGGCTGAGACCCCAAGTTACCACCAGCAAAACTGGACTCAGATGATTTCATTGCCTTGATTTATTTAAAAAATCTTTCTGTGAATTCAGCCTCTCAAGTAAAGCAGAGCTGAGTGCCCATGGGAACGCAGCCCCAGCTTAGAGCTCAATAGAGACACAGCAGGTGTGACAGTGAACACCCCACCTGTGCTGTTCCGTTGTGGTGCCTCAGTCCCTCCCTGCAAAGGATTTCCCTGCTGATACGGGGATGTAAAGGTGACAGAACTCTCAGCTTCGATACTAACCACGGATTATAACACCACATAATAATGCCACCTGGTAAATCTTGACTCAAAATAATAAACACATTTAAAAGGACTCAACACTTAGGTTGGGTGTGACTGTTACCAGCAAACCTACCTGACACTTCTCCTTGAGGTCCATGGCTGTGCAGTTCTGTAAGCATGTCCAGCAAAAGGGGACTGCTCCTCAGAGGAGATTGTCTCCTAGGTAGAGAAGAGCCTGGCTACATTTACCGCATCACCATCTGTAGAAACAGAAGGGGAAGCAGTCAAGTCTCCCACATTGCTTCCTTTAGGATATGAAAGTGATGAAATTCACAAAATTCAAATTACAGGATTGGTCTTTAAAAGAAGAACTAGGGAGATGAAAGTCCGTCTAATAGTACATCAAGCCCCTCCCTCTCCCCCCCCACCAATAACTCAGAAGTTAAGTCAGCTTAACTCTCCCCAAGATCTGGCATCCATAGATGAATTAAGTTCCCTGCAGTGCAGAGTAAGAGTATTATTGTAGTCCTGACACGCTTTTGGGCAAGCCTCCAAAAAAAGGCTGACAAAGCCTGGATTCCACCAGGTGTTGGAGCAAGCAAGCTGTCACCCACAGCTATTTGTCATTACTCTTATCTACCAGGAACTTTGTCCAACTAATCTCTCATGGAGCCAGCAATAATGATTCTTCCATTTGCTGAACATCACATCCAACCTTTGACAAGGCTGTGCTGCTGGGCTGAGCATGGATCTGATCACCACTGAGTAGGCCAGAAGTCCTAAAAACAATTCCAGATGACCAAGGATCTTGGTCTTTTCTCTTTTCAGCAAAAGTGGGACCCTAACGCAATTGAGGTAGGAAGCAGCTCTGGAACTCATATCCTTCTAGCTCACCCTCCTCTACCTTCTGTGGCACAAATTTGTTCTCCTTCCACAAAATGTCTTTTCTGGTCAAAACAAAGGATCTGTGTACATTGCTCCAGAGGACTCTCTTACATATAGACACAACATGATACTATAAGATTATGCTATGATTGTCTTGGGAAAGTCTTTCTGTTGGTTAGTAATTCCTGGTTCTATTTTTTAATATCACACAGAAGCTCAGGGCTTGGACATATTCTTCTCCGAAATCCAAATAAACAAGGAAGCAGCTAGATATGCAAATCAACCCAAACCGCCCACACATCTCCTAGATACAACAGGACTGGCCTTTGCCAGCTGGGATTTACTACCCTGGTTTATACAACACTACCTTCTTCAAAGAAGGATTCTGGAATCCTTGTGGCAGTCACCTACAGCACCTCTCTGACAATGCTGCATAACTTCAAGGAAAACAAAAGGCATCCAAAGCTTCCTCAGAAAGCCACTCTGTCCCACTCTGCAGAGGTAGATTTCAGTATTTCCTCTACTGCAGGCAATCCTGCACCTGCATTCTAGGGGAGAAGCAGCAGGCACTCAATATTCAGAGTGCTGGTTATCAAAGACCTGCCTGCAGAACCACAACCAGCACCTGCAAGTGCCATTTTCTGGCTGCTGGGCTGGTTGGCACGAGCCACCAGTCTGGACTCTGCCCTACTTTTCTGTTCTGTGACCCTTTCAATGTGCACACAATGAGGGAATAAAGTTATTTTCAGTCATTTCATATCCCTGCCAGGCCAATTAGCAACTGCAGAGAGAAGATCAGACAAAGTTACTGGAGTGAAGCTGACAAAGAGCTCCCAGCAAAGGGCTGGGAGCGGGAAGGAGGAAAAAGTACTTTTGTGTGTTCGCACACAGCAGTTTAGAGCCTTAGTATCTTGCCTTTAATTTGAGAGTGACTTCAGTATAAGGGAAGGCAAGACAAGATGATTTTAAGGAGAAAATGGTCACTAACAATAAAAGGACTAAGAAAAATCCATAATCCTTCTCTTTAGTCCCCTCCAAGAGAAGATTTATTACTTGATCTGCTGAAAGACTTACACACCGTGCTCTCACTTGTTTAAACAAAACTAAGAGCCTGAATTTCTCTCTGGATCTGGATTTCAAAAGCATCCAGCAGGGGTGGGTGGCTCTGGCTGGAGGGCAGAGGGCTGAGCTGGGCAGGATTTCTGCACTGCCCTCAGTGACATTCTGGTTCTGGCAGCAAACTGAAATGTGCTCCTGAATGCAAAACACACCATTCCCTAAAGTTCACAGCACATCATCTGCATGCTTAGGAACACCACCCTGGAGTCCTTCAGTGCTAGGAAGCAGGAAACACGCCAAGGGTGTTAAAAATACAAAGGATTGGTTGGAAAGAGTGAATATTCCCTGTTTAGAGAAATTCAAAAGCTGTTATAACAGACAATATAACAAGAGTTTGTGAAAGGAAACAGTGGTGCACAAAGCACTGCTTCATCATACATGTTCAGGGCTTCTCCAAAATTTGAACACACTGACCAGCCCAGAAGCAGTTTAGTTTTTCTCATATCCCCAGTTTAAGGTACCAGCAATGGTAGATTGTAGACATTTCACACAAAGCAAGCAAGAAGGCCAGTCTTTCCTGTGACAATCTGGATACACATAAGAAGGAGAATGTTTAATTTTCCAATGTTTAAAAAGGGTTTCCATTCAGAACCAAAAATTCCAAACACAGCTGATCCCAGATAGGTTGGGATATCTTAGTATCGGGTTAACCAAAGCCAACAGCAAAGACAGGCTAGGATGAGAAACCAACCTCCATCAACTTCTGCACCTGGACTGGCACCAGAGCCATAGAAAATGTGATCTGTGTGCTTTCTTTTAAATGCAGAATTTATCAAAATAAAACTGCAAGAATTTTGTCATTCCAACTAAACACCTCACATGCATTACAGAGGTCTTGCAAACACTCGGGAAACAGCTTCACACACTGAGGCTGCAGCAATTTAATTAATTCTGGAGGCAGCCTGCAAATCTGGAGAGTTGTGCATTCACTCATTCCTGACCCTGCAAAGTCCTCGTGTGCTCCCCTCTCAGATTCCTCTGTTTCAGGGACTCCTGCAATTCCCACCTAAAGACATGTCTCTGATCATCCCTACCCTGCTGCTCCATACTCTGGACCCGTCCTAGTTTCATGCATTGCTATTCCACACTGGAATATCTGCTTCCTTCTGTCCTCCCTGTTCTTATCTCTCTTCTGTTTGCCCAGGCAATTAGTCACGTCGACATGTTACACTCTGCAGGACAGAAATGAAGTGGGGCTGCTTTGCTGGGACGTGTTGGAGGGTGTCAGATATTCAGCCGCAGACAATCAGAGATGCCTGAAGCTGTGGCTGCTCTAGTCAGACACCACATGCTCCCAGTGCAGGCAGTTTACCCCTTCTACTTTCCCAGCACACTCCATTCTTCTCAGGATTTTCAAGCCTAGAGCAGTTTGTGAAACTTGGGAATGGCTGGATGTGGTGTTCAAGTGTCATCATGTTGCATTCAGCCTGAGAAATATTTCCAAATCGTTGGGCAAGAGTGAAACCCAGGATAGGGTTCACAAATAATCCAGTGCTAACAGCAAGCCAACTGTCTGGAAGTCCTGTGTGCCAAACCCAGCCAACGGTTATCCCACAGCTGTGGGGAGACGTCTGCAATCCACCTTAGAATATCTCTGTTTTATATGACTGAGTGAGTTCAGTGCCTGGGTTGCCATGAGTGTCTGAAATCCTTTACAAATTGGAAAATAAATCCACATTTCCCCTCCCCCCCCCCCCANCCCTCAGCAAAGAGCAAGTCTTGTAGCTTGATCTGAGTACCAACAAGTGTTCAAAACATCCCTCTGGAGAGCAGAACTTTGCAAGAGTCCATTCACCCTTTTCTTCACCAGATCATCTCTTGAATAACAATGTCATATGCAGCCAGTGTATTTATACAGGTAAAAATAATATGGCTCAGATTTTCCTTTGAAATCCAAGGATTTCAGATCACTTAACCCTCAGTATGAAATAGCAGTGTTGAATTTTAATAAAAAACTATACTGCATGACATATTACTTGCCAAACTTATAAAACAACTAGCAAACAGAAAGATCAGGTAATTATAGAACCTATAGACAGCTGGAAAGAAAAATGTGTTTCAGAAGCTGCTGTCTTTAGGGAGAAAAATAAATCAACCTAATGGTACTATTTTCCCTGAAGTGTTCAATCACTGACGCTTTCATGTTATTTACTGAAAATTCCCAACACAGATTAGTCTACAAAAAAATGATGGGGAGTGTGAACATTTCTTGCTGCCAAAAGTGAATTCCTCAAGAACAGAAGCCTGATCTCTCACCGAGACTAGAAACACGGGGGAACAGATAATAATCAAAAAAAGCAGCTGCCTTGGAGAAAATGGCTCTGATTTGAGCTGATTGTTTTGATATCAGCAGAACCATATGGCCTTCCTACTCATGAGGAGCTGATGTCTGCCTGATAATTTGCAACACGGGCACATTTGCTGATATATGGCCTTCCAAAGGTGCACGAAGTGATACTGTCAATTGCTTTGAGACCCACTGAGAGCACAGAATAATTACAGCAAGGGAGCTGGCAGCCACACTTCTTGGCTTCAGTATCTGCCTGTGAAAAAAGACTTGTCAGAATTTGAGCCAGCTAAACATTCTCTGCCTCAATAACCCCAGACTGTAGATACAAATATGCATATCTGCTTCAGAGGGAGACTGTGAAGTAAATTTATTAGTATCTGCAAAGTGAGACCCTCTGAAATAGTGTTGTATATGTGCTAAGTATTATCAACTCAGTAGCAGTCAAATATCTCATTTGAGCCTGGCTGTGAAGAATCAGGAGCTGATTTCACACAGGCTCTGCTTCCCTTCCTAAATGACAGGAATCAGAGAGAGGTCTATTCCACACTGACTCCCAAATGGGATTAAACTTGAAATGAACTTAGAGTTTGTCTTCAACTGACAAGTGCGCCTCTTGGAGGTGAAATTACTTTTTGTTTAAACCTTACTTGCTGAGAGTTTTCCAATAAAAAATATCTGACTCTTTCCTTCTTTCTCCAGCACATTCAGGACTTGCACATTGGACTGTTTCAAAAGAGAGTCATTGCTCAAAATGAAACCTGAGCAACAACGAGGGAGAAGTGGAGTAGAGAATGGCTTTGGCACACTTGTAAGAGTCAGACCTTTGGTTTACTTACGAGATTAAGATTGAAAAAACAAGATGTTCCACAAGTGAAAGAATACTTTTATTTTTGTTTTCATTTCATTCTGGTGAGCTGAGAAGCAATTATCAAAATAAATATGATCAAAAAAATTATAAAGCTAGTTTAATCTACCTTACTGTTTCCACAGGGGCTGATACTGTTTCAAATTAAGGTATTGTAAATCTGAAAAGTATTTGCTATGTTCATTTTTCCTTACTTGGTTAAAAAGAAAGAAGAGTGTTTAGGAATTAAAGGATTGCTTTACTTTTTCTGCTTCAGGTACTGCCTGCCACAGAAAGACACAGCACGTAGAGACTGGATCAAAGTGAAAAATGCAACAAAAGGCACAATTCTGAACAGTGGAAGGGCCCCTCCAGCTTCTGCAGAGAGATGAGACATTGTTGTGCCACGATGTCTTACAACAAATCTATGGAAGAATTCACTGCAAAAGTGACAGCTGTCATTCATCATCATGATATTGGTTATTATGGTAACCAGAATTGTATAACTACCTCCATTTAAAAAGAAATAATCCTTAAATGTTAGAAAACCACAGAAAGACAATGGCCCAAAATAAAATTTAAAAAGCTTGTGCTGTATTTATAGGACCTTTTAACAAATCAATTTTTGCTGATATACACTGACTCGGAGACAAAAGTGCAGCTTTTCCTCTTAATTCTAGATTATAAATAAAGGTGTTGTATTCATAGTTTATAGTAAATCTAGGTTTAAAAAGCATTCTTACACCAGTGTTTGCCATTTGGAGATATTTGATAACCACTGTGCCAATGGGAAGATGTTCTCTGGGACCTCCCCAGAGCAGATTCAGCACCTGGAGGCCATTCAGACCAAGCTCTAACACCCATTCCAAGCACAGCACAGCCCTTACCTAGAAAAGGCACTGAGCAGTCCACAGGTTGTGTATTTTGCTACTCTCACAAGCCCATTAAAGTTTTATGATGAACACATGTAGGATGAGCCACATCTAGAAATAGGGCAGTGAGCTGCCTCACTCTGCTGTGAAAGCAAAACAGGAGCTCTCTGCAGCTCCTGAAGGACTTCCCCCAGTCTTCACTCAAGAGCATTCCAGAGATCCAAAGTGGACTATTTAGTGTTCAAACGGTCCCATACATTATCACAGATGTGAACCCAATCAACCCAAAGCAAACTCTCCTCCCACAGGTCTAAGTGCAGGACAATGCTGCCCAAGCCCAGGTAGGTCACTCTCCTTGGCCAACACAACCCAAGGACTTGCCTTTTGCCAATCCCCTGTGGCCCCTGGCCCTGCTCCTGGCCAGTCCCAGCCAGCCACAGCGGGATATAAACCCTCCCAACCCACTCCTTCTCAGGGTTGTGTCTCTGCGTGCTTGCAGTGGCTTCCAGTAACTAATTTGGGTAGGGCTCTGACAGATCAAGACGTAAACAGAGCTGTAATGTGAAGATTAGAGGACAAAGGTTTGTTTTCTGGCTTCCACCTGCAGCACCAATATTGGTTTGTTTGGTGATGGAGGCTAGAAGCACTAATATCTTAATCCTCTCATCAGATAAAAAATGTTGACAAGATGTTTGTTTAAAAGGTCATGGTTAAGAAGAATATTATGTAAATGTTTTTCAATAAGTGTGAGTAAAAGATAGGAAATATAAACCACTTGTCTAAAGAACAAAACACATCTTGCATAAAACCAGCACCATGTAGCTATTTCTATGTATGCCTATATTAGGCAGGCTTCTTGGAAAATAAATTTAGTTTGCTTGCTAGGGTATTCAAATTTTACTATATCTGAGCAAGCCCTGTAGATTAATGCAGTACAGCAGCTGTTGAGTAACAGTTTGTTTATATAGAAACCTGCATTTCTAAGTAACCAAAAGTGTTTCATAGAGCTCAAGTGCTACTATTCCATTGTGTCCCATTGTGTGTGAGCTGTCTGTTCAACTAGGAAGTTTATTCTACAATTGCTAGGGGAAATGATAGGATTTTAAAGAAGCCGGCCTTAGTAGCTTCCTTTCCTGAGAAAACATGAAAACATCTACGACGTGGTAGCTGCCTCAGCAAGACGGATGGGTGCTTATGCTCTCTGCTAGTATCTTGGTAACTTTTAAGACTGGCAAGCCCAACTTAAGGAAACTCTTCCGTGGCACAAGATCTCCTGTAAAAACTCAGTGAGTGTTAAATGTGTAACTAAAACACTCTCCCCTCTTGTCTATGGGTTTTCCCTTCCTCTCTATCTTCTGGGTAGATAGCACCATCTAAGACAAACTTCTCGTGCTTTATGTAATGGGATTTTTAAAGGGGATTTGTTGGGCTTTTCCTTATCAATAACGGCCTGTGTTATCCTGATAAGGGAAAGCTCCCAAACGGATGGACAGAAAGAACTGTATGGATCACAGCTTTTGAAAATAAAACAGGTGGACGTCTGGGGCAAAACGAAGTGTGCCACGAACTTCTGCTGATCAGAACACTGCGATGAAGTAGGCACAGAAGTGAAGCAATATGAAAGAACCTGAGTGAAGGCTGCTATCCCGGCTGGAAAGAGTCTGGAAAAACCCCTAAATGCCAGAATTTGGGACCAGACACGAAACCTTCACGCAGATTTTGAAACTGCAGCTATCCCAAGCGCACCCACGGCTAATGGCCATCCCCCTGGCCTGGCTCCGAGCCCGGTGCCCCGGGGGATGCTGCGAGCCCGCTGCGAGCCAGAGCCTGTCCTGCA
>VZTF01000417.1:354888-368546 GCA_013397755.1 Cnemophilus loriae
CTCAGCCCCCGCCCACCGCGGGCCGTGCCGGGGAGGGTGGGGGGGGACGCACACGCTGAGCCCCTGTGCCGCGGCCTGGGCCCCGCGGTTCTCCGCTCTCCCCGCTGCGCTCCGCAGGACTCGCCTCGGCGCCGACCCCGTGTCCCGCCGGCCCCCGGCCTGCCCGGGGCGCGGGGGGGTGGACGGGATGCGGGCTTTGCCGATGGAGGGTGGTTGGAATAAGCTTTGGGCTGTAGAGGCATCATCTGCCCGGCGAGATTCCCGGCTCACGTACAGCCCTCCGTGCTGGGGAACACCGGGCGGGGATCGCTTTCCTCTCTGCCCCACGGCTGGGGAGTGCTGGCTGGTCGTGGTTCTTGGGGCTTATCTTTTGTATTACCCAAAAAGAGTTCCATAACTTCAGGCCGCTTCCAAAGGTTAAAAGGCTGCGAGTACCCTGTGGGCAGGGTAACATCCCTGCCGCACTGTCTCCGAACACCTTTGGGGTCATGCTTCAAACGTGAGTTTCTATGATGGAGACGGACGTTTTTCTCTTGGCCTCTTCCTTCTCTTCTGAACTTCCTGCTTGAGAGCCAGTGCTGGTTTTGTGGGATAAGGTTTGACTTGCCAATATAGTTTCAAATAATCTGTACAAGACAAGGATGCAGCCTTGTTAACTCCCACAACATCTGACTCAGACACTTCTTTTATAACCTACAGTGAAAACTATTCTGTAGCACAGTTAATAACTGCAAGAGCAATTCACTTATACAGTGCTTAGGGAAGTTAATTCTTTGTTTCAAAAATTATTAAATGCCCGGGGTCAAGGGACAAAATCTAAAGGACCACAGATGGTTCATCAATGTTCAAACACGGTGTTGTTTGTAATCCATTTCTGTGCAAACCTTGGATATTGAGAATTTGTGCCAAAAAAAGACCTTTCAGTTGTTATCATCTCTTAGGTTGATTGTCATGCAGTGTTTTGAGTATTTCATAATACTAGCTAAGCTTGTAACATTTAAAGCAGTTTTAGACAGTTTAAAGTAAGAAAAAAAAGAACTGCCAGTAAATAAGTTCTGCCAGTGAAGAAATTTTCTGTTACCTGATAAAATGTTTTGATCTGATAAATGTTATTTGTGCTTTGTGCTGTAGCTTAGTTTTGTAAGTGATATCGTGAGTTGTCTGGCACTGAAGGAAGTTTAATCACTTTAAGCTGGTAGATCATGGGGATCATTTGTGATCCTGAATGTTCTGGGGTTTATATGTTGATAATTTAATTTATATTTTACTTTGTTTCTTTATTATGTTGTACTTCCTTATTTGGCTACTTTGAATTAGTGTTCTGCCCTTATAATTTTTACTTTCTATTCTTTTGTCTAGAGCCTGACACTTCCATTTCTGCATGTCTTCCAGATGATGTATGCACACATTTTTTTTTCTACCACCCTCAGTACTGTTTTGTCCTAAAACAGCTGATGAAGTTTAGGATCTGATTCTTTCCAAAATCTCCCAGTGAATCTGTCTTGCCTCTCTTTGGCTTTTCTAAACTGTCTGTTGTTCTATTCCTGCCTGTATCACTTTCCAGAAGAGCAGTAAAACAGTGAAAAGAGAACAATGAGAAAGCTCTCTTTTGTTTAAAAACTGTGCTGTTTCTAAGAGTAATGTAAAAAGCCCACCTTTGCCTGTGTGCTTTTTGAAATATCTGTTGAAGTGAACATGAGAATTGTTTCCTGTTGGCCACAACAGGGAGGTTTGTATTTATAATTACTTTTATTCCATCCTGAGCTGCAGCACTACTGCTAATGAGCATTTACTGTTGGCTGCATCTGCTGCTTTTTTTCCCTCTCCCCCTTCCCAGTATTTTTAACAGCAAAGGAAGCCTTACCCCAGGTCACAGTGAAGTGAGAAACATTGATATTTTGAGAAATCTTAGTCATTTCTCTAGCAAGATCATCTGATAATTTTCGTAACACGTAATCATTGTATTCATATATTGACTGTTATTCATTCATACCGGTCTTACCCCATTTGCAGTCGGTGGACTGGGTTCACTGCAGTAACGTGTCCTGTTGCACTGCTCTCTGCCTGAAGCAGATACAGCTGTGCTTTTTTTTCCCCCCTCATGCAGTTGGTTTGTTCATATTTTAATAATGACATGGCTGAATGTCTGTAAGAACTTATTAAATAAGATTGTGAACAACAAATGCTTCCTTAAGAGGAAATCTCTTCCTTAAAAGACTTTAAGGGAATTATGCCTTGACTTTACCTTTCCTCACATTTGCTGTGTGAGTATCTTGGTTTAATATTTTCAAAGCTTTTCCCTGTTTCAGATGTAACTTTAGTGCCTAAACTTCAACTACACTTCTGCCTAAAGTTGAGAAGGTTAAAGTTTTGTTCTGCACTGCAGCTGCTGTTAACATTGTTACCTGGAAACATCACTCCTTTGTATGTTGACAATATATCTGATGGTGGTAGTAATACTAATGCATGTTTAAAGAGTATTGCATGATGAATCTCTTTCATCTTGAATTGTGCTGGAAAATTTCCCGACATTGTGCTGTTACTAAGCTCAGGGAAATGCCAGTATAGTTCTTGGAAATGCTGCATCAGTTTCTCGAAGAAAGTTGTGTATTAACACCTTCAGTTAAAGAAAGCAATTCTTAGCTGGTAATGCAGTACTGGGTAGCAATACTTGTGTGCCCCCAAAAAAGGAACCTTTATCAGTTGAAATAGTTTCTTTCTTTAAATGTATCTCAAGCCTTTAGTGTATACTTCAAGTTGTGCAGCTTGGTGTTACATTCTTAGGTTTGGAACTTGAGCTTTTCAAGCCACGCTCGCTTGGCTGAAGGTGTTTGTCTTCACATGTGGTGTGGTAGTGTTAGAAACACCCAAAGGTTGCTGCCAGTAATATTTAAGAAGGACTAGAAATAGATGATGTTTACCATGAAAGATACAGGACAGGTAGACAACAAGCGTTGAGCAGTTTGCATTTTCCATGGCTTCATACGCTGTCATTCATGTTGCTCTTTAGTGGTGCTGTAATAGCAGAAAATTATCATTACCATCAGTTGACAAACCCCAAGAGGCCAGGTTGGAAAGGTGAGGAGATAGTGAACACAACACAGTAGAAGCAGCAAAGAGAAAATACTTCTGGTGAAGGGAAGTAATTGTTGCTATTTGGATGAGTGTGCTGGTGTGATTTGGAAGACTCACATCAGAAAAAAGCTTTTTTATCAGCCTTGAGACTAAAGTTAAGTCTTTCAGAATTACCAAAATGTAGTTACGATGATCCACTTCATGGATTTAATTATGTGTTGGTCGAAGCTTGCATGCAGTACATTTATTTCTGTCAGTCATGGTAGCACAGGGAGATTGTTCTGTTGGGATCTTTGTGGCAGGTGAGTCTGTTTTCAGCCTTGCTGACGTTTCAGTAGTGCTGTGTAGGAGGACCAGAGAAATCCCCAAGCTCTGTCCATGTGGGGACCCTGCTAAGCTGGTCTTTTTTTGATCAAGGTGAATCTCGTAAATACCTCTTTTCATTCTGCCGGATTCTGGTGTTTGCCTCGAGCTTCATTATTCTCTCCAGGGAGCTGAAGGTTGGACAGACATGGGGCTCATGGAATATAAGCATGTTAATTGCCGAACTGCATTTATGTAAGGCAGGTTTTTCTCTGAAATGACAAATTACTGGTGCCATCTGCTGCCTTTGCATGCAGCAGGGCTCTTTCTGGGCCACAACCACAGAGCCTGAATTAGCAGGTGCGTGGGTTCACCAGCGTTTGTCAAATCTCTTCGGTCTTGAATTGTCATTGACAAGTGCCAGCTCTCTGTTAGCTCTTCAAGGGGGTATTCATGATGGGTTTTAACTTATAGACTGTCTTATTTGTGTTCTGGTGTTTTTCCTGATTATTTAGCTTCTCTGCTATCAAGTGTAGCTGGAGTTATAGCAAATCATTCCTATTCAAACCTGAGAGCAAGATTTAAGCCTTTTCAGTTGGTTTCAGTGTGTATATATGACTTGCCAGGTTTGATTTAATGTCTTCTCTGAGCCCATAAGAGACACAAACTTGCTGATTGTCATACTGAATTACAAAGATTTTTAAATATATTCTGCTGCTCAAAGCACTGGAATTTCAGGATGGTTGCTTTTACTTAGAGTCAGCCCAAACTTTTGTTTCTGTGTCATATTATTTGAGGACATTTTTTGATAGGCATTTCCATTCCAAAAACCCAGTAGGACTCTCTGCTTTGTCTAGCTTGTATTTAAATCGGCATGAGCTGTATGAATGGCAGAACCCAAACCATCGGTGCGGGCATCTCCAGACGGATCTTTCCCAGGGCAGCCGGAGGGGAGGGGAGCGCATTCCCTCGCCTATCGCGGGCCCGTGCCGGTCCCGTGGTGCCGAGCCCGGGGCTCTCCCTCCGGGGCTTCGGGGGGCCGGCTGGCCTCTTCCTCCCTCCGTTACACCGCTGTAATTACCGGTGCGAGGAGCGGGAGAGATTGCCGGGAGAGGNGGAGGGAGCGGCGCTGGGCGCGGCCCCGGCTATCGATCCGTGCCACTTCCCCTAATGGCCTGTCTCTTCCTCCTCCTCCCCCTCCCCTAGGGCGGATCGTCCCCCGGCCTCCCTGTATGTGAGACACGGGGCCGGAGTCTCGCACGGAGCCGGGAGCCGCCGCGGGAGAAGCGGAGGCTTCGGGGAGCGCTTCCTGCCCACCGCCCGCACCGCCGGGCGCGGCAGCCCCAGCATGGAAGCCATCGCCAAGTACGACTTCAAAGCCACCGCGGATGACGAGCTGAGCTTCAAACGGGGAGATATCCTTAAGGTAAGTGGAGGGCTCGGGCTCGGGAGTTCCTCTTTACCCCTGGGCTGTTCAGTTTCTCTCTGAGTCTCTTCCTGTCCGTCTGATCTGACCCTCTTTTGGGTCCCCAGAGAACGCCATCTCCTTTTAGTAGGTAGCCTCAGGATCTCCTAAACCCCAGTCACACCTCTCTGAGAGCAGGAGAGGCTGTTTTGTTTCAGTATTAAACATGCATCCCAAAGTATCTAAATTCTCTCTTCTGAGATTGGAATATTTGAAAACTTAGTCATAAACACGGCAGCAAATAAGCAGAAGTACAAGATAAAGGGGAACTCAGTGTAGAGACCATGAGAGGAAGCCCCATAAAGTAAGCAAGATCAGTTTGGTATTCCTTTTCTTTGCATCTTGCCAAGGATTCTAATATCAAAGAAGAGTGATTGAATTATTTCTTAGTAGATAATCTTTTAGCATCAGGCTGTCAAATATTGTAGCTGAGTTTTATCTTCAGTCCTGATGAACTGGAGTGATAAGCTTGTGGCTGAATATATAATGGATCTGTGCAGATGTAAGTGAACGTTGGAGTGCATTAGAGGAATTTTGGTCTATAGTTCTTTCAATATATCAAAGGCTTTTTAGGCTTCATCTTGGCTATATTACAGGAATTTGAAAAAATGGTTGAGTTTCTACAACTGTAATAAAACTGGACACACAGAACAAGCCCAAAATTTTATTTTGGGGGGGTGTAAAATACAGAAATCCTCAGTGATTTGGCCTCAGTGAAGTGTAGCTCAGAGCTTTGTTGCTTCCAAGTAATAACAGCCATATTGCAAAATGCTTTAATGGAATTCATTCATAGTCACTCTTTCTCCGTAAAGGTGGGCTTTACCTTCCTAGTGTGATATATTTGGTGTTAAGGTATTTTTAAGCTGCTTTTTTTCTAAAATGCTTGGAGTAGAAGCAGTTTTGAGAGGTGCCTTTCCTGCAGATTTAAGGCTGTAACTGTATGTATGCTGACAAATCAAGTCCTGCAGACCTCAGTGGGATTACTCATCTGCTCAACATTTTTGCCAGGGAAGGGTTTGATTTTAACTACTATTTTAAAATAAGCTGGAAAAAATAACCTTTATGCATAAACCTAATACGTGTCTTTTATAGCTGATATTTCAACTGTGGCTTTGTTAAAAGTGTGAGGCCATGAACAGATAAGGGTTGCAAAAGCATATAATGCTTTGAGATTTTAACATATAAAATGATTGCATCTGTGAATGTTCTACACATCCCTGGCCCATAATTGGCCTAAAAACTCCTGTTAGACCTGTACACCTCAGTGCCACTGTATGTGTAAATTACCAGGATTTTTCCTTAGGCTATTATTAAATGTTTCAGACTGTTAGAATTTTGGAAACCTTTTGTGAAAACCTTGCATTTTTTTTTTTAACCTGAGCTGTATTCTTCTATTTTGGCATACTACTAGTTGTCCTCAACTTTTATAGTGTATTTGAAGTAGAACATAGCTGAAGTCAGCTTGTAGAAAATGCTGAACAGGAAGAAAAAATTAAGTATAATGAAATATAGTTTATTGTAAAGTGTATTCTCAGCTATTTTCATTTAGTTTGGGGTAGAAGTTTGCTTAAGTACATGAAAAAATATAATAAAATTTGCATGTTTGAAAATACATTCTTCTCTAAGAAGCAAAGGAAAAATAACTATTTTTAGTGTTTCTAAAGTTTAGTTTGTGTTAAAAGTCTTGCATCTGTGCACAGTGGCTGATAGTCTTGAGCCCTCTCTACTTGATGTCATCCCATAGATAAAAATTTTGTCACACAAATAGAAACACAGTGGTATGTATGCTGTTGCACTGCATTAATAATTATATTTTCCCTAGAATACAAAGATGGATTTTCTTACTTTACCCAAAACCTAGGCTGAATGCTTCCTCAAAGCATTTATGAACAGTTCTTCAATCTGTATTTCCTTTCTTTTCAGCTCATATTCATATGAAAATGCTCACAAATTTTACATGTTTACTTCATTGATGTATAAACTGAGGCATAGAAATGGGAAATTGCTCAAGATTATCACTAAAGTCAGTGGAAGCATCAGCAGTGTCAGGAATCGTTCAGCACATAGTTGAGCTGAGTTTTGTGCAGTGTGGTGAGATTCACTGTGTAAAGCTGGCGCATTTCAGACAAATAAATCCAAATGAGGTAGAACTGTTCCAGTTAACCCAAACTGACAAACTTCTGTAGCACTTTGTTGCTTTGAAAAATCTGTTTCATTTCAAATGTGTTTGAGGTTGTGGAAATAATTTCTACCCGAAATGCCAGATCTATTTGTTGGAGCTCTGCTTTTGACTGAGAAATCTCAGGGTATCCCAGTCATGTGCCCCATGTGATGTCTCTCATTAACCAGGTCACTCCTGTCCTCAAAGCAGTTGGGAAGAGGAATAAACTCGTAACATGTTCAATGCACCTGCACCTTGTGCTCTTTAGTGTCCCTTGCTGAGGGCCATATGTCACTTCACGTGTAGTGAAGCCTTTTAACTGTGAGACACCTGTCATAATGTACTCCAGAGAACCACATCAGCCTGATGGCCATTTGAGGATGGATTTGTAGCAAAATGTGTCACACAAGGCAAGAACAAAATCTCTTAACAGTTTAATTCCCAGTCCATGGAAGTCCATGTTTCTCCCTATGGGAAGAGAAGGCAGAGGTGCCCAGTCTGGCTGCTCTGACCTCAGCAGATAACTTGCCTATGATGTCATGTGCCATTACTGCTGCCTACCCACAGATCCAGGACCTGATTGAATAGCACTTGAACTGGAGCCATTAAGCTGGTTGTTAGTAATCTTGTGGCTGGTTTCCAAAAGTGAGTGAAGATAGTTGACCTTTGGCTTACAATTGTAAAACAGCTGAGTGAAGAGGAAAAGTGCTTGGCCTTTTTTTTTTTTTTTGTGGGCACTGGGTGGTAAAAGCTGCTTCTATGGTTTCTGTCACCCTGGCAGTACAGTGCGTCCCCTGCCCTTCTGTCCAGTGGATCTGTAGCAGTGTATGGTACTGCCACTCACTGACAGCTTTCTCTGAACTTCACATACTCTAAATACTACTTGTGAGTCTTTTCCAAAGAAAGGCAAGATTGCTGCTTCCTTCTGTGTCTTCTGACAGTGCTGCAGCTCTCGAGCTCTGCTTTTCGTGTTGCTTCACAGGAACTTGTTGGTGACTGAGGTCCTACTGGGAGAGGTGAAGGTGGCCTGTCCTGTTACCTAAAAAAGTAAAATAAGGAAGCTGAGGGATTCCTACCTGAAATCTTGAATTACTGGTTTTTCACTTTGAACAGCTGACAGTTGTCCTGATGCCTTTAAAGTCTTCACCCCTTTCGTTTGCTGTATATATTGAAGTTGGGAGGAGTTAAATTCAGTCTCTGTATTTGTTACTCAGGTTTTATGTCCCCCAAAACCATTGGCCTTCATGCCAAGTGGCAAATACCCAGATCTAAAGTGTACTAATACTTGCTGATGGTTTAGCAGGAACCAGGGGGAGAAAAGAGAAGAAAAATCACCATTCTTTGTCATCTCATTGTAATTTCTTTTCTCTACTCCTCATAAATCTAATCAGAAGTGTAAAGTTAATGCCATGGTGCTCTAAGAACTGTTTCTGTGTAGTTAATGTAGGAGCACTAAACATAATTATTAATATCTTAAATGTTAGAATTGTTTTGTTTTAAAACTATAAACCACTGCTCCATTTCCTCTTTCTCCTTCTGTCATATGGTTGGGGCATAGCTGGAAAGTGTTCTTCTGAAGAAGTGAATAAGTTCCTGTTCCCAGTAGATGTCAGCATAATTAATTCAGGGGCGCTTAGAGATTGTTTTTATGACTCAAATTGTTCAAGTGGTGTTTTAAGTAGAAGGCCATCATCTTGAATTTTGAGGTTTTTGCTTTTGTGTGACACACAAACCAGCTTCCTTATGTGTTAAAAGAAGGATTTCCTTGATAGGATTTTGATCACTTCACAATTTTGTTCAGCAAAGTCAAGATTATTTTTCCCATTCTGATCATACACTTGACAGTCGCCACAGGTTCTGTCCACATGTGTTTGTCACCACATTTATTTTCTTTGTCAGCCCTTAAGAGGATTGAGTGTTTGCAAACAGTTGCTGCTGAGGTGGCATTTTCAGTTCCTGCATAAAAACCATTTTTCTGTGTCAGGATACAGTGGAACTTTCAAATAGAGGCAGGAATATGATAAATGAGGGGAGCACTGTCTCCCTTCTGCTCTTTCCCCTCCCTTGTCTCTGACCTCACCTGCATTGGCTGTTATGTCGTGGTGTCTGTGCTAGAGAACAGAAATTCATGGCTTGCTGAAGAGATGTGCCAATATTTTTCCTGGTTTGGGTGAAACTGTCTTCACATTCATCCTTCCTCTCCCTTCCTTACACACTCCTCCATCATTTCTCATTTGTTGTAAGGGGATGGACTCAGTGTGGTCTTGATGATTTTACTATGTGAGAAACAATTTTCGGAATTAATGATTCAGCCAAATTGCAAGCACTATGTGCTTTATAGTGAAATAGGTCAAATATTAGAACAAGGTCCCCAGAAAAGTTGTGGAATCCCCATCCTTGGAGATACCCAGACAAGTCCCTGAGTGCTCTGATCTAATTAAACTTGCTTTGAGCAGGAGGGTGGATTGGGTGACTTCCAGAGGCCCTTCCAAGCTCCATTATTCTGTGACTGAGCTGTGAGTGGCAGCTCTGCTGTGTGTGATGGTTGATTTGTAGAGGTGTGCTTAGGTCAGGTTCCCTGGCTGGTGGCCTTGAATTAAGATGATAATTACCATCAATATGTGATCAATATTGCAGTCTAAGATGGCAAAACTATCAGAACATTACAGAGATGTAAAATCAAGTACAATTATCTGAAATGTAGTTGATTTGGCAGCCTGGCAGTTGGAGATCTGTGTCACAAAGAGATGCTGCTATAAGGGGCTGCATTCTTCTGACCTGCCAAAGTGTTCAATGCCTGGTTTCAGTGCAGACTTCTCAAATATTGTTCGTCTTATGAAAGTAATCTGAAGGTGGGTTATGTTCCATTAGCCAGCTTCTGTAGGCATCAGTGTGAAGTGTGTGGGAAGGAAATACCTAACATTCACAAAGTGTGTGTTCTGTATTTGTAGAAGAGCTTGGACCTGCTTAGACCAAGATTGTGTTGCTGAAGGTATTTCTGTGCAGGAGACATAAATATGGAGTATTCCAGTCTGAAGGTGTAAAGTAGTCTTTGCAAGCAAGGAGTAAACAAATTCCTCCTTAAATATGGCATATTTGGGTTTTTTTAGAAACTTTTTGTGATGCTTATTTAAACTTGTCCCTGAAAGCAGAGAAACATGAGCTCCGTGAGCTACCTGAAAGCTGCAGGAGTTCTGAATGTTGAACAAACACTGATTAAAGCTAGTGGTCAGCTCAGCTGATTTTGTGACACTGCCTTAGCATGTGTTGCATTCTGTGATAACCAGGGAGATGGTGCTAATTTGAAGCTCAGCTGCCTTTGCCAGTTTAATGGAGGAGCTGTTACAGCCTCTCTGCGAGGTCCAGCTTGTGATATGCCGGGTGTGACAGACAAGTGTTAGCACACGCAGAGCAGCAAATCACATTTTGGCTTGATAAATTATTTATCTGCTTTGTTCAACCTGCTTGTCAAACTGCAAGCAACGTGATGTGCTTTTGTTTTTATTTACTGGCAACACAAAACTGCTGCCTCCCCTCTTCGGTTTGGTGAAGTTTCTGTTGTGTTAACTATTGTGACTAGGGATTGTCTGAGAATTTCAGATCAGTAAAATCTGTTATTCTTGGATGTCTTGGGTGTTAATGAACTAACTTTGATTTAATTTATTGTTTTAAATTAAAACAGTAAAAGCTTGATCACAGCTTGAGGGAAGAAAAGAGGGATTATGATTTTTAATGACATGTATTAAGGATTGGGAGTGTATTCATAGATTCCCAGTTTGTGTGCAGAGCTCTGCTAATTGCTGGAGGAGGGATCCTGTTTGTAGTGATATTCAGACTGTTCTGATTTCTCTCTATAATTAATAAGGATCCAACTAAGCAAGGGAAGATAAGAAATCCAGTTTTTCTGTGTAGAGCTCAGCCTAATGTAAGCACTGAACTATATGACCCCTTGATAAAATCCCTTGTGCTTTAAAATTGCCGGGGGCTACACAGCATAAATCAATAACGAAAGCTGGAACCTCAGGAAAAAAAAGTGCTGGGCTAAACTAATCCTATTTTATGAAAATGTAAGAAAATTAGGCATTAGTGCCGTAACAACACTGGAGCAAGTAAATCTTATAATCTCAAATTGGGCAAAAAGGGACTGTAATTTACCAAACCTGATTAATTTTACAGTAGAAATCTAAACTGGAAGAACTCCTAAAGATAATGTTTGGACATTTTCACAATTGCTGTGAGACTGAAGTGTTGTATTATAAGCTGTTATACTGAAGATGGCAGATTTCCATGCTTGCTCTTTATCCCTGAATTAAAACCTTGGCTAGATTTTTAATAATTATGTTTATAGGTGTTTTAAGTGTTTTGAAGAATCAAAGCTAATTTTAGAACCAAAACAACAAACAACTTCAAAAATCCAACCAACACATCTACACACACCCACCCCCCGCCTCTCTCAAAAAAGCACATTTAAAGCCATTCACATAGTGGACGTTAGCAAAGGATTGGACAGCAGACAGGATCTAGTGGAGATGAGTTTTGTTTGAGTTTTTCCTGTGTGCCTCTGTGGCATCACTTTCTTCCGGTCTGTGGTGTTGAATTGCAGAATGTCCTTTCCAGGTGTGACAGCAGAGGGTTGTTGCAGCAGTGAGAACTGAGGGGTCTGTCAGGTATCTGGGTTTGCACTGTGTGGTCAAGAGAAGGGACTGGATCTTCTCTAGCTGCAGGCACGCTGACCTTGAGGTGGCTGGAGTAATGGGATTCGATGTGAATTACAAAACTCACACAGGACTCTGGGTGAACACTTTGCTGTGTTAGTTAATGTCTGAGCAGCTACTCTTAATTAACAAGGTGTAGCAGAGGATAAGCCTATTTCCCTTCTTCCCCCTGCCCTCACTTTTTTCAGTGCTAGTGCGATGGGTCCTAGCCAGGGAGATGAAGCTGTGACTTGGGAGTGGAATATTTACATAGGAAAGTGACCGAGGGAATGCACTTGTTCTTTCTCTGGTGCCCAGTCTTACAGCCTTAGAAATGGAGCATTTGTGTAGCTGTCTGTTTCACTGGGGCGCTAGTGAAGAGAGGCTTTAGGTCCAAGTGTTTTTTTTACTTGCTTCATTTAGCATTTTGCTAGGAAAGCTGCTTTTGATCTCTATAGTTTCCAGTTTTCTCTGAAAATTGTTTTAGATTGTTAGATTCAAAATGCAAATGAGTAGATGACTTGTGTGTGTTCTGCATTTCGAGGCAGATCAGGAGACTGATACTGCAGCAGTTTGATACACGAGTTCTTATCTGCAGCTTTATCCCACAGCTGTTCTTTCTTGCTCTTTCATTTCCTTTGCTGGCCCTGCCGTGGCAGTTATCTCCCAGGCTGGGCAAGCACCAGTGACTGGAATAATTAATATACACTTGGAAATAAATGTGTTTTTTGGATGCTTTGGGCCTTTGGAAGGAAAATAGGATAGGAGAATACTTTCTATGATTTTGGGGGTGGTTGGGTTTGTTTTCATTTTCTACATTGGGAAATGCTGGATAAAATTGTTTCTTTCCCTCATACAGCCAAATCTTTTTAGACAGACCAGCAGCATTGTCCATTTCAATCTGTCAAGCCTCGGGCTTGTCCTTGTTTGTCACTTTGGGGCTCCTGCCGTGTTGCTGAGTATTTAAAGCACTGTGTGAGTGGCAGATGCCTTCAGCTTTGAAGACATCTTGTAACACCTCCTAGGAGTAGGTGTTCAAATGGAACAGAAAACGTTGTGAAGCAGAATGTCTGTGGTGGAGCCTGAACTTGTTCCCATGGCTTGTATGCATGATTGGTGCCACCATCTGACAACTCAAGTGAGAATTGGTTTAGCAAACTTAAGAATGTGTTTTTTCATGGTGACATGTGCTAAACACACGGGCTTGTACAGCTGAGCTCTAATGGAGCAAAAAGTGAACTGACAGTCTCCAAAACTGCTCATGAAAATTATTTTTAGGGTATTTATTATATTCCTGAATCCCAGATGCTGCTCTACAATACTTCCTGATTAGTTACTAGATGCATCTAAAATTTGCATTTTAAATGGTTGTGTTCATAATTTTCCTCAGCCTGTATTTCTCTCTTTAAGAAAAGAATAGTGTTTTTCTATAGAAACTGACTAAAAGCCCATTTTAAAAATGTCTTGAAGAACTTAAGAGGCTTTTTATCCCCTTCAGGAATGATTGCACTTGAATTTCTGTACCTGATCTTGGATTCTTTTGTCTCCAACTGTTTGAGGTTTTGAAAAACAAATAGTTCTGGTAGTGGGGACTCAAGAAATCAGCTGGGTTTTGATCCTGTGGTGGCAGGTCAGGACAGTGACTGAAATAAGGCAAAAGCTAGGAACAGCTATTTCTGTCTAGGAAGTAGATTGTGAGCCTCTGTAGAATAATTAATTTAGAATGGTGATGTTCAAATGTTACTGCCCTTTATAAATAAAATATAAGAAGAGAATATTTAACAGAGTAGAATTATTCTGTTTGTACCTGCTGGATTTACTGCTTTGCATGAGTTCGTGTCAGCCTGCACGCTGTGTTGGGAGCTGCCTGTTGGCTCCACTGCAGCTGGACCTCATGCAGAGAGAGCAGAAAGCTTTTTTTTTTTTTTTTTTTTTTTTTTTTTTTTCTCCTTTACTGTTG
>VZTF01000417.1:368560-405633 GCA_013397755.1 Cnemophilus loriae
TTTTTTTCCCCTCTTCAGCTGAACTGTAATTATACTGTTAGTCTCTAAAACCTCTTATTTAAATAATTTGTCTCTGGAATTCATGCTTTCTCCATGGAGCCAACCTACTTCTTGCTCTAACTTGTACTAAAACTCTACAGGTTTACGTGTGGAGAGGAGGGGGAAGTGCTGCTGTTATGCAAAATTGTTTCCCTTGGGAGGAAAAGGGGGAATTCTTCATGAGTTATGTATGAGCCAGCAGGTTCCACTAATCATAGCGGCTCTGCTAGTGCTGAAGACTTGTAGTATGAGCTAGTCAGCCCTCTGGTTTGTGAGAAATTGGCACAAAATTTTAAATTCTTGCAACTCTTGCTGAGCTTGAGTAGGTTTTGCCATTATAAGTCCTGATGTACAGTCAAATTTAGAGTATTCTTTGTTACCTACACTCCTTTAGCATAAATATGAAAATGATACTTTAACCATTTTTTACTTACTGCTGTTAACAATAGATTATGGTCTGCTTGGAAAGAGCTATGCTTAGATTCCCAGTCTAAGTGGATTTATTTTAGAATAAAGAGGATTTTAAGCTGCAGAAGTGTGTATTTTTTGTGAGTACCTCTGGAAAATCTGCCACTTTTGCTCAAGAGGTATTTCCCTGAGCTCCTGTGCAGTTCAGGTCTTGTGCTCTTATCTTTACTGCTTCTGGGGGCATAATTAATCACGGAAAATCTTGGGAGAGGGGAGGCAAATGAGTTCAAAGTGCATCCTACAGTTGCAGAAGAAGGGAGGAACTGAATTCAAGGAGGAAGATGAGGAGAAAGTGGCAGCCAAGGGCAGTGAACACTTTTAAAGATGAAATTTGGAATTTAAAATGTTCTTTTCCCCAACTTTGCCTTCAAAGGATGCTTGAATTTTGGTAACATGAACATCAGCTTGACAAATTTGCCTTGTCCAGGCTATGTCAGGGGGACCTGTTGTGCATATATTTCACAGCTAAGTTTTGTTTCTGTAATGTTCTACATGTCCTCAAAGACTACTTGGACAAGATGTATCCTTAACCCTGGAAGTGCTCAAGCATGGACTGGCAGTTCAGCTCCCTGCTGACCACTGGAATGGAGGAAGCAGAAGTTGCTTCTGTTTCCTCCTTGCCTTCACTTCTGTCCCTATTTCTTAAAATACATTTTGCACCAACGCCTCTGCCCTACGTCTCCTGAATCTATAGTTTGTCAAAAACTGTGTGGATTTGTCTGTTTTGACTGTTCGTGCCGGGGTGTTTAAACTTTCTTCCAGCATCAAGCTGTCTTGACGCTTCCTTATGCTTTACTAAGACGAGATACATTCCTCATTTTTTTTTCGTGAAAATTGCCTGTAAGGTTAAGAGTGTCACTTGCTCTCTGCCAGGATGAGCTGCTGAAGACTCTTGTGACTCTCCCTAAAATCAGTGAATTGCCTAGGTTGGAAAAGACCCCTAAGATCATCACATCCAACCTTCCTACCTAGAAGAATTCAGATTGAAACTAACAACTTTCTCTGCAGGGTCACAAAAAATAAAGATAACCAAAGCAATTATAGTTGACCCACATTTCCTGACTTCCACCCTTCCCATTACGCTTGTTGTGTCTGGAAATCTTGCAAGCTGTTACCTTTGCTCTCTTTAGGTAATGTAAAAAGGAAGGGCCTAAGTAAAAAGGCTTCCAGCGTTTCTATAAACTTTGTTGATCTTTCTTTCCTTTGAAAAGTTTGTGTTTCAGTCCACCTGTCTCTGTTTGGATTACAAACACCTGCATGATGTTGCAGTAAGATTAGAGGCACTGTGGATTCTGTTTGCATGATGAGTAATAAACTCCCCCTAAAGCTTGTTTGTTGAGAAGAAAACATTATTTTTAACTTTCCAAAAAGGCTGAAGTTATTAAACATAGGGCAATATGTTGATAAAAGAGCTGCTCTACAGGCTGGTCAGCTACTGAAAGTGATCCATGAGTGACTCAGGTGTGCTGCAGGTTGAAATTCTGTGGAAGTGGCGGAACTACCCCCCAAGGGTATTTTTCTGAACCCTTTGGGGCTCCCTAGTTTAAAGTCCTCACAGAGAAAATGCTGTTATGCAATCTTCTAGGTTTGCTTTGACTCTAACTGGATTTAGCTGTTCTTGGTCAGAATTGCAGTCAAAACTGAGAAGTCTGGCCGTACCTAATCAAAATCTTCTAAAAGCACCTGTTTTCCCTCACTCATAGTTCCCAAAACTCCGAGTTTACTAACTGGGAGAGAGGCCATCATCCAAATGGGTGAAAACTAACTCTCATGTCCTAATGGCAGGGATCAAGTAACATTCCTGGGGTGTGCTTGGGTTTGCCAAGATTTCTCAGCCTTCGCAGACAGATTTGAGCTGACCTTTCACATGGCCCTTGTACTATGCTGCCAGCTACCTGTATTAGTCAGCTTGCTCCCACTCTCTGTTGGTTGCCACAGATAATACTCAGTTTATTGTACCTTTATAATGGATTATGGATTATGCTTTAAACTTTCTTCTGTGGAAGTAAGTTCTACTCTTCACAATGTTCTGGGAGCAGTTCCCATCTGAAGTGAATTACGCACTTTTCACAATTAAAAGTAATAGAAAACTCTTTACACATAAATTGTTCCTCTACTCTTCTCTGTACTCTGAATATTTGCCATTCTGGGCTGGGCTAGATGGACCCCTCCAGTGCTGACTGTATTGGTCAGATGTTTAGCCCTGGACATCGTCTTCCTCTTTGTGTAAGGTGTTGGCTTCCTTCAGTCAGGCTGGAGTGACTCACTCAGCTGGAGGCTGTGCCTGGGTATTGATGGCCACACCTTCTATGTGTCTTTCTAAACCCATTTTGAGTCCATCTGTACATTACAGCATGAAATCCTCATAATGTAAACATGTACTGTGTGGAATAAAGTCACTTTATTCATTTGAAACATGCTACATAGGAGTTTTACTGATTTTCTCTTTTCCTCTTCTCTCCCCCTCCTCTTGCAAGAGACAATAGGAAAACATCTCCCCTGTACTTCTCTTGCAAAAGTCTTCTTGTCTTTGTTGCTTTTTTTTCTGAGAAGGAAATTGGGAGAGTCTGATCTCCTGTAGTCCAAAACCCATTCCATACTTTGTTTTATCTTGGTTCTTTTTGCAACTCTTTTAGTTCATTTTAACCCATCTCAAAAAATGCTAAATGTAAGTACTCAGAGTATGGAGGAGCTGACACAAATTTAGTGTCAAAATACTTGTTTTGTTTCATTCTTAAGAGAAACAGGTAATGTTTCTAATTTATTTTCAGATTGCTGCTCCCTCAATTGCGTTACAATTGCTGAGGAGTAATAGTTTAAAACCCTTAGCTTCATACATTTTACAGTTCTTTGGGGTTTTTCCTCACGCGTGTTATTTTGCATATTGTATTTAATCTGACATTTATCACTTGGCCTTTTAGTCTTAAAAGTTATTAGTGTAACTGGTGAATTTTAAGGTTTGAGTATATTTAATCACTCTCTTGATGAACTTTGCCGCTTCACCCCTCTGTTACTTTCTAGGATTGCTCCTGAAGTTGCAGCCAGTCGTGGGATCCTGTGGCACAGCCTCCCTCTGCTGCAGACAGTGACCCTTTGGTTTCCTTTTTAACCACCAAGGGTGGGGTTCTTGTGTTGTTAATGAGCACATTTGTGGGGACTAGAAGCCAAAAGTGTGAGTTGTTGGGTTTTTAAATGAAGCAGCTCAAATAAACTGTAGAAAAGCCTTGTGACTATTCCAGTTAATCTCAATGAGTGATTTATCTGCCCTCCATACGGAGTTATATTTTTGTTCTCTCCTGCCACTGATTAAGTGGAGGTCTGAGGTGAAGATTGCTTTTTGCTTTTATAGCTTTACCAGAAGAGCCCCGCCTGCAAACAGCTGCCTGAGTCAACTTAATTGGATATTCCCTGTTCTTCCAGGGAGGTTTTATGGCTGTGGACTGACAATAATGCTGCAAAGCAGCTGGGACCAACCAGCATCTGTCATCTCATCATATGTCTTTTAAAATCTTTAGATAAGGCCTGATCCTGGTTGGTGAGTACATCCCTGACTTGGCATCCACATATTGAGGTCTTCCCAGAACTCCACTTTTTGGAATGTTTTTGGATGCAGGCACACTAATGCATGGTCTGAAAATTCCATTTTGTTGCGTAGGAATGATTGACCCCTTGTCAGGACCCTGGGGGGAGTTTTTTGTGGCCAAGGCATTGATCTCCTGATTGGAATCTCCCAGTAAGGGAGAGTTTTAATGCCTTAGCTTTTATTGAGACTTACAATGGAGATACTGTGCTGCTATAATGTACTTGGAAGCTTAAAATTAGTCTGTGGTCAAATAATACACCCTCGGGTGTCAGTGACCTGCATTGTGATATCTCTTCCAGGTTATTGCAACGGAGCCGTAATAAGTTCTATTCTTGTTTTAATTTGTTCTTGACCTGGAACAATTCTTCTAATTTGAGACACTAATTAGGAGATGGTTTTAGTTATCTCTGATCTTTTCCATAAAGAATTTTGTGCGTCAGCTGTCTTGACTTACAGATTCTGGAGCAAGTTACTGCTTTTGGCATTTAGTATCTGCATTTCTGCATTATTCATATAAGGAGATTCTTGCATTTTTTCGTTTTTGCCCCCAAGCCAAGAGAGCAGCAACAGACTTTCATTGTAGATATTGCTGGCATTTCTAATAGTATGTTATATTAAAAAAAAAAAGGCAGCATTTATGGCTTTCATATTTTCTGTTCCTCTGAGATATTGTAAGTAGTGTTTCTTTTTAAATTTAAAAAAATTATTCCTGTATTAGGATACTGGTTTTCTTCCTGACCCTAAGTAACTCTGGACAACTGTTTCTTAGAGAAATCCATGGGATAGTGAGCTACAAGAGGCTAGTATGGGCTCAGTCTGTTAATGATACAAAGTTCTAGTCTAACTTTGTGTGAGTAAATTGCATTTAAATGCTTTATTTTCCTTTAATGGAGGGAATTGGATATGAATAAATGCTATTTTATTAGTTCTGAAGTGAAAGAGGAACTTCATTACACAAGGGGATTTTTTTAAGCATCACTTTGATGTGCAGATGTTGCCCCCTCTTTTTTTTTTTTATTCTCGTTTTCCCCTCTCCCCTCCCTTCCAGTGTGTAATTCAGCAGTTTACTTTCAGTAAGCCCCCACAGCTGGTATTTTGGACTTTTTCTGAGGTAGAATGAAAGTTAAATTAGCTTTGGAGTTCTTGGGCCTTGTACTTTCCCAATTGAAGTCAGAGTAGGAACTGTTTTGGCATGAGTGGGTGTCACAGACCATCAGCAGCTCTGGCACACGTGTGGTCCTTGCTGTACACTGTCCTCTTTCCTCCTCCTTTCCAAAAGAGGAGATTATTGGTATCTTTCCACTTTTTGCCATTCATAATGACTTCTGGCGCTTCTTTTTGGGCTTAGACAAAGGCCATTTAGTTCTGATAGCTTTTGTCGTTTTAAAGGAATGATCCTTATCCTTTGCCATCTGATTCCATGTCTGTGGTTCAGATGGCCTTCTCTCCAGCTCCTCTCTCCATCAGTGGTTATCAAAGCATGTTCTTTTTTCAGTCTCCTGAGGAGTGTGTATTTTTACAGGCTCTGGTGGGAGGTTGTTTTTCTTTTCCCTTTGAAAAAAAGGCTAAGCTTTCCTGTTTGGCCAGAAATTGTTGAGCTTTTTATGGTGAAATTGAGGCCACTGTGATTCCAGAATTTGTTATTCCAGACTTATAAGTACAGAATTGTGGGTGTTTCATTCTGTGTCCTATTGGTTCTTCACTAATTGAACCTTCATTAAATGATGAGTTTGGAGAAGAAAGAAAAATGGATTAATGTTGGAATGAATCATCACATTTTGACTCAGGCTTGTTGTGACCCCAAAATAGGCTAAACTTAAATGTCATTAGAAGATTTCTGGGATATAATAGTTCATTATCCTGTAGCAGCCTGAAAACAATCATACATTTCTTCTGAAAGTTATCATGGATTGAAGATCAACATGAGACTTTGGTGTACCAACCCTACTCCGTTTTTAAAGAATTTTGGTGTGTTTGCCCTATTGAGGTTTGCATATGCTAAAGGCACGAGTCACTGGGAAAGCACTGAGGAAGCTTTGTGCTGGAGAGGCTGGAACATCGGCACTTGTGTAAAAGATGGGATTGATGGCGGATACGTGGATTGCCCAAGTCTTCCTAATAAAATTACTTAAGATACAACGTTAAGAGTATTGACATACAAGTTGTATACCTCATGATCAAAGACCTATGGAAACGTGGAAAAGAAATGAAGGATTTATAACTGGAACCAGTTGTTTGGGAAATTGTAGATTTAGAAAGATCACTGAGCATAACCAGTTGGTGCAGTTTGGTTTTACTGGCTTTTAAAACTGTTACAATAATTGCTCAGAACAACCTGTGAAGCAAAGTTGTGATTAAATATATTTTCAGAAAGTTTATTTAACTGCAGATTCCACTGAAATCCATTTTTCCTGTACAGTTTTTTAATATATATTTTATTTAATGTGTTTGCCTTGGTGACTGCTTTTTTTGATGTTAAAGTTTGCTTCTTGCAGGCCCAGAAGTTTGAATTCAGTGTTCCTCATGGCTTTGGTGAACAGATCTTTCAGTACATTTGGTTTTTGAAATCTTTTTCTCTTAGTAGAACCTGGCCAGGTGGAAATGAGCAGAGTTGCATCTCTTAACAACCTCCAGAGGTAGTTTGAACAGCCTGTCAGAATGGCCTGTTTGAACTGTCTTTGAACTTTGGGTTATTATTGCAACACTAGCATAATCCTGGTTGGGTTTTTTGTTGTTGTTATTGTTGTAGTAGTTGTTGTTGTTGTTTTTAAACCAACCAGGTTGGTTTTTTTGTTGTGTGTCTTTTGAAGTGTGACTGATGACCTGCACCCATCCATTGAAAAATGGGTGCAAGGAAACAGCAATGTGTCCTCTCAGGCCTTTGAAAGCAAGTCCCCTAAAAATCTTTCTGCATTAAATGCCCTATTTATTATCCTTTCTTTCTCCCCCATTCAGTGTTACATGAGCAGGATGCTCACGTAATGTTATACAGTAAAGCTTCATCTCTTTTCTCCTCATTTGGTTCTGTTTGGTGAGATTGGAGACATCCTGTGAAATGTCTGTGAGTGAGTTTAGTGTTCTAGAGCCAGTGGTGCAAACTGTCTCCAGTGTGGTCTGATCTGTTCACTTACACTCAGAGAGGTTTGCAGGCTCTTGGGGTGCTTTGCATTATGCAAATGGACAGGAATGAGTCAGATGATGTTCAACATTCGGATCAGAAACCATTTGCAAGTGTCTTCCTCTTATGTGTGCGTGTCCCACTAGCAGCAAGGAAGTGGGAACAGCTTTGCAGTTACAGGAAAATGAGGAGAGTTCCCTTTTCTCTTAAATATTCTCACTCTGAAGATCAGCCTGACTAAATATCTGTCCCTTTCCTCTTCAATTCAAGATGTTGCTAGACATAAGTCAGTAAAAACATTAAATAAACTTAATCAAAAATGCACTGATTAAAACCGTCACTCTGCAGGTGACAAATCTCTTGATAAGTATCATTGCAGTTCCTCAGTGGTAAATTAGTGATTTAAATGCCTTAAATGGTGTTTTTAATATTGTAGAAAACGGAGCTCTTACATCACACTGAGCCAAAATGTTGTTGGCTCTGTGCTCTGAAATTGCCTTGATTTGTACAGGGAAAGATACGCTTCATTAATTTCTCTTTATTTTAGTCAATGCTGCTTTATAACTGAGTTTCTAATCTAGTTATGAAAGTGTCTTGTTTTAAGCAAGGGTTTGTTTACATGCAGTTGGATTAAGATTCTGATAGCGAAAATTCATTTCTGCCAGGAGGGTAAAATTACACTATTGGCGCTGCTGTTCTTTTTGTGGGGATGGGATTGTTGGTGCAGCCCTGCAGAACTGACAGGATCGGATCTCTCTTTCTGGCTTTCCCCAGGGAGCCATCCCAAACTGAAATGGGTAGTAAGTGCTTCTGGCAGGTCTGCATGTCTTCCCCACAAAGGAGAGTTAAATTTAACATTTTAAATGAGCAGATAGGAGGTGGGCCAGCAAGTTCTGCATATGTACAAACAGGGCTGAGGCAATAAAGAGCTTTGTGTGGAGACCGACCAAATTCCTAATTGTGGCTGTGTCTATATAATACAATACAAAATCACGAGGGCTGTGAGAGTGTGAACAGGCCTTTTGTGGGCTGAATTAAGACATGTTGTAAAATCACTGGCCAAGAGCAGATGCATGAGAACGGTGCTCTGAGACTTACGGAGTAATTAGTCTGAACT
Source organism: Cnemophilus loriae (assembly GCA_013397755.1). Taxonomy (NCBI): domain Eukaryota; kingdom Metazoa; phylum Chordata; class Aves; order Passeriformes; family Corvidae; genus Cnemophilus; species Cnemophilus loriae. The sequence goes on from VZTF01000417.1 coordinate 376,886, forward strand.
GACAGGTGAACCTGCTCAGTGAGAGACTGGATCTTGTGGCACTTTTCTCCCCCCCTTTCTCAGGTCTTTGCATAACTGTCTTAAAGTGCTGCTAAATCGTCACATCCAACCTCAAAGGTGTCGTGTTGCAGAATCTGATTTGCAGAGACTGAGGCTTTTACTGTCCTGCAGCATAGGGCTGGTTTTTTTCTGGGAAAAAGTTAGGCGCTGTTAGCTGGTTGAAAAACAATTTTCCATTTCTCTTATAGCCACCAGTCTGTTTTCAATTCCTTGAATGGTTTCTTGCTTACCTCTGTTTCCTTTAACAGTGTTACTTAATCCTAAGGCATCATCCTGATCCTATTTAGTGCTAAAATCCAGCATGATTTTCTGTTTTTTTTCCTTTTTATTTATTTTAAACTATTTTTCTAAAGTTTCCGTATTGTTGATTCTTGGCCAGGTTCCACTGTGGTAGGAGGACAGTAGCCACCATAACCACTCTCTTGTATATTTGAGGCTATTTCATACCTCCCGTCTCCCCCCGCCAGTATTCATATCCTGCAGAAAGAAGAGTTAAGGGATGGTTCCACACTGCATCTCTTTAATACTCTGTCTTAAAGTGAGGTTAAAACTGTGCCTTCCTGTGACTGCTTTGGGTCAGACTGGTCACAGATGCAAATTGCTACTTCGTGTTTAGCCACCCTATAGGAAAAATCAATGAGCAGCCTCTGGTCATGCGCAGTTTTAAGATCTTTGTTTTTGAAATGGTTGGCTCTTTACTCGCTGCATTCCCAGTTAAAGCATCTGGGAATGCCACTGGCTGCAGTCTCAGTAAATTAGTCTTTAATATTCTGCGATATATTAAAATTGCACTGATGTATTACTTTCTGTTTATGTAGTATGGATTTAGAGATACCTGATTCTTCCTTCCAATATGTTATATTAGAATTGGTTAAATAGGTACAAATCTAGCAAAATACTGACTTACAGCTATGGTGAACCTTGCAAAGCTGCTGATTCTAGGAAATTGGCCTCCTGTTATCTCTGATTTCATGCTTTTTCCATCTGTCTCAAAATGAAGAGATTAGGGTTGATCCTAGCTATGTGTGTGAGGCAGATTATGGTAATCTTATTATTCTGATCTCATTACACTTAATCTCTAGATTTGAAAATGTCCCGGCTTTAACCCTTTCTTCAACAGCTACAAAAAAATGTAGTGAAAAAAGGTGGTTGAGGTGTGTTCTGCAGACTTCAGATTAAATGTTTATTTTATCCTGAAGTAGTAAAGCACTCAAAGACTTTGCTACTTGGAGTCATACACTTTGGTGGTGGTGGTTTGTTGTTTTGGGGGTTTTTTTGTTTGGGTTTGTTGGGGTTTTTTGTCTTTACAGGCAGTCTAAAATGATGGGTAAATCAACTCTTTTGAGTTACAAAGGATGCAATTCAGATATGGCAACAAATTAGTAGTGGTTATTACAATTCAAAACTTTGGGAAATTCTTAGTTCCCGACAGGTCCGAATTATTTTATTTACCAGCTTTTCTGAAACGAGATGGGATTTTCCAGAGATTTGTCTCTGTGTTTGACACACAAAAATATAAAACTTCATGGAGTGTCTCCTCATCATCTTACAAGAACACAGAAGTTAATGGAAGATGCTGGAAAATATGTAGCTGGGCAATTTAAATGCAGAAGGGACAACTCAAATGGAGCACAAAATTCCCTGGTTTTTCCTTATCTACAGCTTGTTACTGGCAAGTCGTTTCACTTTTAACTGACTAAAAAAAGGGTTAACTCTGTAGTCTGTGACAGAGAGGACTCTTCTGCACTGGGCTAACATGTTTTACTGAACAAACATTGTCAGGTGGACTTTGAAGATTACAAGAGCTCATTGTCTGAAACCTAGGGAGAAAGCTTTGTCCTAGCTACACAGTTTTGGGCATCAATTATGAAACAAGTGGTATTGCTTCTTCAGGCCTGGAAATGAAAAGAAAGCAAAAAAACATCTGGTGAAGGTGGGAGTTAAAAAGCAAATGTGATCCTCTATCTTTAAGAGACTGGTATTTTATTGTAACTCCTGCTTGAACAGGTTCATAGGATAATTGAGATTTTATTGTACTACACTGATGGAGTTTGAGATTAGATAGTGTAGAGAATTCTTTTAAAAGCATTTCGATATTGCTCTGACTGTTCTACTGGTCATCTTTGAACATGGAGCATATTTGCCAGTTCCCATTCTGAAGCTACATTTGGAGAAAGAGGAAAAGATGTGTTAGTGCTTTGAAGCTGGAATAGGAAGAAGCAAGTTCCTTCTCCTCCTGTGTTTGGTCTGTCATTCTTATAGGTCATCTAAATGGTGCCTTTCTGTACAGTGGTATTTATTGTTACACCTGGTTTTGAGAGAATCCGCAATGGTGAAACATCACTGAAGTTGCTGCCTGGAACTCCAACTGCCTGGAGCGTCTGACTCTAATCAGGCCTTATTGTTTTGTGCAGTACAGGGACCACTTGAGCTTCTCCTCTAGTTGTAATTCCTGTGCTCTGTGGGTACACAGACAAGTGGCTGAGCTTCACTGGGACTGAGCAAGTTGGAAAAAATTGAGCCCTTGAAAATGATTTTTGGTTATTTTGTCTTTCACTCTGTCCTGTCTTGACTAACTCCTCAAACACTCGGGCCAGCACAGCATGGGGGTGGAGAGTAAGAGGTGAGAGTGAATGGCTGGAGGGAAGAAAATACAGGGCGAAGCTGAACTTAGCTCTGTCACAAACTCCTCTTGTGGAATTGCTGTCTTGGGGACATGTTTGAGCTTTACAGACAGGACACTGTTGAGTGTCACTCATATTGTGGTAGCACAGACATTTGTAGAGTTGCACTGTGAACTGGACAAGGTTTTTGGTGGGATTTGGTTTTGTTGTGGTTTTGTGTTTTGGGGTTTTTTTGGTTCGGTGGCTTTTTTTATTTTGGCTTGGGTTTTTGGACTTGTGTGGGAGTTTACACATATATATATATATATTTTTTTTTTTTAAGCTAAGGTTGTCTTTGATTTGATATAAAGTAATTGTGCTGGGTGCACTCCCATCCAAGTTGGATCAGCCACCCCAAGCTGACGTGGATGGCAGTCTCCATTCCTGCCCTGGGGCTGTGCACTTGGCCAAGTCTCATGATGGCAAAGCAGTCCTTTCTTTTTGTAACTTGAGTTATTTTTCTTGCAATTCTCAAGAACTCCTTAAAAATTTGCCTTACCAAAAATGCTACTTCTATTGTGCATTCACACTGGGTGGTGATGGTTGTTTTGCTTTAAGTGCTGAGTTGCTGGCAGTGTTTTAATATATTTTTAGATAACAGTGAAGTATTTGTTTTTCAAATGAGAGGTAGGAAATTGCAAAGAATAAAGAATTGCATGAGCTGGCTCAGTGATAGCAAGCCTGTTCCATTTGGGGTAGTGGAGGAGGAAGGGGGAATAGATGGTGAGGTAAGAGCTGTTGTTGTGACACTCCCCCAGTAATAACTTCACTGAGGAGCTGTCAAGGGTGGAAGGAAAAATAAAGATGTTGAGAATTCGTTGACTTTGACACTTGATATGAATCATATCTCCTCTGTTGTAAGGGGAGGATAATTCAAATGAGCACAGTGAACCCTTCCTGTGGCAAACACAAAGCTTTTCTTCTTTTCTCCCCTGAACTTGGTTCTTGGCAAAGCAGAGCATAGATTGCAGTCACTTTGAGGCAGGGGTTGGCTCTGTAAACAAGATCTGTAAGACTCCTGCACAAAATTCTAGCAAACAGAGTTGTTGAAGCCCCGGATTGATGAGGCAAGTCTTTAATTTGTGGTGTCTGTTGGTGTAAGGCAGCTGCAGTAAGCCTTGCATCTGAACGCCTCATATAGCCTGGAGATTGGATGATGATTTTTCGTAACACAGTAGAAAAGTAATGAGGCTTTCTAGATTACTTTAAATACTATTTTCTGGTCTAACTATCACTAGTTATTCTTTTCGATTTTGTGTGCAAAGTCTGCTTAATAAAAACCTTTGTTCTTCCATCCCACAAGCGTTTATATAATTTTGATCTCCATCAATAAGCCTGGGAAATTTTATGGCCAAAGCTAAATTATGCTTTTCCAAAAGTGCAGGTGCAACTGCTGTTGCCCGTCCTAACAACAATAGGAAAAAATATTTTTATATACTTAATTACATATTTATTATATTGAAATATATTCTATTGAAACATGTATTTTATAGGTATGTATCTCAATAGGCTTCTTTGCACAGACTGACAATAGTTTGTGGAGGGGTTTTCAGATGCTGCCCAGGATCTCTTGGCACTGCTGCTTTGCAGCAATTGCTCAGAAAATTGTGTGTGGTCCTTTTAAAAGCAATTTTCATTTTTCATCTCAAAATGAGATTTCAACACCATTTATTTCACTCTTCTCAGTAGGATGAGGATTGAAATGCATGGATGGGGAGGTCAGGATGTATTTTGAAGTTGGGGAATATGCCATTCAAATAGATAGTGATAATACTATTCTTAGATCACTGAGGCTGTAAAACCTTTCTGGTGCCAAGAGGAAATGGCAACTTGAGCTTCATTGGCCAGCGATGAGCCTTTGCAGCTGGGGCCTGACCTGGGTGATGGTGACATTTGGGGCAGCTGTCTCAGGGTAGTGGAAAGTAGGCTTTTCCTTCTTCTGTAGTTTCAAATGCAAATTGCAGAGTATGCCCCGGGGACTGGCAGAAAAGTCCATTCTTAGGTGTGAAAGAAATTAGTAAATACTGATTGTTAAATTCTGATTGTTCAGTTGCTGCAGAGAAGTTATTGTGGTTAGCACTCACTTGACGTTATATGTCTAAAGGGTTTGAGGTTTGAGCGCTGGTATTAACATGTGATTTCAAACACCATAAGGCCCTGCTTTCTCCTGTGTGCAGTTTTGCAGTGTGTAGTCAGATGGAAGAGATGACTTTTGCTCTGCACGTGGGTGATGTAACCTGTAAAGAATTAAACTTGTCAGAAGGACCGGCAGCTGTCATTGTTGACAGTACAGAGCACAAAAAGAGACTTGATGGATGAGCCCACCAGTATTTCATATGTGTCCCTGAAGTTTAGAGCTGTTCCATGCATGAAGTCTGAGTTTTTTCTGTTCATGCTGCAGAAGTCTTTAGATGCGTCTTGCCAGGATCAGTTAGCTTAGCCTGGCTGGCTGACATGAAGGTATGGGCTGACCTGACTCTCCTTTCCATCTTTGTCCATTAAAGGTCCCAGCTTGTATACAGTTTGAAAAAAACAGTCTTAACGCTTGTCCAAATAAGCCTGTCATCAGAAAACACAAATACATCTAGGTCTCAGCTGAGTCACTCACTCCTGCTTCCCCATTTCCCTTCCTCCCACTTCCAGTCAGTGAGTTCTGAATTTTTATTGCCCCAGAGCAGGACTACCCACTTGCTCTTTCTTGAACTCTTGTCCCTTTCTTCCCCTGATCTGTTGTGTTTAAATCTTCAAGCAAGTGGAACTGTTCTTGCATGCGGACATTTTGAGGTAGGTTGCTGGAAGAATTGTGGAGAAGCCTTTTGTGTCCTTGGAAACTGGAACCAAGGGTGTTTCCTTCATGGCAGTGCCCACTCCAGCAGCCCTGCCCTGTTCCTTTCCTTCCCATCTCCTCTGTTGCGTCACTCCCAGAGCTGTGCCCTGCTCTCTGTGGAGCCAACCAGGCAGGTGAGAAAAACAGCGCCTCTCTAAACTCTTCTGCACATCAGTTCTCCAACATGAGGAACTAAACAGGTGCCTGTTCCCACTTTGGGGAGCCTGGGTGGGAGGGTGCAGCCACTGCATAAACCAGCTCACAGAGCTGCTGCCAAACTTGGAGCCACCACAAGCTGAGAGTGTGGCCTTTGAGTCTGTAGCTGGGTAGGAATTTCTGCTCAGAAGTATGAATTTCCAATTAAGGTTGTTAATTCCAAGGTCAAGATGTGTGCTTCAAGTATTGGTATTAACAGTTTGATTGCTGACTGTTGAGAGATGCCTGCAAATATCCTTAATCCTCAATAAAGTCTTGCATCAAGTAGATTTTGGCTTATAGCTCTCTGTTTAGTAGAATAAGTATTTGTGCCTTTCAAGGCATGACTTAACTGTGGTTTTTGAGGACCATCAGTAAGAGATGCACAAAAGTTCAGTAATATCAGAATAACTATAGTGTTGCATAGTTTTTTCAAATACATTTTTCAATATGTCCTATCGGGTGTAATTAACCTAGGAAACTTTGTCCTGTAGATAATTAGTTGTCAAATATAATTCCTGGAATCTTTCTGACAAAGAGCTGAGTAAGACTCTTCCACATTCTGTAAAATTTACAATGTTATAATATCTTAAGCAGTCAATATTAAATAAGAATATATGCTAGTAGAACCCTAAAGCTTTTAAATTTTAAAACCAGATGAAGCAAAGTTAAGGTTTTTATTGCTCTGTTAACTTGTCTGCAGTGTAAAATGAATGTGCACTGAATACTGTAGTAAAACAGCTTAAACAAAACCATGCATATAGAGAAAAAAAAATGTAGAGGTTATCTGTCTTTTAAATGTATGACAGTTGTTGTGAAAGCCTTTTTTGATCCCCCTCTTACTTACATTACTGTCGTTAATAGCAGGAATCTGCCTGTTTTGATCGTTGGAAACCTGTTGGACCCTTTGCTCATGTGTTTGCAATAGCTTTTTCACTGGAAAAAAACAGAGCAGCTGCAGCTTAAGTTAATTTGCTTTGTTTAGACACAAAAACTGAAAGTTGGTACTTTGAACTCATGTAAGTTTTTATTCAAGGCCTTTATGGGGTTGTATCTTTTCTTAGTGTGTTTTAAAATGCAGCAGATAATGTTTCTAATTGTACTTTCCACGGAAACATAGTTGGGTTTTGGACAACCTTTACATTTTTTCCTTCATCTTTGCTTTGTAGCAGGCAGCATTGGTATGTGGCTTGCTCCTCACCAGATTGTCTAGTGGTCAGTGCAAGGCATGTATATTTTTTCTTTTAACTTTTTCCAGGTTTTCAAAGTACATCATGTTGTTAGTCACTCAGGCATAGCAGTGCATCCTGGGTTATCAGTGTTGGTTGTCCTAGAATCATAGAATATCCTGAGTTGGAAGGGACCCACGAGGATCATCGAGTCCAGCTCCTGACCCTTCTTGGGACAACTCCAAGAGTCACAGCAGGTGCCTGAGGGCATGGTCCAAACGCTTCTTGAACTGTCCACTGCCTTCATCAGTCTGTTTTGCAAGCAGAGTGACCTAATTTAGGTGACACCTCCTGTCATGATGGTTTGAAGAAATGTGAAAACAGGAAGATGTTCAACAAGGATCAATGAACTGTCAGAGTTGTAGGCAGAAATAATCAACTGCACCAATGCAGGACAGGGGGTAACTCACTTGGTATCAGTTCCTCTGAAAATACCCCAAATATTACAGTGGAAAATTGGTTGAAATCAAAGTGATGTCACCTCATGTTGAGCTGCACAGACAGGGCTGTAATACCTGCCCATCATGCAAAATAATTCTTCCTCTCTGTGCATGTAAGGCTGTGGCTGGGGAGTGCTGTAGTCTGATGTCCACAAGGCTGCTGTAAAACTGCCCTCTGGTCACATACCCTAAACTTCTGATCAAAGATCAAGTCCAGATGGTCCCACTAATAATCATCGTTCATCCCACCCAGCTTTTCCGGGACTGGGGTTGAGGTGCCTTATGTGGTGTGGTATTTTTGCAGCGTGCCAAGTGTTCATAATTAGTTCATCTCCCTTAACACATCCTGTTGGACTTTACCTGCTGTTACTTACATACATCACAGCCCCTCTGTGGTACACAAACAGTAGAATGGTTGTAATGGAGAATGTCTTACATGAAGCAGTTGCTGGATGTCACCCCAGAAATAACTGTTCCTATCTGGTTAAAAGTGATAGGTGAATTGTTGAGTTTGTGTGCTAGGAGAAGCAGTAAGTAAGAGTGAAAGTACTGGAGTGGAGTGTTGGGTTTAGTGGTTTCTTGGCCAGTGAAGCGTAGCAGAGGTAATGGTACACACCCTCCATTTGGAACAGAAAGGACAACTGTCCTAATTTCAGCATTTTTTTATCTTTCATTCTTGACAGAGGAATTTTGGGAATTTTCTATCTGTAGAGATTTGGGGTACCAAGCATGAGGTGATCAAGGGCTGGTTGTTAGTGGTGCACTATCCTGTGCTTCATGCAAACCTCCCCTTGTCCTCTAGTGAATGTTTTGGTCCCTGACTATGGTGTGTTCAAAGGCAACATGTGGGACAGCCAGCCAGGAGCTCTGCCTTCTGGTCCTGCCTCTGCTGTATAATCAGAGGAATTGTCCCTGTCTCTGGGACAGGTGTATCTGCTTCCTTCTGAGATGGTGAGAAATACTCTCTCCACCGGTGCATTTTAGTGAGAGATAGCAGGACAAAGTAGGACAAGTGCAAATAGAAATAGGAACTGCTGGGTATTCAAGTAAAATTGTTATGCAAAGCAGTTTACAAATGGATTTTGCAAGATGTGAATGTCTGACCTATGGGCAGTCAGGCATGTGTGTTTCCCCAGGGTATTTTCAATTTTACTGTAGTGACCAGCTTCATTTGTATTGTAAAGCTCTAAAAGGACAAGCACGTGCTATGATTACTTGTTCTTCGTTACCTTTTTCAGTTTTTGTTTGAGGATATCAAGTCCTGGCTTACAACAGAGCCAGAACAATGAGAGAAGTGTAGAAAGTGAGAAATTTATAGTTTTGATATGCTTACAAGTTGCCACAAGCCCACTGCTGATATTTCTGCTGTTTCTCTGTTAAGCTCGAAAACAATTCTGAAACACTATCATTGGAATGTTTGATAGCTCTTTTTTATTGTTTTCTGTTAGTGACTTTCAACCTTCATCCCTCAGAGGTTGTGCCAAGAGCTCTTACAAAAGCCTCACAATTTCATTAAAGGCCTGAAAGGTTGTAGTTGGTTGTACTTGGATAAATAGTCTAGAGCACATGATAACAGACGTGTTTTATGCTTGGTGTCCATGTTGCTAAACTTGAACTTGCAGCTCAGAACAGCCCTTGTAAGATGGCCTGGAATTTATAGCACTGGCGTTAGCAGCAGATATAGGAATAGAAACCAGGAGACCTTACTCTGACCAGTAGGTAAAAAGACTTCTTTCAAAATTTTTCTTCTCAAAATTGAGGGTTTATTTAGGTGCTTAAGGCAATGTGTGCTCTGTTCTTTATGTAGACATGTGCATGTATGCACTTGGGTTGTTTTGGGGTCTGGTTTTGGGTTTTGAAACTTTCCCAGATAGAGCAGGTTTGTACTCAGAATTCAAGGCTGTTTTCTTTCCTCAGTAAAAAAGAGGGAGGGTGGCATAGAGCCTCTCTAGGCCTCAGCATGTGACCTGTTCTTCAGTTTGTGCTTCACCAGTCGTGGTTTTGCTGGGACCCTGTTGAATCCTAAATTAAGCAATGCTAAGTAAAACCTCAGTGAATAACTAGTTCGCAAGCAAATGCCCATCCCTAATAGTACCTGAGTGAATTAATCCACACTGCACAACAGAAAACCAACCAAATGCTGTGCTCTTCAAGGCTTCCAAACTTGGTCTGGATTGGGTTTGAGATTAAGGAAGGATGTTTTGTCTTCTGTTTCCGCGATAACATCCTGAGCACTACAGCTCGTTATAAAAGGCGGCTGGTCCTGGTCTTTAGTCACTGTAAACTAACCCTTGGTCTGTTGGGGAAAAACAACACTCCCCTTCCTCTTTTTAAGAAACTACTCTGGTGAGTCCCTGAGCATTCTGCTCTCCACATGTCGGAGCCAAGCCGTGGAGCTCAGGCTGTGCTAACAAGCTTTTTACTGGTTTGCACTCCATTTTGATCAGGCACTGGAATGAGACCGCGCATTCCTTGCAGCATCAAATGTTGAAGTAGTCCTTACATTACGAAGTTTGTCAGAATTAGTGTTCACTTAAGTACCATAAAAGTTGCTGAACAGAAAATGAATCTCACTTCTGAGAGTCCCTGCTGTTTTGGAAACACTTGGGGGTCTTTGAGATGTGGGAAGCCTAATTAGAATGTGAGCTGTAGCTACTTCAAGCTCTGTAAAGCTATTTTTGTTTGAGTTGTAAAATCACTAATACTGATTTTTTGCTGCAGGCTGCCATGCTTTCTGTTAGGGAGATTTTCCATCAACCTTTTTGAAAATAGGCTATTTGTGGTATCTACAGCTTAACAAGTGGTAATAGTGGGAGGACTAATTTGAAGGGAATTCTGTAGTCACTGGGGCTGACATCTCTCTACCACCGCTGGAGCAGAGGCAGAACTGGCTTACCTCCATGTGTCTGTGCTAGTGGAAGTGTCCTACATAGAAGGAATGCAAGACCTGTGGCAAAGTTTCTTGAACTTTATTGACTTCTTCCAGGATCTCCATTAGACATTTTGGAGCTCACTGCAGTATACTTTAAAATACTGGATTTTTTCCTCCCGTCTCTGTGCCACGTGAACCAAAAAAGGTGAGCCATAGGGAAAGAGAATTGTTGTCTAGATTGTTTTCTTTACTTCTCTTTTTCCTATTATCTTAAATAAATAACTCTTCACAACTGAAGACTTTTGCCAGAGGGGACATGGTAGTACCAGACTGGCAAGGCCTGAGAGGCAGGGTGAGTTAGTCTGTGCTGAGTTCTGTCCTTGTGGCTAGACTTGATTGTGCCTCAGCTAACATAAAGTTGTCTCAAGTACTCGTGTTACCAACAAAAAATACAAAAGGTGGTTTTGTAACAGTTTGAATGGTAATTCCTTGCTCCAGTCCTCTCTTTGGCATTTTCTTTGTTACAACAGATTTTACTGTGCTTGCCAGCCAGTGCAACTGTGGATTTCTTGGTGACTTAGGCAGTGCTCCTATGGATTTGAGTTTTGCATGGTGAAATATTGCATGGAATTGTAGTGACAACTTGTCTTTATCTCATATAGTTAAAAATAACATCATTTCCTGTAATCTCACCCAGCTACTTCTCCCTATCAACCCTTTCAGAAGTTTCGGGTAAATTTATCTATAAATGTTTATATTGCACAAACCTCCAGTGGTGAGTAGTTTTGTGCAGCAAATGTGGAGGACAGTATTATTTAGGGTTTGGAAAGAGAAGCTTAGATCCTAGAGTGGCCTTGTCCTGTGACTTTATTGTTGGTTTGTTGTCTCTCAACTTCGTCATGTATTTTACTTTGGAGGAGTTTCCAGCTTCCTTCAAGATGAATGGAAATAACTGAGACATAATTTCTTCTCAAAGAAACTAAAGACAGCAGTTGGTAACCCAGACATCAGCCTTCTGCTTTGAAAAGCTTCAAAATTTCCTCTTCTGGACTCCTGCTTCCAGCTGCTTGGCTGTTGTGGTAAAAGGCTGTGGGTGTGCAAAGTCTGTGTGTTGAAGCAGCAGTGTCACTTCGGATAAGGCTTCTGACAAAAGTACCCCTGAGGAGTGGGGAAGAAAGACCCCTGGACTTTGTTGTGGTGGGGAGACTTTCTGAAATTACTTTCTTTTGAGTTTGTGCTTTGTTCTCTTCTTGTGCCTTTAAAAAGCTGTGGGTGGAAGAAGTGTTTCTATAGTGATAATGGGAATTGGGGGGAGTGAGAATGAAAACCTGTATCCATAACACATTACTGCATTATGGTGCAATCTACATCCATTATTTAGTTATTATATTATAATACTTGGTAGTTGAGTGCAATTTAAGGAACAATCTTTCTCCGGCTGTTTTCAGTAATATTTGCTCAGTGGTTGTTAAGCATTTCCACAGCTTTTTATATCTACCTATAGAACAAGTATGCACAGTCTTTAAAGCATGTCCAAATGTGGTACTTTAGGCTTTTTTTCTGAAAAATGTGGATATTTTGCATTTCCTAGGTGTTATCACAATAAATTGAATTTAAGGAAAAGCCTAAAATATTTTAGCAGTTACGTGTTCTTGAGTCACCCTAATTGTCCAGTATATCTTTTTGTATTGGAAGTTTGCAGTTAAAATTAACTGTACTGTGTGTGACGAGTAAATCAAGGAAAGAAAAACTGATTTGGCCTGGTCTGAGTCACAATGCCATTTTGATGGGCAGATTTCCCCAGGTTTCCTTAAGATGCCATTCCTGCCTCACAGCCACTTTGGTGACATGCAGCCAGAGGGAAAAGGATTCATTTGTTAAACGTGAAGATGAGACAGGAGCTGCAGGTGACCAGGCCATGTCTTGGGTTGTCTTTGCAAAACCCTGAAGAGATTAATTTAAATATGCTGTGGTGCCATTTACAGTGAATTTACAGAGAACAAAAATGATTTTTATTGGGCTGTGGTGAACTTGCTTTGTTGAATCCAAATGTAGTTTCCCTTGAAGCAGTTTTTACTTGCTGGTTTATATCTGCTTTGTAACTCTCAGAGCAGAAAAGGAGCCATTTTTCTCTGGAATGAAAAGCAGTGTTAAAGCACCTCTGCTGAGGGGGAGAACCCTGCTCCCAAGGGCCGTTCCATCCTGGGACAAGTAATTTCTGGGCTTAGAAATTCAGTTGCAGAATTGCTCCCTTTGAAACATTTGTTCACTTATTAAATTTTAATTCCTACCCTAGTTTGAGTGTCATGAGTGCTTTCCTTGGATTCTTCAGACTTCGGGAATGTTTTTAATATACTGCATTGTTTTCTTTGTGGCATTGTCAGCGTGACTTTGAGGAGGAGAAAAACCACATTGGCAGTAACAGGTGCTACTGCAGCAGTTGTGTTACACTTTGTTTCAGTTAGCACAGCAAGAATCCCAAAACCTTGGAGTTCAGAGAAAAGAGGATCTTCAGCCAAAACTCAGAGCCCTCTGATACATTTTTTTGGGGTTTGTCTCTCCGAAACTGAAGCATGCTGATTAATTTAGCTAAATTCGCAGCACATAACATTCGAGGCATTATGTTTAGTTTCATGTTTGCATATATGGGTGTCAGCTTGAGAGGTGAGCCAGATCTGCTTGTTATGTTCCAGTTTAGTGCCTGTGTGTTCCTGAAAGTGGTTTGGTTTTGAGAGGTTTGAGAGTGGTGTCCAATGCCCAAAGGCGTGCTTGGAAATATTCGCTAGGTGTGGAATTGAACATGGCTGGGGATGGTTGCTGTGTGTGAACTGTTCTAGCTAAAACTTGGGAAGTGCCTTGCTGTGCAACTCTTCCTCGGTGCCTCTTCTCCATTTCCATGGGAACAGATGGGCTTTTGTTGATAAGAGCTGTTATCAAACTGGGAAACTGCCGGGCGCAGTTGAGCCACTCTTACTGTAAAACGGGGCTGACTGCGGGCTGAGGACATCACATGGCAGCATGGCTTCAAATGGAGGGGATAAAAATATCCTTCCTCCTTCCCCCTCTCAGGCATAGATGCCCCAGTGTGAAAGGAAGAGTCACTCTGGCATAGTTCTGATTGAATCTGTGACAGACGTGGGATTGGATGCAGAGGAATGCTTTAGGTTTTGACCTACCCAAAGAGCAGAAGTTTTGAACAGCTGAGCTAAAAAAGTGTTTCAGATTTTTTGCAGACCTTGAAGGCTGTCCAGTTTGGAGCAGTGAATCTTTAAAGTTTCTTTTTGTTACTTAATTTATCTGTGTTTTCATTTTGTACTTGGCAAATTATTCAAAGCAAAATCCAGTGATGCGTGCGGTACTTAGATTAAATTTTGTGGCTTTGGTAAGTCCAGGGAAATCTTATTGTAGTTCAGTTAAGAATCATTATTTTTCTTAGAGGCATAGCACTGTGTTTTAATACCCAGATGATAAATTTTAATATGATTTATTATCTGGAAGTCACTTGGAGGTATCGAATAGATGGATTTACTGGATGCTTCTCATAAAACGTTTTGCAGTAAAATGGTTTAATTACTTAAAGTCAGTTCTTTCATTTCAGTGGATTTATGACTTAAAATAAAACAGCAGTGTCAGATGTAAACATCAAAGGCAGATACACCAATGCACAAGATTCCTGTATGTATTCCTGACTTACTTTTTAGTTACATTTCACTAAAGGATGTTAGTGGCATAATTTTTTTTGAAAGCTGAAATTTTACAGGACTGGTCTGCAGTTTTCATGATAATAGCTCCATAACTTCATAGGAGCTCCCAGAATTCCAGCCTTGTGCATGTGACTGCAAAGTTGTCCTGAACTTAAGGCACTTCAGTACAAGTCTGTTTTGCTTGGCTAAGCATTGGGAGCAGCTCCAGGGGTGTCTGACACTGTCAGAAAAAATGATTTTGTAAATTTGTGTTATGGAGATGACTCCTGCTGAAATGATACGGGAACATGGAGCTTTGGAAAGAAAACAGCGTGTTCTTTTCTCTCTGGAAGAGCCAGAAAGGGGAACCCAGGGGTGTTTACAGGGGGGATGTGTGTGTGTGTGTGTGTGAGAGAGCTCTCCGGTCCATAACACAGGGCATGGATCCTTGGCTGCCTGCCAGGGTGTGAATGGAGCTGTGACAGCTCGTTAAAATGATCCTAGAAAGGACAACGGGCTGCGAAGATAACGTCAGCCTGGGTGTGAGGCAGGAAGAGGTCCTGGGAGCAAACAAAGCCGCTGAGGGGGGAGCTGCGGAGGGCTCATCACTACAGCAGAAGTCCCCTGAACAGGTTGGACGTGCAGATATGTAGGCAGTTACCTTACCCTGCCTTTAATCAGCTATTTTTTACTCTGGTCACAAAGCTTTAATGCATCCCTCAGCACTGCTCCCTCGCTGGCATTTGGCTTCAGGCCAGGCATTAATGAGTACCCCAAGCCCGATGTGATTTGGCTCCTCCAAATCTATTAGCATATCTTCAGAGCAAGATAAAACTCATTAAAATAATTTACATTTGGGCATTAGAATTTCTGATAATTTTTTTAATACCTACTGCCAAACCCGCAAAACTGTGGCAGTGTCCTTCAGGTGAAACTACAATTTACTCATTCTTTCTGGAAAAAGAACAGGCTGCCAGATGATGACACGAATCTGTAGCACATGAGCTTATCAAAGCTCATAGGGGGTGTCTCTGATAAAGGAATGCACACCACTGTGTAAGATTTGGTTTATTAGAAATCATACTAAAATGTGTTGTGTTTGAGTTGTGTTATATCGTGCAGGACTCTAGTGAAGGCAGCTTGGGTTACAGAACAGCCCCAAATTACTGATTCTTGGAAGCTGTGTGCTGAAATCTTCACATGACTGAGTTACGGGTCTGGGCTTCAGCTTGTGCCCTTCCTGGTCTCTGCACAATTCACTTTTTTATACACCTGTTTTTGATCTCTGTCGTTCCTGTTCAGTATCCCAGACCTCCTGCTGGTGTCTCTCCCCGTATTTCATGTCGACGGGGAATCAGTCCCTGCCCCGATCGCTGTCCCGCAGCTCGAAGGCAATCAAGCAGACATCAGCTGATCCAGGGCAGCTCTCCATGTGTGAGCTCTTACCTCAGAGCCTGTAACAGAGCCACACTTGAACTGCTCATGACCTGCGCTCAGATTATCCCAGCTAAATGTCTGAACTCTGCTGTGCATGCTGGAACAGTGCTTGTAAATAAATGCATGGAAGCCCAAAGTAGTAACTGCACAAATGACAGCTTGAATGTTTCCATCCATATGAAAGTACTTGGGATCTTTTAAGTGTTAAAGCCTCTTCAGCTGAAAATGTCCTGAAATGGGCCATAAAGATGGGTATCTTTGCTCACTTAAAGTTCTGTAGATGTGGCTCTGCTGCTGTGCTAGTTCCCTAGTGGAAGTGCTGGCACCTGGAGAATGTACATCCCATCAGCCTCTTCCCTTGGGAGTTAAGGAACATGCAGGTAACTATTACCCACTGTAATTCGCTGAGGAGGTTCACATTTTGCTCTCTTTCCTTTGCCACATTTCATTTCAGTAGGTTTCGAGGTTTTTCTGTCATACGTACCAGTCAGCAGTGAGGCAGATTTAGGGTGTTGGTGTGTCACATATTTTTGAAAGGCAGCAAGCACTGATCTTTAGAGTTTAATTTTCTGAAATACTCCCAACAGCTGTAAGAGTAAGACATGCACTTGGAAAATTCTTGTCTGCTTTTACTTTCTTTTTTTCTTTTTCTTTTTTTAAATTTCCTCTCACCACCCTTGAAATAAAGAAAAATAATGACACAGCAAAAGAGTTCATTTGAGGGTTTGGTGGATATCTTCACCATAACTGTGTGTGTAGTATGTGATCTCTGGATCTGCATTCATGTTTCTTTCTCTTTGCATTTCCTCATCTTCCTGCATTCAGGCAGTGGTAATCATGTGATACTTTTGTGACTTGAGGCTTTAAGTTTCTATTTTTTTTAACTTAGATCTAGCTTTTTGTTGGATCCCTCTGAGGAAGCTGAGAACAAATGAAAGTGCTCAAGGAAAAGTGGTGTTGTGGTGTTTAATCTTAAAGGGAAGGGGGCAGATTCTCTGAGGAGTTTACTTGCAATACAAAATAAAATCATCTTGAAGAGAGATAGTTTCAAATAGCATGGTTTCACTTACAGAACATAATACAATATTGGAGGGACTGCTTTCAGTCAGTGCACCGGGCTTGCCTATTGCACTGTACCAGTTGACAGAAATTCAATGAAAAATAAAGCATCAAAGTTTTTAGAGCAAATATGCTTTTGAAGTATCAATTTGTGCTTTTTAAAACTACGTTTTCATGTGGCTCATCTCTTGTGACTCCTGATCTTTCATTCATGTTTAAAATTACAGCAAGAAAGTATCCCCTTAAAAAATAAAAAGAAGGAACTTTGGTTGCCTACATTTGCTGTTTGAATGTGTTTAACTTTATTAATATAAAAACTGCTCAACACAAATGGGAAGAATAATCTGGTACCTTCATCAGTCTTGCTTGTATTTTTAATGCATCTCAAGCTTAATTTTTGTTTGCTTCCTTCCCTCAGGTTTTGAATGAAGAATGCGATCAGAATTGGTACAAGGCAGAACTCAACGGAAAAGATGGCTTCATTCCCAAGAACTACATAGAAATGAAACCCCATCCGTAAGTAGAGCTTTTGGATAGGCTCCCTTGGTCTTACTCTGGGCATCCTCACAAACAGAAGGATGGTTTTCTGCAAAAATGTTACCAGATCCACTCAAATGTGTGGACAGATAAAGGATGGCTGGTGAGTTGTGTGTCTCTGGCCATAGTGTTTGCTTTAACTCCTTTCACAGTAGCTACATAGGAGGGTGTTTTGGGAGGCTTTTGTGGTTCTTGCTCTGGTGTTTTTTACGGTCAGACAGAGCAATCTTGGGTTTAGCAGCCATAAACCAGCAGAAAACCCTTTAGTAGAGAGTTGTCACTACCACTGCCCCAGGAAAAGTGCCTGTGTTCTTGTGATGATTCTCAGTTTTACTTACGGAGCAGCTAAGAGTAAAAATCACGGCATTCCCAGCTCAGCCAAAGGGTATTTGGAGCTGAACTTGTAGTATGTCTGTCACATCCTAAGTATAGAATCCCGGAATTGGTAAGGTTGGACAGGACCTGTAACAGTCATCTGGTCCAACACCTTCCTCACAAAACAGGCCGACCTCAAAGTGCTGTTACGCAAGTACTGTTGCCTTGATCTGCTGCTCCAGAGAGCTGTGTTTGAGTAACTACTTTGAACCTTTCCCCCTAGATGTAATGAACCCAATATATGAAAACTGTAGCATTTCATGACTGGGTATTTTCTTTGTGTCAGTTCATGTGTTTCTGCTGTTTTCTGCTAAACTTTGATTCTGCCAACCTTTGAGATCCTGCAACATCTGAACAAGAACAGCAAGCTCTGGGTAACAGATTCAAAAGAAGGTTTAGGAGGGAGCAGCAAAACCTGTAATCAGGGTTTTTACAAGAAGCTATAGCGTTTCATTTGCTCACAAAAACTGATGATTTATGTAAGTGTTGACTGTCATTATATAATGAAGATATTGCAGTTAAATGCAATCAAGAATTATTTTTCTAAGGGCCCTTTTGAAATAGCAGAAGGAAGCTTCTGAGGGACTGGGCCCCAAGAGGGGAGAAGAGGTGTCATACTTTAGGGCAGCCAAGTGGGAAGTGAAGCAAGGACACACAAGAAAATTCTGAAACTGTTTAAAGCCTTGTTTTTTGTAGTAGCATGTCTGGTTTACACTGATTGTACCACAAGTCCACATTGCAATTTCTCTCATGTTGATTTGATGCTTGTACCTTCTCATGGTATTTTGCCAGGCATTTGAGTTATCCTGCAGTGATGTCTCCTGTGATGATCAGTTTATTCCATGATCCTCCATGGTATTTTGTTTTAGAGGAATAGAGCTGTCAGTTTTTCACTTTTTCTATATGAAAAGGGAATGAACAATATTTGAGCCTGCAAGTGGGTGAATTTGGTAGTGGTTTTTAAGCATAGTTAATTTGATCTTATCTGAAGATGTTTTAAACTGCTGATGGCATCTGGATGGAGGCAGTGCCATGTGTCAGCAATGCTGGGAGTCGTAACTACTGCATTAACAACCCTGGGAAATTATGCAGAAGTCTTTATAGCATAATGTTGGCTTAGCTGTAGTGCAGAGCTCTCTAGTCATACAGGTCATACAAAAAGCAAACTGCAGGCAGCTGAGCAGTGAGAAAGAGAATGTTCTTTTTCTCAGACTATCATCAAATCATTTTCAAGAGGTATTGGAAAGAGAGCAACTGAATATGGCTTTAAATCCTGTCCTAGGATCCAAGACTGAAATCTTTCAACTGCACAGCTGGTATTAAATGCAGTGTTTATCCTTACTTGTATGTTGCAAATCTTACAGATCACATTGTAACTACCAGCACAAGAAGCTGAAAGGAAAATGTGGCACCTCTCAGTGACCAGACTCACCTGGGGATTAACCTGAAGGGTTAATCTGAACTGCCACCTCAACAAAGCAAAGACTGAGCAGAGCTAGGCAGGACAGAGAAGAGCTACAGGAAGCTCTGGACAGGGAGGTTCCTCTGAAGGCACAGCACACCTTGCTCTTGAAGGGGGCAGGGGAAGACTTTGCTGTTTATGAAACACACCATGGATCTGATCCAGGCTATCTCAGGTCTTTGTGTTTGTTATCAGCTTGTCCTGGAGATAGTGCTGAAGTCTCACTTTGCAGTATTGTAATTTCTATAGAGGAACTCGGCCAAGTGAAATGATTGTGCAAAGTGAAGCCGAAGGAATTGCCAAAGTGCCGACTGAGGGGAGGCTGGAAGCGATGAGAACCTGTGCTGTAGTCAGTGCAGCTCCCTCTGGCTGTGCAGCATCAGCAGGAATGCCTGCATTTGGTTCTGCAGTGCTGACAGGATGAGTTTCACCTGCATTACAGAGCTTGTTGGAGTCAAGCCTTATCAGGCTTAGTCCTTCAGAAGAAAAGTTGTGGGAATGTCGTGGTCACTTTGCCTAATTCTCCCCAAGTGGTCTTTGACATGCTGTCATGTTTGTTAATTTTTTCAAACATTCTGTGACAAAGATATGTGCACAACACTTCTGCTGCTTTACAGCTGTGTTCTTAAGTAGACAGTACTCCTGCAAAATAACTTTTTTTCATCTCTGGGGTTTTCTTTTCATTTTTTAATCCAGGTTCTTTTACTCTGGCTAATGTGGTAGTAAAGCCATAAAATAGCAAGGAAGCTCAAGAATTGTGAAAGATTTTTAGTCTTTCTATTTGAAGTGCCTTAGAATCAGCTGACAGAAAACTTAAGTAGTTTGGGATTGTCTCTTTGGAAGTGTTACTTCTTTTAAAAGAATAGTACACTTCTACTTTGTAGTGATTCAGTAAAATTTAGGGGGAAAACAGGTCAACTGTTGAGGCTTCAGAAAGGATTCTATTAAGCTCTTTCAGGCTTTCCTTCTTACTTTACAGAGAAAGTTAAGGTTGTTTTTTGTTTGTGTTTAAGATGAGACTGTCACATGTGAGTAACTGAGCATTATTTGAGAGCTAAACAGGGTTAAGACACTTTGTAAACAAGAAATACAGCGAGATATCTAAAATCATAATATAAAGCTTGCTTTAAGCAGCATTTGGCAGAGAGAAAATTCAAGACTTCCTTGTCTTTCTGACAATAGTGCCAAAAACCCAGGAAATTAAATACTACCTTTAAAGGAGTTTCACGTAATAGTTTCTCTTGGTTGATTTTTGAGGACAGCAGAGTGCAGTGAGGGGCAGGTGGGTGTCCTGTGGTGGTCTGCCACCACCTCAGCTCAGGTACCAAGAAGCAGCACAAGCGCTAAGCCACCCAGAAGGTACAAAATGCCATGAAGTTCTTGATCACTGGAAATAGGATGGTTGAGGGAGGAAGCTTTTCCTACGCAATGAGAGTTTCAAGCAAGTAAAGCATGTTTGGTAATCAGGTAATCAGTCCTTCCTCAGCTCTAGAGGTAGTTTCCCCTTAGAGAGAAAGATCTGGTGACTTTTTGACGTCACAAGAGCTTCTCTTAAGAATGACTGTTTCAGGAAGGATTCTGCCACTCGTGTCTTGTTGCTGCAGCAAAACCTTCACTGCAGACAGTGGGCTGTGTGAGTGGATCTCTTGTTATGAAATGCTCTCCTCTAAGGTCAGTCATCTGCGTTGGGTGTGGGTGTGATAAATGCTGCTGTCCTGTGTGATCTGTTCTTCAGAGTTGAAAGCTCTGCTTTTTAGTTGTGAAGATGCTTCTGCTTTTCTTATGCCATGTGACCTACCACTCATCTCTTCTTTGCCTTTAATCTTGGATTAGTCTGGAAATGCAAATGTAAATGGGGGCAAGGATCTCGTGACCAGGCTGTTGGTCAGTGCTGACGATCTGGTGGCCTGAGATAGGTTCAGCCTCGGTGTCATGGTCAGCCTGTGGCTGGTGAAAATTTTGGATGTGGTTTCCATGAGGCAGCTACTTCATGTGACTCCTTCTGTGAAAGCTGCTGGATTGTCCTGCCCGTGGGAGAAAGCAAGAAAAGAGGCTCCTGAAACAAGTGTCATCAGCATCTTTTCTGGAACGGAATCCATGCCTAGTCAGCACTCCTCTGCTATGGAGCAGAGAGACCTTGAAGAAACTTTTCTCGCTTGGTCTGGGTGTAACTGCAGTCCTGGCACCTGCCTGAGTTTTCTGACAGGTGATACCTGTCTTGGACCATAGGACTCTGGCAAGGCTCAGAGATTGGACTCTGGGCTGCAGGAGCAAACAGCTGCTGGATGAAGATATTGATTCTCTCTACTGAAGTAGATGTGTCTTACCACCTGATCTGAAAGAGACTAGAAATTGATTTAGATACAAAATGCACTTTCCAGTTGTGCAGGATGGGGCAGTGCATAGACAGGATCTTGTTTCCAGAGCTGTGATGTTTCTGGCTCTTCCACGAAAGGATTAAAATTTTTAACTTTTCCTATTGTTTTCTTTTCCTCCCTACACAGGTGGTTTTTTGGAAAGATTCCCCGAGCGAAGGCTGAAGAAATGTTGGGCAAACAGAGACACGATGGTGCCTTCCTCATCAGGGAGAGTGAGAGTGCTCCTGGAGACTTCTCCCTCTCAGTCAAGTAAGTCATGCCCAGGAGCAATTGTGTGCTAATCAGGCTCCTTTGGACTGGTGAGTAAAAGGCAGGTGATTGTCAATGCTGAGCAGCAGGAATAATCTCACAAATGCCCTAGAGCATTTCGGTTCCTCTAGTGACATTTATTCCTTCTCTAATAGAACAAATATCTTTGCTCTGATTTGCAGTGAGCCCACAGGACTGACCTGGTGGCACGTTGCTCACACTGGCACTGTCTGGTGGCTTCTTTGTGGATCCCATTCCTCCCTCTTACAGCCACAAAGCACCCAGTGTGGACAACCTCCCAACCTCCTTCATTCCTCCTCTGCAGTGCAAGTTACTACTTTATCTTCCCTCTGTGTAGTACACTTGCAAGTATGTTTTTCTCTGCTTGGCACATGCTTTGGTGGTATTCCCATTGACTAGCACTGGGACATGGAGCTGTGAAACCAGAGGTCCATTTGAACTCTCACAAGTACATTCCACATGGGTTAGGAAGAAATTCTTCTCTGTGAGGGTGGTGAGGCCCTGGCACAGGTTGCCCAAAGAAGCTGTGGCTGCCCCATATCTGGAAATGTTAAATGCTAGGTTGGACAGGGCTTGGAGCAACCTGGTCTAGAGGAAAGTGTCCCTGCCCATGGGAGGAGGGTTGGAATTAGGTGATCCTTAGGTGATTCCCAACACAAGCAATTCTGTGATTCTCTGATCTGAAGTCACTCAGAGGTATTAGAAACTTGAAAAGGTATGTGAAGTACTTTAACGTAGGATGGGGGTGGGAGGGAATCTGTCCTCAGCAGTTTATTTTGGCTTTTTTTTTTAATTATTTTCTATAATCTTCCCCCTTCCTACCATAAATAAAGAAGATTTTCTTTAGAATCCTTACAACATTTTTTATTATTCATGCACAATTCCAGCTGGCTCTGTTTTCTGTGGCTGTCAGTGATCTGTCTCAGCAACATTTGTTGCTTTTTTTCTGGTCATCTTTGGTCTGTAACCAAATTTTTGTCCTTCTGTACAGCAGCACTGAGTCATGCCAGCAAACTGGATTAAAGCCACTGATTTTAGAGATGTTTATATTTCTGTCTTGGGTAGAGTCATCTGGGCTGGAATATTAGATATGAATGGAAGCTTCAATTGCAGAAAGTGCATTCCTTTAAGAAACAGAAAGTTACAATGGCATAGCTGGGCCTGCCTGTTCAGCCTGGTGTTGCCATCTGGTGGTAATGTCTCAGTTGGGTGGTTTTTACTGTGTGTATAATTTAGGAAAGTCCTTTTCCTAAACAGTGATCTGTAGGATTTGAAATGGTGAGAAGCTCACAGGTTGAGAAAGGCAGAGCAGAGGCAGCACCCAGGAGTTGTTTCAAGGCAGTGTCTGCTTTCCCCACTGATGTATAGGAGCCATGCATGCCAAGGGGGAACAGTTGTCTTCTGTTTTCAGTGTTTTAGGCTGAAGTAAAAATACCAATGTGCCATTCATCTGGAAAATCCCAGTGGACCTCTCCAGAGTTCCTCTTTATTCAGAGTAAAACAGTTGAAAATGTGGCTTCAATTGAATGCCATCATTTGTCAGAAAAAATTGTTAACACGAAATTGAAGTTGCTGGTTTATGTGTGCAGCTTCATCTTTGAACGTTTTGGGGGTTGAGGGAGTTTTTTTGTTACATTTTGGTCTTGGGGTTTTTTTAAAGACCAGAGAGATCCTTTTGTTTCATAAGAGAGCCCTTTGTACAAGTCTGTGCTAGTTGGCAAAAGAGCCAATCCTACCCTCCCTGTGGCAGTGTTTTCCCAAGAATTTGCCTGTAATGGGACTGGTGTTTATGCATTGCATTGTTGCACGTACCCAGTGGTGCTGTGGGAGGGAGGGACTGGAACTGTGAGAAGCAGAGGACCATGGCAAGAGTAGCAGAGACTGAAAGTGGCTTGAGACAGTTGTGAAACTGCTGGGTGTGAAGAGCTAAACCAAAGGCAATCCTGTGTTTGGGGATGTGAAGTGGAAGGCACCAGGGTGCAGCTGTGTTACTGTGGCCTTGCAAAGTCCATGGCATTTGTCCTTGGGATTCTCTGCACCATCTTCAGCGACACAGGTGATGGCATAGGTAACACACATCAAGTAGTACATGTGATGCGAGCTGTGGGATTGCATCTGTGTTATCAATGTCACTGACAGTTTTCACGGTGCCCTGAAGAACTTTTTTGTTCCAAACTCTGTGCTGATAATCCCAAAAAGGAGCTCTCCGTGGCTAATAATGTGCTTTTTTGTGTTCTTCATTCTTTCCACACAGGTTTGGAAATGATGTGCAGCACTTCAAGGTGCTTAGAGATGGGGCTGGCAAGTATTTCCTTTGGGTGGTGAAGTTCAATTCTTTGAACGAGCTGGTAGATTATCACAGATCCACATCTGTCTCCAGGAACCAGCAAATATTTCTCCGGGACATTGAGCAGGTGCCACAGGTAAGAGAAGTGTCCCTGTAGAGTGCCCTGTTCAGGCTATTGCAACCACAGTCTGAAGTGGGAACGCATTTTAGAGTAAATGGATAGAGATGGAAAGAAGCTGACTGACTTTATTTTACCTGTGGAAGTGTATCTTTAGGTCCTGCAGTCAAAATTATATTGATAAATAAGCTGCATTCTTGTGCAAAGCCTACCTGCACTCCGGGTCTCCCTGGAGTTGAGGCAAAATTATTGTTGCTGCTGGAACATTGGGCTTGTTGTAGTGCTTATGGACTCTGTTGCAGGAAGATCTGATTCCTGTGAATTAAAAATGGATTTACTCCTGTTACAGGGCACAGTAAGAAAGGAGGGGGAAGTACTGGGTTAATGGTTGGACTCGGCGATCTTAGAAGGTCTTCTTCAACCTAAACAATTCTGTGATTCTGTTCTGATTTATACCTGATCATAGCCAGAAGTGCAGCCCTCAGTGAGGCTTTGATACTGGGCCTTCCTGAAGAGGTAGTTACAGCATATGGAGCATTTCTGGTTTGGATCTAGCCAGTGTGAAGAGAATCCAAAAACTGTTGTGAAGTCCCAGCAGAGCAGCTTGTGTATATCCAGCTCTTCATTTTGTTCCATTTCCCAGGTCAATCAGAGTGTTACATTTCATGTAACTGCATCTTTTGTCAGTTCTAGATAAATCTTTTTGCTTCCTTGTACAGCATTCTGGTTCTAGCCTGAAGACAAGGGGAGTGGAATTGGTGCAGCTGTCCAGGTGCCACAGGCAACTTTGTCAGTTTGTCTGAACTTAACACTTGGCTCTGTGCTGCCAGGTCAGGGATAAACAGAGAGTGAGAAAACAGCTGGCTGAAAAGGACAAGCATGAAGAGACTTCCTGGCCTCACGATTTTAAGACTGCAAATGTGTTTTAAATGAACTGTTATCTTTTCCATCAGACTGGAAGACTTGCTGACCAGGCAAAATGTTCTGTGACACAAGAGTTAAGGAAAATGTGTAAAATGTCAACATCCAGATTTTAGAGGGAACTTTGTGTAGATCAGTAATATTTGTGCTGTGAGTTGGTGAAAACAGGACAAGTAAGCAGCAAGACTATTGTATTGCAATAGAACACAGATTTACAGCAGGCCACAAAGAGTGAAAAATACTAGAAACACATCAGAATCATCTGCTGTATTTCAGCTCTTTCACAGAAACTTGGCTTTTTTCTGAGGTGTTCTATAGCCTGTGCTTTGCTGTTTTAGCACCTTGTTGCAGCTGTTGGGAGCTGGCTTGCAGGGAAAGGGAACAGCCCAAATGTTTATTTGATGTAAGAGCAGCTCCTGCCCGCGGGAGCAGGTGCCTGGAGTGCTGTGGGTGATTCTCACTGTGTGTATGTTTCTGTTTCCCCTTTCAGCAACCAACATACGTTCAGGCCCTGTTTGATTTTGATCCCCAAGAGGAAGGAGAGCTGGGCTTCCATCGTGGAGACTTTATCCAAGTCCTTGACAATTCTGACCCCAACTGGTGGAAGGGAGCGTGCCGCGGACAGACGGGCATGTTCCCACGCAACTACGTGACCCCAGTGAACCGGAACATCTAGAGATAAATATTAGAGATTATTTAAGGAAACCAGAGAAACAGTAAATACACATACAGAGCCTAACTGCAGCCAGTGACCTAAAAATCACACGGCGGTAAAACCAGAGTCACCTTTCACCGTGAGGTGATCCTCCTTCCCTCAGTATGGAACTTCAGGGGCGGGGGGGAAGAGTTCAACTTACACACCAAAACTTATCTTAAAGGAAAAAAAAAATAAAAAAAGGAAAATAAAAAAAGGAGAGAGAGAGAAAAAAATGAAAATAACAAATTTCCTCAGCTGCTCCTGGGTTATCCCCTTTTATTCACTCTTGTTGCGAATGAGTGTTTTAAGGTCACTTAAGGTCTCACCACCACAACTCTTCTTGTTTCCCCTTCCTCCTCTGTCCATCAGTGCATGAAGTTTTAATGCCATATAAAGTCCTAGCCATGCAGTTAAAGGAAAAGGGAGAAACTCTGCTGGTATTTTCTCTCTCTGCAAACGGTCTTCATTTGACATGAAGGGACATGAGAGAAGAACCAAATCCACAGTCCTGCCTTTAAAAAAAAACAAAAATCATCAGTCTCTGCTTTTGCCTTCAACATTCAGCATTTCTTGCCTGGGAAAGATGAGGTGTTAATCTAATTTTTATTGTCTCTTCTCCTTTGGCACTTTCTTCTGAAGCTCAGCAGCTTCCAAACAGAGGAAAGGAGAAGAGTTGTGTGGCTTTTTGTTCTATTTTTTTTCTTTTGAGTCACAGAGCTGCTTTGAGAAACTCCAACGTACAACTGAAGTCTATTAATGCTGTGCTGACAGCTTTTTTGTTTTTTCTTAAAGGTGTACGGTTGAGCACATTCTGTAATTTTTTCCATAGTGCCTTTCCCTTATTTTCTTTTTTATTATTTTTTAAGTTAAAAGGACAGTCCAGAGCTTTTCAGAGGGGTTTTTTTTCTGCCTATGTGTAAATAAATACTTTGGGGAAGGGGGCAAAGGAAGGTGGTTTTATCAATGGACACTTGAGAAAAATCTACAAACAGAGATGGAGCTTTAATCTTCAGATTTGTCTTACTGTTCAACTTCCCTTATTCCAAGGAAAATAAAATCAAGGCATTCAAGTGGCAATTTAGGCTGCTCAGAGGTGGAGAGCTGCAACCAGGAGCCTCAAAAGAAGTAAGAGAAAGGGGAAAGTTATGATCAGGGAAAATGAGGAAGAATATTTTGGGGAGGGAGGGTTAAAGGGGGAATTTGAGAAATAATAGCCCTGAGATGTCCTACAAAATGTACATTCCTGTGGTGGAAAACTTCATAATGCAGAGAAACCTCAAGAAATAGTGCTTGAAAAAAAACTTTACGCTCTTAGTGAATGTTTCTACGTGATGCATGTGATCAGCCTGTCTCCTCGGCCTGGATAGGCAGTATTTGCAGTCGTGTTGCTCTTGAGAAGTGGAGTTGGCATCGCTGTTCTCCAGTCTCTCCTCCCTCCTCAGGTCAGTGTTCCTGTTGAAGTAGCTCCCCACCCGCTCCCGTTCACAGCAGGCTGTGTGTGACTGTTCTCCCCACCCTGCACCCCCGAGGCGTTTCTGGTGGCCCTTTGCTCCTCAGCAGAGCAGTGTGACATTAAATTGGACAGAAGGAAAGCAATCAGCCCGCAGCGCTCTCTGTGCCAATCTTCAGTTGCGTTGTTTTTCCCTTGGTGGCCGTTTGGCTGGATCCCTTCACCCCACCAACGCATCCCAACCTGCAGTGGAGATCTCCTCCCGCCCTGCCTCAGCACGGGCAATCTTTTGTTGGAGGGTGCCTTTTTTTGTACTAAGTGTTACAAAAGTTTTACTCCTGAGATGGACTCTGCCTTACACTTTAATTTTCCAGCAAATGAAAGAGAGAGCTACCCTGTAGAGTATTACTTTCTCCCCCTCTCCTTGCTAGCTGTCACTCACTTTCTTCCCACTTTGTAAAGTGATTGGAAAAGGAATCTATGGCATTCTACACCTGGACCATTTGATTGTTTCCTTATTTTGGAATTGGTGTATATCATGCAGCCTTGCAGACATATGTCTTGTGTGTGTATATATATTAAAAAAAAAAAATCCGTGTTTAAATAAAAAAAAAGGCCTATGTACTTAATCCTTTAACTCTGCAGCAGCATTTGGTAGATAGTAATTAACTGTGAATAATAAATATACATTGAATTCTTCACTTGGGCATCTGTCTGTTATTTCAGTTAACCAAGCTGTGGCTGAGCTTGTAGTTCAGACACTTCTGGAGCCTTTTGCTAAGAGGGGGAGGTGGGTGTTGGGCTGGTGTAAGCACAGCAGCCAGGCTCAAGGCTGTTGTGGCTTTGGCTCTGCTCCATCAGGGCCCTGCAGATTGTTTTCACTTCTGTTACCTAAAGAAGAACGGCTCTGTTGAGCTAACAAGGTGTGTGGGCAGCTCTCTCCAGCTTCTCCCCAGCCTTTGCCAATGGTCAGAAAGTGCCTGTGAGCGTGAACGTTGTAGTCAGTTTTAACATACAATAGGAAAAGGCCCATGGGGCAGTTCTGAGTGGTTTTTAAACAGTTGTTCTTAGTTATTATGCTTAAATACTGATGATGTCAAGGTGGGAATGCCTGGATATTCCTACGATTAGTTCTTTATTTTTCTTTTTTTTTTTGAGCCAGAAGTCAGTATGGAAAATTCACAGTGTGACTTGAAGTGCTTGGCTTTTTTTGTGATGCTGTAGCAGAACATGTTGGTCAAAGTGGTGTGTTACTGTACCTTGGGTTGCTTAGAAAATCTCGCTTCCTCTGAGCTTTATAGAGACAAGAGAAGGTTTGTTGGTCTGTGGTTGTGTAAGGTGGAGGTGGTGGGGGGAGCAGTGCTGCGGGCAGTGTGTGCAGCGTGCTGACCTTCCCCTGTTGCAGCCCTGGCTCGTGGGACCAGAGAAGGGCAACAGAGCTGGGGAAGAGTCTGGATCACAAGTGTGATGAGGAGTGGCTGAGGGAGCTGGGTTTGTTTAACCTGGAGAAGGGAAGGCCCGGGGGTGACCTTTTTGCTCTCTACAACTCCCTGATAAGAAGGTGCAGCCAGGTGGGAGTTGGGCTCTTCTCCCAGGTAACAAGTAACAGGACATAATCCTAAACTGCACCAGCGGAGCTTTAGGTTGGACATCAGGAAGAATTTCTTCATGCAAAGGGTGATTAGACATTGGAACTGGCGGCCCCAGAGAGTTGTCACCGTCCCTGCGCGTGTCTAAGGAACGAGTGGATGTGGCACTCAGTGCCATGGTCTGGCTGACAAGGTGGTG
>VZTF01000417.1:409292-498919 GCA_013397755.1 Cnemophilus loriae
GTCCCGTGGGCGGGGGGGGGAGTTGGGGGTGAGGAGGGGGCTGTGTGGGCCTTGGCGTGAGGGGACAGTGGGGTGGGGGCTCGGTGTGGAGGGGCCTCACTGGCCCTGTGCCCCTGCCCAGGCTGGAGACATCCGGCAGGCATGGTGGGTTACGACCCCGAAGCCAAGTGTGTGTCCACGGCGGAAGCGGCTGCAGCAGGATCAGAGTCTGGCTTGGTCACTCGGGTCCTTGTCAGCCCCTTGGATGTCCTCAAGATCCGCTTTCAGGTACCTCACTCGCGGCGTGCCCGGGGGCAGGGATGGAAGAGCCTGTCAGGGAGCAGAGCTGATCCTGTCCTGGGTGAACAGGTCACTTGTGCAGCCAGAGCGCGCTAAATCTGCTCGTCAGCCCTCACCTACGTTGTGTGCAGGTTATGCAAGGAAGCAGGGCTANCGGCAGCAGCGGGTGAGGCGGCGCGGGGGGAGTCGGCCCAGGGCCGGCCCCCCCGGGTCCCACCGGGCTCGGCTCGGACGCCCCGCCGGTGGCTGCCACGGGCGGGACCGGGGGCTGCGGGGCAGAGGGGGTGGTGGAGAGAGGTGTCTGTGTGTCCCNGTGTGTCCACGGCGGAAGCGGCTGCAGCAGGATCAGCGTCTGGCTTGGTCACTCGGGTCCTTGTCAGCCCCTTGGATGTCCTCAAGATCCGCTTTCAGGTACCTCACTCGCGGCGTGCCCGGGGGCAGGGATGGAAGAGCCTGTCAGGGAGCAGAGCTGATCCTGTCCTGGGTGAACAGGTCACTTGTGCAGCCAGAGCGCGCTAAATCTACTCGTCAGCCCTCACCTACGTTGTGTGCAGGTTATGCAAGGAAGCAGGGCTATCTTGTGTCCACCACTTCTATTTATACAACTTAATGTGTGTGAGAATGGAATCTTGTGTTTCTCACAGTTCTCTTTCTCTGTTTTTGTGAATGATTTCCACTATCTGACTGAATTTCACCATCATCCCTCCTGCTTATCTTTGTGCTCATGTACGTTTTTATTCTGTTAGAGCCCTTCATAAATAACATCCCAGTCAGATCTGAAAGCGGTTCTATGGGAAAGCAGAATGTCACCCCTTAGCATTGACTTGAACCAGTGTTGAAGGGTGAAATTGAAAATATTTTCTCCCATTTCCTCCAGCTCCAGATTGAGCAGCTCTCCTCCAAAAACCCTGCGGCCAAGTACCACGGCATCCTGCAAGCTGTGCAGCGCATCTTCCAGGAGGAGGGCTTGACAGCTTTCTGGAAGGGCCATGTTCCCGCTCAGTTCCTTTCCGTCGGCTTCGGAGCTGTTCAGGTGAGGGGACCAGGCATCACCTGGGCACAGTGTATGTACACAGGACACTGCTCTGCTCCCTCAGAGCAGCTGTGTTCAGGTGTGGGGAGGATGTGTAGCTGTATAAAGCTGGTGTATGATTCCTAAGTTAATATTCTTGAGCTTGCTGAACAGACTGGAGCACAGTGAGAGCAAACTGAGCTCTGTCTGTATCTGGTGTCATAGATAAGCCCTCTCTACTCCTGACACTTGGCTTAGCTGTTCATGCCCCAAGCCTGGACAGTTTTTTGCTTCTGGTCATGCTGTCACCCTAAGGGCTTGTTAGGAAGAAATCAGCGAAGCTCATGAAGGTATTTTACACATAACAGCATTGTTATGATTAATTTGTAGACATTAACAGCTTTAGGAGCAGTGGCTGAAAGGGTAAAGGACAGCATATCTGTGACATAGCAAACACTCTTCTGGATACATAGAACATTAAAATGAGTTTTTCACGATTCTAAATGCAAGAATTAGCAGAAGTATCAGACACCAGAGTATCCCAAGCATTCCCCGAGCTGCTTAATGATTTTTACACTTTGCAAGTTGGGGAGGACTTTCGAAGGACAGAGAAGGTGGTAACAAGCGGGAGAGCGCTTGGTGAAATGGGAGAGCAGTGGGAGACCTGTGTGAGTCATAAGGATTGGCTTCCTGACCCGTGTGTGTTTGTTCTGCAAGTTCATGACGTTCGAGAGCCTGACAGAACTGGTGCACAACGTCACCTCCTTCAACACCCGCGACTCCTTTGTGCACCTGGTGTGCGGGGGCCTGGCTGCCTGCACGGCCACGGTCGCAGTCCAGCCTGTGGACACGCTGCGCACCCGCTTTGCTGCCCAGGGTGAGCCAAAGGTGAGGCTTAGCATTCCATGTTGGAATTGTCATCCATAGCAGTGGCAATATTTCATGGGTCTGAAGATTCAGGAGGTTTGAAAGCACATACAGCATGTGGGTTAAAATGAAGGAGCAGGTGCTGTTACGGGCAGTGTTTGCACTGTTGCCAAGTTATCCTCCGTGCTGTTGACACAGCTTTCCTAATTGTGTTTTGCTGCTTTTGATCCCGACAGGTGATCCAGAAAGGAGAAACTGTCCTTAACAGGATAACTCAATTTTTGCTTTGGCTGTTGGCCTTTTATAGAACCCACTCCCTAGGCTGTTGAACATTGCGTTTTTGAAACTTTCCACATGCAGAGAGTCATGTTTAGATAATGATGGGGATGATACTTGAAACCAGTCACCTTTCACCTGTGCTTCATGTTCTTATTTACACGAGAATTGGTCTCTGTGCTAATTAGGTCTGTAATAATGAGATAGATTTGTATCAGAGCCATTTCTGTATTTAGCCTGCAGTAGAATTACAGTATGTATGATATGAATTGTGTTGCAGGAGTTAAGAGCTGTTAAAAGAAAAATAATCGTGTCTGCGATGCAGGTGGTCTCAGGACTCAGCTCTGTGCCTTGTTTCTTCTAAGTCACAAGGGCTTAGCAGAGAACACTGTGAGGGTGTGAAAAATCACCTTGCTCATCACTTTATGCTGAAGACAGTCATTTGTATTTTGGGCAGTGGGAAATTCCTATATCTGTTACTGGGAAATGACCTTTGGTTTGCTGTTTTTAAGTTCACTGGAGAGTCACTCAGCCTCTTCCTTGTTGTCCAGGTCTACCCCAACCTTCGCCATGCAGTGGTGACCATGTACCAGACAGAAGGGCCTCGGACTTTCTACAGAGGTTTGACCCCCACACTCGTTGCTATCTTCCCATATGCTGGTCTCCAGTTCTTCTTCTACAACATCCTGCAGCAATTTTCCAAATGGGCGATTCCAGCTGAAGGAAAGAATGGAGGTAGGAACTTGGGGCAGTGATGACTGCAGTCAGGAGAGACGAGAAGAGAACGAATGCTGGTTTGGGTGACTGATGTAAGCTCTGTTAGTCCTTTCACATTTTTTGATGCAACATCTGAAAAGTATCTCAATTTCCCACCTCTTGTTCTTACCTCTGCACAGAAATGCCAAATTAAGTACAGTGGAGTTCACAAACAGCTCCCATTGTGGAATAACCATGATGGAAGTGGGTGGATGGGAAAGTGAAGTGTTACAGGCCAGGATGCTCTTTCTTGAGCAGTATCACGTTACTGATACTGTGGGAAGACAGTGCTGCCATAATCTTTCTCTGTTTCATTAGTGCTGTGGGGATGGGACTCTTGGATTTCTGTAGTAAAACTGCCTGCAGATTCCAGCACAGCTATTAGAGAAGAGGATTTATTTACTCTAATTTAAAGCTGCC
Source organism: Cnemophilus loriae (assembly GCA_013397755.1). Lineage (NCBI taxonomy): Eukaryota > Metazoa > Chordata > Aves > Passeriformes > Corvidae > Cnemophilus > Cnemophilus loriae. The sequence continues at coordinate 412,903 of VZTF01000417.1, forward strand.
AGGCTCTTGATTTGATGTTTTTATGTTGATTTCTAGCTCCATTGTAAGAGAACCTCATCCTGATGCAACCTGCCACCTTGGTAGTTCTAGATACCTGTGCCTCCTTGAGAGAGAGGGATGCAGCAGCAGCATGGCTTTGTTCCTCAATGGCATCTCTTCAGCAGGGGAACTAGACCTTTCAATATCATGTCTGCATATTTACTTTTAGGAGGCAGAGGCTGATGGTAGTTTTGTGCTGGGAGCTCATGTTTGTCAGGAAAAAGTCTAATACAGAACTCATTTCCCACAAGCTTCTGAAATCATCAGGCAGTGTCAGCTTGTGACATTCCAATCCGGAATACATCAGCCTGAGCAGTCAGGAGTGCAGCATTTCCCGTGACCAGGCTTTTACTGGGGAGTGCATGAAAACTTTTCCATCCACTGGCAGCAAGTTGTCTGGTGACTGGGGTTTTTTGAGCAGAGCAAAACCATAAATCAGTGTAATGGACCAAGAGGAGCTGGTCCTCTGATTCCAACAGACATTGCAAGCCTGAGAAAATATAGCTTGAGATTCTTTGGCCCAAACTATGCAGAAGAGGTGATGTAACTTCAAAGGACTTTTTTGACCATACTTCTTGCGAAAAGTGATTTTTAACTTACTTTTTATGATCTTTAATCAGAATTCCCTGCTAATCCTCTTTTATCCCTCCCTGCTATCCTTTTCCCCTTCCCTTTCTGCTTCTCAGGCAACATTAAAAACCTTGTTTGTGGCAGCTGTGCTGGAGTCGTCAGCAAAACCCTCACGTACCCTTTGGATGTGGTCAAAAAGCGTCTGCAAGTGGGTGGCTTTGAGCATGGTCGGGCAGCCTTTGGGCAGGTGAGAAATGTTGGAAAGGTGGATTTTCCTGAGTATGAAGCTAGTCCAGTGCACTGGAATGCAGTGACAATCCACCAGTGGTACCTGTTGAGTTCATGTTTGAGTTGGGAGCTACCACTGAGCATTGGTCTCATTTAATAATGTGAATTTATGCACGAACATACTGGGTTTATTTTATGACAGGTCCCAGGAGGGACTTGTTCAACATACATGTGCTCTGGCTTGTCATCTGTCTCCATCAGCTGTGTCTTGGAGCTGGGGATGAGTCAGGCAGGCAAAGGGATTTTGATTTACTTTACTTTTCTAGTTGCAGCTTGGTATTTCTGATTCAGAACCAGTTTGCTAGCAGAGGATGACACTGGCTCTGTGCTGGGGTCACCTGACTGTCAGGCTCTTCTTCTGCAATTAATATTTTGACACAAGGAATAGGCACCAAGTGTTCAGCATGTGTCTTATATATGAGAATGGTGTGAAATTCAAAATAAATTAAATACTCTGGTGTTCTTTACCACCATTGTTACCACCTTGAAATACCCTTGAAGACAAATACAGATCTTTTAAGGAACTTTCTCCTTTTTTTATGAAATGTGGAAATTTTCTCTTTTCCTTAAAATTTTGGAATAGGATTTTGATGTCTCAGCCCATTGCACTGGATGCTTTTTCTCTTGCAGTGAGATACAGAATTTGTTCTTAGCATTAATGTGTCACAAGGTGTTAAAACTGCACAGCGTAACACAGCATGCAGACAGCTAACTTCTAAGTGCTGTAGCTGTGTTTTATTTCTGCCGGAAAACTCAAAAATGGTCCCTTCTTAGACAGTGAAGGGGATAGAAAACAGCAGCCGCACAATCTGAAATAATGATTTCACAAACTTGTGCTGTAAATTCAAAGTCATGCTATTGTTGCACGCAGAGTTTTTACGGCCATTCAATGAATGATGTGCATAAAGCATTGCTGATGCTAAATGTCTACATTTCTTCTATCCTGCTCTCTCTAAACTGTCTCTGAAACTTTCATTTAGTTATAATATTATCCAGAAAGGCATCTCCAGGCTGCATGTCAAGATAATGTTTCTGTGATGTAGTTTGAGGATCTTTATGGTTTTTTCCAGTTGTCCTGAAGTCTTCTTGTTTAACCTTGTTGCCATTTCTCTCCCAGGTACGGACATATGGGGGTTTCCTGGATTGCATGAGGCAGATCATGCAAGAGGAGGGCCCAGGTGGGTTCTTCAAGGGCCTCTCTCCCAGCTTGCTGAAGGCTGCCTTCTCCACTGGCCTCATCTTCTTTTGGTACGAGCTGTTCTGCAGCCTCCTGTGCGCCCTGAAGAGCCCCGAGAGCACGAGGAGGAAGGAAGGCTGAAAGGGACACGTGTGGCTGCCTGCTGTTCTCCTCAGGAGCAGAGACTGATGGCCCTGCTCTGAGCGTGTTTGAAATGTCAGAGCTCCCAGAGCTCCCCCAGCCTGTGGGGAATCACCTCCTGGGACCAAGCAGAAGGAGAAGGCAACTGCAGTTCTGCCAGAGACACTGAACTGCTTGGCTGGAAGCCATTCAACAGAGCACTTTTCTTGTCTCCTCTCATATCAGTGCACATTTAGTGGGGAGAGGGGGAACCAACAGACCACTCTCTAGCAATGCCTGTGCTCTGGAAAGGCACCCAATAAAGCAGGTGAATCCCTGAGCTCACCCTGGATCCCAGAGAGGGGATCCTGGCCCAGCCTAGTGCTGCTTAACCAACCAAACACCACTTCCTAGTACTGCATCTGCACAGCTTTATTCCCTTGCTCCATGCCTGCCGTTTGCACCAGATTCTTGTCTCAGTGTTGCACAGGTCTCTCTGTCTTGCTGGTGTGAAGTCAGGTAAAGCCATGTTAGTGCACAGACCCTCAGTTTTCCCCTCCTTTGCTGCCAGCTGCTGCTTCTTGGTCACCACTTGCTGGCTGTGCATTTTCTGTCATCTTAAACACAGCATCTTCTCTGATCATGCTGGACCGGACTTGTTCTTCCTCTAACTCCAGTGAGCTTGATTGTATCCTGAATTCCCATTTCTCTTCCCGGGTGTCTGGTCATACATCTCTTAGGGGTTTGCAGTGCCTCACACTTTTTACAAGCAAACCTACATATTAAGAGCCCCACTCTGAAGGGATTCAACGCTCAAACCCAATTCTTATTTCAGGGTTCTTTGCTTCAAAGCAGTGAGTAAACAAATGCTGTATAGAGTTAAGAAATAATTATTCTAAGTTGGAATAATGAAGGGAAAGTCCTGTGGAAACTAGTAATTTTTTTATCATTATTTATTTAATAGCACCTTTGAATGTGTCTAGCAAGTATTTCTGTAGTGGCCTCAAAACATTTCAGAACCTCAGTCCTGCACTGGTGCTAGTAGATGAAAATGTTTTGAAAAGATTTGCTGAAGTGAAAGGAATGAACATCAAATGCGAATTGGTTGGCTGAGCATGGTGTTTCACATGGGTGATTGAATTAGAGATGGAAAAGTGTTTTTCTGGAGTTTCAGAGGTTTTATGGGTGGTTAAAAAGCCCAACAAAACAACCTACCAACAACTCTGATTTATGTAACAGTGGAAAAGAGGAAAATTACTTTCTTCCTCCTCTTTTATTCTGTGTTTTTTCAAGCCTAGCAGGGTGTGGTTGGACTCTGTGGAAGGCAGAGTTCCCAGCCCTGCTGTAGAAAAGCACGTTAGTCATCTGCAAGGGGCGGGAAAGGCAGAGCACTGCAGTTATTTGGAGGATGGTTTGATGGTTCTTCTCTTAACACAGAGCTTTTCCCAGCTCTTTTGCAGTATTCAGGGTGTTAATCCCAAATGGTCTGGCCAAATTCCAGCGTGACCAATTCCATTCCATTGACGCAACTTCTCCTGGCAATTTTGAGCATATCAGCATTGCTCACTTATCCTGAGCTATTGTGAGAGGCTGTTTTTAAAGAACAGCTGTTTCACTGGTGGCTGAGGTATCTGGAGAAATTCCTTGCAAGCCCAGGCTAAATAACTTCGTGTCTGCTGTGGGTTTGAGATCTTGGTGTACAAAGTGGCCGTTTCACTGCAGGTGACTGAGCTGCATAAAATTAAGTTCATTGAACAGTGTCAGTGTCAGGCAGGAGGCCAATGTGTGAGTCAAAGAGAGAGAGAGCTGCATGCACTCTAAAAATGGCAGTTTTGTTTAGAGGAGAAAATGCAGAAAATGTGGAGTAAAGTTTCTCCAAGTGCCTCAATCCTATTGACATTTTCCTGTGTTATTTAGCTCTTCTGAGATTCCTCAGAATCTTCTTAACAATGTTTAGTCTTTGTTTATTGTTCACCTGTTGTTCTTGGAAAGACATCAGAAGGAATAATGAACTCAGCCTCATGACATCCTTTGGAGAGAGAGAAATGTCTCATTTCAAAACAGACACAAACAGGTTGGGTTTGTTACTGTCTTTTGTTGCTGGTGAGAGGAATGCCGTCATGGTTAGCAGGGACAGGCCAGAGCAGAAAATGTTCAGTGCTGACCTAGGCTTCCTTAGGAAATGGGGACTCATCCGTCCTGTCTAAACATTGCAAGACTTGTTTTCCACTTTATGTCAAAGAGCTGCTGTTAAACCACACAAAATAGGAGGAAACTGGTTGGGAACTCAGCCGTAGGAAAGAACAGGAAGATCTGTGCTTTGCTAAGATGACGTTCCTCAAGGGTGCTGTGGAGCTTGGGGTGATGCAGGCATGGGCAGCTTAGCTGTTCCACAGAGAGGGCAGCACTAGAGAACATGGAGCAGCTTTTCCTCTCTGAGATAGTTTTTTCCTCCACTCTGCATTAACTGAGCTTGCCTCCACCCAACAGATGGCAAAGCCAGAGTTTAAGTTGTGCCTGTCTGGCCCAGGCTGTGGAAGAGACACTCCCTGGTCAGAGGCCTTTGGGCTGTGAGTCACAAACATTACAGGCCCATAAAGGCATCTAGACTTCCAGTGAGAGGGAGAAAGACCTGACAACCTCAACAATATTAGCAGCTGCTTCCAACAGTCACTTCATCACTGACCTCTGATCAGCAGCATCTGTCCCTCATAGATTTCTCATGTGCACTTTGCTGGTGAAAGCACTGTAAGAGGAATGTTGTTTTCTCTGTGGGACTGAGGCTGAATGAAGCACTAGGAGGACAGGTCTTATTTCTCATGCTGCTCTGGCAAAACACGCTGTTAGGAGCTAAATTTCTTAGAATTACAGGAGCAGGAGATGGAAAAGATCTGTGGTCACCTCGTTCTCCCATGTGCCGGGACAGATTTGCTCTTGGAAGCTGTGCGCTCCCCTTCAGTGTGAAGTGACTCAATGCAGCGAGCGCCTCGCTGTGAGACTTAGCTGATTTTGGCCACTGGGGTTTCTTTCCAAGCTAATCCTATCCCCAGGGATTCGCCTGCAGTTCACCTCACAAGCTGCTCAGCAGTTGCGTTTGTTTTCTTCTAGTGCCTTTTACCATCAGAACGTCCAAAAGCTCCTTAGCAGGCAGAGCATTTGTGAGGAGTTGTGCCGTGGTTGTTCCCGGCTCCACCACCGCGCTGAGCCAGCCTCGGATGCACAAGATCTGTGAGGAACGTGCTGCTTCCTGCAGTGCTGGCTGGCTCACCAAGTTCCTAGGACAGTCCCACTCTCAGGATGCTCATCCAGGGCTGCACAGCATCATTTTTGACAAGAAGTTTGGGACTGGAATAGCTCGTATTTAATTTGGATTTAAGTTTCTCTTGTGATGTAGAAACTGTAACTGGCATTTTGCTGTGTCGCCTGAGTGGATCTTTGCAGCTGCTGTTCCCTGAAAGCATCTGAGCACAACGCGCACAGTGTGTGCCTACCTTTGGAACAAGGTACATTAAATATTTTGTTATGCAGTGTCTGGCTGCAGTTGGTTTATTCCTTTCCTCTTTGTGCCTGTGCTGGAACATCGTGGCCCTCCTGCTGCCTGAAAGGGAGGAGAATTAGGGCCCAGAGCCTGGGGCAACAGGAGCCATTTGGATTTCCCTTCCCATCACTGGCTTGTGGGTGCTCCTCAGCCGTAGGCAGAACTGTACCCTCTGTGTTGGGTATCGTTGCTGAGAACTGCACCAAAAGGGATCAGCCAAGGGGCATTTGTGCAGCCCAGTCCCACTGCTGTATCCTAGAGGGGCTTTTGGAGCTGTGGTATCCAGTCCTGAGCCTCACACCCTCGGTGGATGAGTTCAGGCTTTGTTTGTATCCAGCCATGCCATGCAGTGCTACAGAAAATGTTCCCGAACTGTTCGTTCTGTGTTCCCTCAGCCATTGCGCGGTTTCAGCAGCCTGGCTGCTTTGCTGTGAAGGCTTCACCCCCTGTGGGATCTTCCGTTATGAAATGGTTGAGATTTGAGAGGGAAAACGTGAAGTGTGTTATACCATACTCAGCTCTTGTTGCAGTGCTTTGGTTTAACGTGCATCTCCCCTTTCTTGACTTTTTTTCTACTCGTTTCTTTATACCACTCGGCTGCAGCCTGCCCTGGCCCGGAGGGAAGGGCGGAATTCACTCCGTTATCACCCGTAAAGCGCCGGGACAGCCCCGCGGGGGACCGGGACAGAGGGGTGAGTACTGCCCGCGACTCGCCGGCGGAGGGAAGTCGCAAAAAGCANGGGGGTGCCCAGGGGAACGGGGAATCAGCCGGCCGTAACCGGGAGGGTGTCTGGAGGAGCAGCCGGCCGCGTCTGGGGGAGCCCGGGAGTTTCCCGAGGAGCAGCCGACCATACCCGGGACTCAGCCCGCCGTGCCCCGGCGCTCGCAGGCGGTGGCGCTACCGCAGCTGCCGCCGCTCTCCTGCCCGTCCCGGCCCGTCCCTCCCCCGGCTCGGGCGAGGAAATGACCTAAGAGGAAACCTGGGCCGTGCCGGGAGGGCGCGGGGCCCGGGAGGTGCCGGCGATGCCCCGGCAGCCGGAGGACACAGCGGGGGCGGCCGGCAGGTCGGTGGCGCTGCGCCCGGCTCCCCCTGCCCTGCCCGGGGCAGCGCGGGAGCTGCCGGATCCGGGATCCGCCTCTCCCTCCGTCCGGTCGCCCTCGGGCTTGTGCCAGCCGCGGGGCTGGAGCGACGGGAGGCAGCGGCGAGGGTTCCTGGGGGCTCGGGTGGTCCAGCTGCCCCGGGAAAGAGGCGTCTCGGCGCTGGGGGTTCCACTTGCGGCTCGGCGGGGATGGGATGGGGGTCCCGGGACTGGTAGAGCCTCTGGGGCAGATACTATGGGGTGGCAGAGGAGACTCTCTGCTCTTCTCCCTCTCCTTGTAGTGGCCAGGACTTGTCCAGCCCATACTGCCAGGTGTGACCCCGCACGTGTCAGGTGCCCTGGCACCTGAGCTGGTGGATCACGGGCAGATTGAGGGTGCTGACCCCAACCGTGTCAGTCCCCGGGACGGCTCGTCTGGCAGGGGCCAGTGGCAGAGGAGCAGTCGGTACCCACAGGTGCCCCATGTCACCCGTTGCCACGAGCCTTTCAGACGAGGTGGTTCTGGCAGCAGGGTCTCTAGTGCAGGCAAGACCTGGCTGGCTCGGTGTTCACACGCTATGGTTTGCTCTGGGCAGGGTTATTTGGCACAGCAGTTCAAAGCAGCCGTGGCCATCCCAGGGAGCCGTGGGACGGAAGCTCCGGGAGAGGAGCTGGGCGGCGGCGGCACAGACGCTGCCAGACGGGCTCAGGCGCTTCCCGCTGCGCTGCGCGAGGCACTGAGCTCTCGCCAGGTTCCTTCTGCGTGGAGATGCTGCTGGTGGGACACAGGGCTGCTGGTGATCTCGGGCTGCTCCACTGGCAGTGCAGCATGGCATGAGTGCAGATGCAGAGTGAGGAGAGGTCGGCTAGAAGGTGTTTGCCAACCAGGCATGGCACGGAGGGCACCCAGCTGCTTGTGAATCCACCTGGGAAAGAAACCTCAGTGCCAGTCCCAGGGTAGGTGAGAGCTTTGGCTGCGAGAGCAGCATCGGCAGGTGGTCACCCCCATGGCTGCTCTCTGCTTACTTACTGTTGTGCTGTGTGTGAGGGGACTGCCCACGGTACCTATCCCATGCCTCTAAAGGCTCTTGGGCTTTCGTCTGGGTAGGGACCTGTTTGCAGAGAGGGGTGAGTAATGGCTGAGGAATTTCGACGAGCTGGCAAAACTCATTTGGCCGATTGCCTTCTCCTGTTTGTGCTGCCGGTCTGGCCAGCCCTGCATTTCCATCCAGCAGACCCTGTGTGAGTCAAAGCAAGCCCTTCCTCTCTGTGCCGTGCATACCCTCTTGCTGTCTTCACTGTATCATGAAGCAGAAGAAAATCAATCTAGAGACTAGTTAGAAGCACTGCCGGTGCTGCAGAGCAGTGCTTGACTGCAGACGGATGAGAGAGATGGGGGCTGTTGCTGTTGGGGATTTGACTGCTGAGTTTGCTGTGTCGCACTGGGAACTGAGGGAGCCTGGCTCTGGTGCGGGAGAGGTGCTCTGGTAGGAGTGTGTTGGATGCTTTTGTGCTGGCTTTGATTCTTCCCAGATTTTTGTGTGAAAGCAGCTGAATTGGTGTATTGAAGGCCCAAGGGAGCAATGTGTGCTCACCTGTGATACAGCCACAGGGAAGCATTCTGAAGTGAGATGGGTATAGTTTGGGTCTGCTTTGCCTGCAGCATGTTTCTTATATCAGAAAAATATAAAGGCTCTGCAGATGAAGTTCTATGATCAGCTGGCAGGAAACAAGGCTTTAAAAGATTTGAGAAGGAGGATTTGCCTAGATCTAGGGCTGGACTTGGTGCCCTAGTAAGAGTTTCCTCGGAGTGGGGAGCTGTCAGGAAACAGCCTTTTCTCAAGCTCTGCCTGGGATGGCAAATGGGTGAAGGTTTGCCTCTGTCCAACTAAGCTCTGTGTGCTCCCTCCCCAGGGACTGTCACTAGCTCATCCATTGCCCTGACTCTTGCCCTTGGAGGAAACCAGTCATGGGGGAAACGGGCAAAGAAGAATACAAAATACAGTCCTTCGACTCCGAGACTCAGAAGCTGCTGAAAACAGCCCTCAAAGGTCAGCAGGTTTTTATGAGCTCTTCTGCCACGCACGGTTTCTGCACCATTTAACGTGACTGTACCAGGCCCTGTACAGACCTTGGTTGCTTTCCAGGTGCCCCAAAGCAATCAGGGGCCAAAGAGGGCTGGGTCCTGACAGTATTTCTCTTCTCTGCAGACCCCAGTAACGTCGACCTGGAGAAAGTGGCCAATATTATAGTGGACCAGTCCCTCAAAGACTGTGTGTTCAGCAAGGAGGCCGGGCGCATCTGCTACACCATCATCCAGGTGAGAGCTCATGTCTGGACAGTGAAACACGTGGGCTGTGCTGTGTGGGTTGTCCCTGGGCCGGGCCAGGAAGGGCTTTGCCCCATTCACATGCTGACCCCTTGGCCATCTTTCCTCTCCTGCCACTTGCCCCATGCAGTGGCAGCATCCAGAGGAGCAGTGGGCCAGCACAGGCAGCGAGTTGCAGCTTTTCTGCCTCTCTGGGAATCACAGGAGGGTATCTGTGTGGTCCTGCATCCCCCTGCCCCTCTGGCACCCCTGTTTCATCCCTCCATCCTGCTTTTGTGGGCTCATAGGCAGAGAGCAAACAAGTTGGCCAGAGCATCTTCCGGAGGAGCCTGCTGAACCGGCTGCAGCAGGAGTACAAGGACAGGGAGGAGCTGCGCACCCGCTCACTCCAGGCCTGGATCTGCTACGTCACCTTCATCTGCAACATCTTCGACTACCTGAGGGTGAGGAGCTGGAGCAGGAGCAGCCGGCTGCTGCTGCCTGGAGCGCCAGAAGGGCCTGGGCATCCCAGGATACCAGGGCAGGGGTGTTGGGTGGGTGTTGTACAGAGCCCCAGGGCCATAGGGGGCCAGAGCTGGTTCTCAACACAAGGATGCTGCCAGGGCTGGTGCTTCCTACAGGCTTGGAGAGGCAGAGGAAGTCTTCAGGAACAGTCACAAAGTCTCAGCTTCCTCATTTTGTACCTGGTGTTTGAAATCCCCTGATTTGCCTTGCTCCCAGATGTCCCAGATTGGACTGGTTTAGTTGCTGTGGGGTTTGCTGATGGAGTTTGACTTCAGGCCTTTGTGCAGTGTGGGAACTTTGAATTCCTGCTTGGAGTAGATGTAAAAATGATGCAAGTAGAGCTGCAGGCAGGAAAAATATTGTTGGAACAACTGCATTTCCCATGACTACCTGCTTACATTTAAAAATAGATGTTTTTTACATCATTCGTTCAGCTCCTCTGGTTCCTGGAGACTCAAATGTCTGATCTCTGATGTAAATCCCACTAATACAGCACAACTAAATCCTGCTCCCTTCTCCTTCGGAGAGCAGCAAGGGAATAACTATTTAAAGTAGCTGCAGACTCCCTTCGGTCCCCAGGCTGATGATGCTCCTCTCTCCTTGCAGGTGAACAACATGCCCATGATGGCTCTGGTGAACCCTGTGTACGACTGCCTGTTCCGGCTGGCACAGCCCGACAGCCTGCAGAAGGAGGAGGAGGTGAGTGCAGGGAAGAGCTGCTGATGTGCCTGTTGTCCTGCCAAGGACCTCTAAAAAGCACAGCCCGGGGGGTGCAGAGGAGCCTCCATTGCTTTGTGCTCAGCCATCTGCTCTTCCTTCTGAAGGTGGACTGCTTGGTCCTGCAGCTCCACCGCATCGGTGAGCAGCTGGAGAAGATGAATTCCCAGCGGATGGACGAGCTCTTCTCCCTCCTCCGAGATGGCTTCCTTCTGCAGGAAGGGCTCAGCTCCCTGTCCCAGCTCCTGCTGCTGGAGATCATTGAGTTCCGGGCTGCCGACTGGAAGATGACAGACGCTGCCCAGAAATATTATTACAGCGAAGTGACAGATTAACCCCTTGCGGCAGAGGAGGGGACTCCCCAGCACCTTCACCAGCAAGCTTTGTACCAAGTTGGAATTTTTCACATTAATTTTCTAGCACTTCCTGTAAATAGGATTTGTACTGGCTAGAGCCTGTGTGCGCCTACTGTCAGATGCAGCTGGTGCTGGTCTCACTTTGGAGGTTCAGAGCAGTGGGAAGGGCACACTTAACCCAGCAAGTTCTCCCACTGATTTTGTGTTAATATTGGGCTGCTGCCAGCAAAGGGCTCAGGAGGCTTCTAGCTCACACCAGCATTTTCTATGAGTGTTAAGGAAAGCACAGTTTAGGCTGAGAACATTTTGCTTCACCCCAAAGCCAGCAGAGCTGTGGGATGCAGTGGGGAAATGTCCCAGCTCAGGTTGTACCTGGTTCTCTGGGACAGGTCACAGAACACACCGTGGCCTCACCAGCAGCTCAACCAAGTGCTATTTTTCCCAGACTCCCTCCAGCATGCTGGCTGCACCTGCATGCACACAGCCTCTCCCACACCCAGGAATACCTGCCACAGGGCAGCCTGCAACAGGAGAGGTCCCTGAGCACATGTAGGAATGGATTTTATAAGTTTTATACAATAACTGTCACATTTTTTTCAGAATTTTGCAAGTTGCAACTATGGTATGTGTCTTATAAGAATGGGAGAGGAAGAAAAGAAACAAAATAGTCTATTGAAGGATTTTTTTCTAATAAAAGTTTTCCAATAATGTGTGCCCTGCTTTCTCCCTGTGCAGCTGCTGAGCTCTGAGCAATTCTGAAAGGTTGCTCCTGACTGAAGCCCTAAGGCTGTGATAACTCAGTTTCTGCTCCAGTGTAGGGCCTCCAGGCTTTACACAACCAGGGTAGCTGGACCAACAGAGACACAGGTCTGGAACTGGGAAACCTTTCCCATAAAACTGGTTTTATTTTGTTAACATTCCCATCAAATCTGTGCAGACCATGTTGCTGATGACCAGAACCAAAAATCAAAAAGGGCCTTTTATTGCCTGTTGTACCAATCCCTCTAAGGCTGGTTATGGTGTGGAAGAGGATCCAGCTCTGCTCTTAGCTCTGCAGCCAAAAATACTGCTGATCTGAGGAGCAGAGAGACTTTCAGATCCTCAGGAAACAAGTAAGTGAAAGATGATTTTGTTTAGTGTTGCTGTAAGAGAAACATCTAAGGCTTGTCTTCACAGGGAAGTGATTATGAAATAACTGGAGCATCCCTGCTGTGGCTGGTAACTCAGATTCCCCCTTCCCCCATCCAAACAAGCACAAAAAAAAAGAATCTCGTGGGGATTGTGTGAGCCTTCCCTGGATTAGATCAGAAGCTGCCTGCAAGGGATGTTCCACCTTTCCCTCTCTGAGGCTGGCAGCCTTGGGGCTCTGCTCTCCAGGCCATGCAGGGTGTCCCATGCAGGGTCCCTACCACCAGCGGAAGTGGGCGTACGCTCGGTTGGCCTCTGCCATCTTGTGCAGGACGTGCTTCCTCTTGATGACGGGCCCCTCATTGTTGAAGGCCAGGAGCAGCTCCTGGGAGAGCTTTTCTGGCATCATCGTCCGGCGGTGCTTGTTGTCCCTGCACTCAGTGATCAACCACTTCATGGCCAGGAAGCGCTTCCGATTGTCCGTCAGTGGGACGGGCACCTGGGAAAGGGTTAAACCATGGCAGTTATCAGCAACCTGCTCCTCCCCAGCAGCCACACAGCACCAGCTGGCACCTGCAGATGTTCACTGTGCTGCTCTCTGCAGCCAGAGCCGCTCCCGACAGCTGAGCCCTGCTGGTTCTCCTGCTCTGTCCTTAGGAACTGGCCACTGCTACCAAAATGGAAATTCTGGCCTGTTCGGGAGCTGGATCCAGGCTGGTTTGTGTAAGCAGAGATGGGAAATGGCCACCCCATCCCTGCACTGAATACAGAGAGGTCACAGAATCACAGAATGGTTTGGGTTGGAAGGGACCTTAAAGATCATCTCATTCCAAATGCCTCCACATCTCACCTCTCCTTCAGGCCCCAAGGGTTGCACAGTCCGTACTCAAGAGTCAGGTTCTGCTCATGTTTTAAATATCCCACTGGATCTAGGTGACCCATTTTGCCACGCTGACCTGCCCCAGGGGTTTGGGACCTCTCCCCAAGCAACACGGTGCAGTGGAAAGGATGGGACTGGTAGTCCAAGGACTACCCATTCTTTTGCTGCTGATCTCTGCCTCTTTGGAAAATACTTGCTGTGTATTTCTCCTCACATCTAGTCAGAGAACCAGAGACTGCTGCTGATTAATGGCTGGACTTCATTGATCTTAGAAGTCTTTTCCAACCTTAGTGATTCTGTTACAGGGGAATTACAATACTCAGAGGCGGGGATCCTGGTTTTGGACAGTTTCTAGGTGCTGTTTTATTCCAGACTGCAAAGTAGCTCTTTCCGAGGAGACAAGATCTTGAGCTGATGGGGTGGAAACCAGTTCATCTGCCTCCCTAGCTAATTGTCTCCCAACCAGATGTGCTCCCAGCCCCCCTTTCACCTGGTAGGTTTTGCCTCCTTTGGTGATGTTGCTGAGCCCGATGATGGGCTGGCAGTTCTTGAGAGCCTGGTGGAAAATGATGTAGGGGTTGCATTCAATTGTCTCCTTCTCATTTTCTGGAGCTTTGTGGTACTTCTCCAGCTGCTTCCTCTTAACGGCCTCCAGAGTCTTGGAAGACAAGCAAGAAGGAAGACATAGAGAGCAAATGGATTCTCCCACTCCAGGAGGTTACATCACTTACAGGCACCCCATTTTCACCTGAGCAGCTGGTTCTCCAGCCCCAGAGGCAAAAGACCCATTGGGAATTCTTTAACTCAAATTTTACTTCACCCTCTTCCAGCTCTTCAGTCTCTTTTATAAGTCATTGCATTTGGGGTGAGGGGGACAAGCAGCACAAACCTGGGTCAGGAGCCAGGGAAGGGCAGGGACAAAGTGAAGGCAGAAACAGGGCTCTGTGCACTGAGCATCCTCCCCTGCAAAGCCTGGACTCCAGAGCCCAGAGCCTGTGTGCTTTTCTGTAACAAGGAATCAGCAGTTAATTGGGAACATTTGGGCAAAATGTGTTCCCATTTCAAGGAATTTCAAGGGTGGAACAGACTAGGTGGGACCAGCAGTTAACACCAGTTGCTGTCAGAGCAGGCTCAAAGCTGTGTCTTGTAGGTGACACATTTGTGGGACTTCAAGGGCAAGTTATACAGAGGGTAAGGCATGACAGAGAGCTGGGAAGGTGATCTTTAGAGAAAATTATGCTTTTAAACGGTACTCTCTGTGTTTATGCAGTACAGAAGGACACAGGGATACTGAAGGATGGAAAGAGGAGGTTCTCCAGGAAGCTGTCACCTGCTGGTTTGTGAGCTAACAAGGCTGGGGCAATGTACGTTTTATCAAACAAATCATGGTTTTTCAGAGGAATCATGCTGAGAGCAACATGTGGCAGAGGGAAACACATCAGGACCACAGAGATGGACCACCTGAGTTCTGGTAATTCCCAAATCCAGTGGGTTTGACATCCCAGCCTTCCATTTCATCTTAACATAATAGTGAGAAGAAATATGAGTTCTTACCTGAGACATGAGGCTTCTGGCCAGCACTTTATTTCCACTCTTCATCATCATATTGGTGAATTTACTGTAAACACGAGGTCAGATGGGATCTGATATGAATTCTGATTTTATCACCCACAGAAATAAGCCACCCACCCCCATCCTTTTGTGTTGTTCCCATGGTTAAGTGTGGGTGCTGCCAGATCTGCTGTAGTTACCTCTAATCACTGCAGGACAATGGACTGGTTGATAGGAAAAGATTAACCCAGAATATAGGGATTGTGCTGCAACAAAAGGCAATGTGCAGCCAGCAGGTGACGTCGAGGAGGGCAGCACAGCTCACAGGCATTTTTGGAGACAGGAGGAGCTGCTGCTTTCTCTGACCTGATCATGGGGTCACTGAACACAGAACTGGAGAGAGTGGGAGGAGCAGCTTTGATAGGTCGAACAGCCTTCAGCTCCATTTGTTCCCTTTCCTCCTCAGTCAGCGCCTCTAAAGGTTTCTGATAGGATTCCTTTTTCGCTTCTGGCTCCAGGTAGCTGGGGTTGTAGCGGCTCCATCTCACCGGCATTATCCTGCAAGGAACAAGAGAAGCGGGGCTGTAACCCAAGGCACGTGCTGTGTCGTGACAGGGATGCAGACAGATGTGGACAGATGTGAACACGCCCCAGAAGGACACGTTAGATGTGAGAGGCATCACGTGGCAGTGGTGCGAGCAGCTCAGTGCGGGATTCTATCCCTTTTTTCACTGTTCCTGTGGCCAGGCACTGGAAGCGGCTGCCCGGGGAGGCGGTGGAATCATCATCCCTGGAGCTGTTCAAGAGGCGTCTGCACCTGGCGCTGAGTGATGTGGTTTAGGGATTAGAGTGGCTGGGTGCACGGTCGGACTGGATGACCTTAGAAGTCTCTTCCAATCTTGAAAATTCTATGCCGGCATGAGCCCGGCAAAAACAAGCGGGCGGCCTGTCCGTGTGCTCCCGGTGCGGCGCACACCCTCCCCGCACCCCTCCTGTTCTCCCGCTGAGCCGCCCCCGGGCCTCCCTCCGTGCTGCCCGTGTTCCCTCCGTGGGGCGCAGCCCCCGGGGAGCCCCCCCGGCCCCTCTCCCCGCTCACCGGGGCAGCCAGGCCCGCAGTCGCCGGCCCAGCCCCGCCGCGCTGGGCGCCGCCATCTCCCCTGCGCGCGCCGCCGTGCGGGGCGGGGCCACCCCGNCCCGGGTCGCTCCGGCAACATGGCGGAGGCTGAGGGGGAGAGCCTGGAGTCGTGGCTGAGTGAGTACCGCGGGCGCGGGGGCACCGCCCGGCCCCCTCCGGCCCTCTCCGACCCCCGGCCCCGCTGCCCCGCGGCCCCTTCCCTTCGGCTCCCTGCAGCCTCCGCTCGCTCGACCCCGCCGCCCCCCTCAGCCGGGCGGGAGCCCCGGGGCCGTCCCGGGGAGGCCGGGGGGTGTCAGCGCCTTGGGGACGGGTTGGCACAGCTCCCCGGGCACGAGGCAGTTTCAGCTCACCGGGCACGGGGTCTCAGCACCCCGGGGATGCGCCGTCCCGGGGGAAGAGCCGGGGCCGCCCCTCCCGGCGGTCACCTCGGTGTGGGGCGCGGCAGCGGGTGGGGGCCGGCACCAGGTCCCCGTGGGAGATGTGGGGAACGGGCAGGTCTGCAGCTCGCCTTGCCCAGCACCTGCGAGGCTGCTGCTTTTTCTTGTCCATAGAGGGTCATGGTTCGTGTCTGTCCCTCCTGTCTCTTCCCTTGCCTAGGCTATGGCCAGGCTAGTGTACAGCCCGAGTGCTGTTCGTGAGGTTCAGAATTGTGGGGTTTCCCAGATGAATTGTATTCATGTGTTACACAACTGTGATTTTCAAGCAGACAGATCCTGCTTCATGCCTGGCTGCAGCTTCAGGGTAGTTGTGGGCATCCATTCTGTACAGGCTGGAATATATCAAAACCCTTTGTCAGGACAAGGTACCTTAAAGGTTAGAGGGGACAAACCCCCGCTGTTTGTTGATGCCCAGCCCCTGCTGAGTGTCTCCTGTCTGTGTGTCTGTCCGTGCTGCCCATGGCATTTGGGCTCTGGCTGTACAGAACACAGGGATGTGATTCCTGAACGAATCAGTCATAACTGTAATTATTCTTCGTATATTCCACACACAGGAGCTCCTGCTGCTGTCCCTGGGAGGCCGTCCTGCACATCATAGTCTGTTGCCTAGATTTTCTTCTTTTTTTTAAATAGCTATTTGTTTGATTATGCCAGCAAGTGAAGTTCCAAGTAGTCAGGCACTGGGCAAACAGGAGAAGATGGTCATTACCCCAAATACCTCAAAGTGCAAAACCTGTTACCCTTGGAGCTATCCTTCCATGAACAAGACTAGATAATTCTCCTTCTTTTTTGGTATCTTTATATAAAATTCAAGCATGTACATGCTGTCATGATCTGTTATATGAGTTACTGTCTGAAAGATGTTTTCAGCACTTCTCATTTTAGCTCAATCCCTTCTGTCCCCTTACCGTTTTTGCTCCTCCTCTGGACTCCCACAATTTGTCAATATCTTTTGTTGTAGCCAGTGAGACACAAGAAGGAACACCCACATCCTTTCCTTGCAATCTTTCTCTGAGGAGAGCTGACTCACCCAGTTCAGTTTGTGTGTGAAAATATCTCTAGTAGGAAGGATATTTTGGGTTGTATAGCCTGGAATGCTTCCTGACTGCTTGTTTTGCGGGGATATTTTTTTAATTGAGGAAGTTAGGGGAGAGGTGATCTGTCCTTGGCCAAGGGGCTAAAGGGAAGAGTTACAAAGGCCTTACTCACTGTGAGAAGCATTGCAGCGAGCCTGATTGCACAGGGGCACACATTTTTCAAGGCTTGAGTGCTACTCTCTGATTTAGGAGGATGCTTTTGTGCCAGGTCACTGCTACAGTGATCGCTGCTGGTGTGGCTGTATCGCCACTCCCATCGCAGAAGGCGCGGAGCCTTCCGTGTCCGGGAATTAGCAGCGGAGTCGTGAGGCCGGGCAGGCAGAGCTGCTGCAGCTCCCGGCTTTCACCTGACCTCCCGAGGGTTTTTTTTTCTGTAATCATCGCAAAGCTGTGGCTAATGCCAGCCTTGAGGGCGTGCTATGCTGTGGCTTTCCTAAGAGAATGGCTCAGCAGCATAGCCAACTTCCTAACCACGGGGAGATGGAGAATTTCTTACTGAAAATGTTTTTTTTTTTCCTGTGGTGATGTGCAGCCTCCTGCTGCCCTGCCTCTGGCATCAGGTGGAGTCACAAACCCGTGAAGTAACATCATCCTCGTGTCCTGCTGCTGCAGCAAGATCTGCGCCTCAGCCAGTGATGATCTGGCATCTGCATGTCCTGCCTCATTCCAGGCAGCTGGGGTGAGAGAAGGTGATCCTTCCTGTCTCCTCCTGACTGGCAGGCTCTGCTTCTGCACTGAGCTGAAACGGAAGGTTAGGAGATAATGTCAGTTGTACAAACACAGCTGGAGCCTTTGACTCCAGTGCTGCTTTTTCTGCTGCATCCAAAAGGAAGCTTCTTGTATCCCACTCATGTCAGGCTAAGGCAGTGTTCCACTGTGGAACAGATGCAAATGGATAAAATATTATAATTGTCTTAATTTCTTTTTTCCTTGGTTTGTCTGGGTCAGCATTCTTTTCAGCCCAGGAATGCAGAGTCTTACTGTTAGATTGGACATGGCTGGGCTGGGGATCACAGGCAAAGCCTGATCTGGGGAAGCTCTTTGTTGGGGTGGCTTTTGTCTCATTTCAGTAGAGAAGTGAACCCAGGAAAACAGGAGCAGTCATTACCAGCCAGTTAATGGTCTGTAGTTCTCTTCATTCCAGCTGCTCTGTGGTTCTCTTCGTTCCAGCATCATACCTCTCTAGAGAAAACAAACACCTTTGTTTCATATCTAATTATTAATCTGAATGTTGCCTCATTAGCATTTCAATCTGGCAGAGCACCTGAGGGCTGAGTGTCTCTGATGCTCAGGGTGGGTGTGAAGCAGCTTTGTTTGTCCTGAGCACATTAAAAAAAAGCTGAAAACTGAGGCAGAAGTGGTGGCGGGACTGGGGTAGTGCCAAGATTTCAGTCCCCAGATTGCTAATTTAGATTCGTGTGGTTGCCAGTGTGAAATGGGGTTTTCAGGAGGGGACCAGGTGGACGAGTGTCTCTGGAAGCAAATAACTGGTACCAAATGGGCCTTGGTTGGCAGTTTCAACAGAAAAGCCAAGGACTTGAAATTCCACAGCACCAATGCTTCTTCATCCTGGAGTGAATCCTTTCACACAAGGGTTGAAGTGTATTTATAAAGCAGCACAGACGAGCTCCTTGCCCATATTTTAAGCATTCTGTATAAAAATAGAGGATTTTAAGTCACAACTTGATAGATGTGACACAGCTTCCTGTAGGGCTGTCCTGGAAAGGTGAAGTGAGGTGATTCCACTCCTCTGGGATGCTGAGTTCATGTGGCTGTGCTGAGACTGGGAACAGGTATCCATACACCCTCCTGTGTTGTGTCATGCAAACACATCAATCTCCAGAGCCAGGGCAGGACTTGTGATCAAGCTCATTAACTTTTATGAACCAAGGTTTCACATGGAGGTTTTATGAATGTTGGAAATAGGGAGTTTCTTCATGTGGAACAGCACTTCCCTTTGGCAGTCGCTCTCTCTTTCTGAGACTTCACTGTTTCCGTGTGAGAGCTTTTGCAGAAAAAACTTAGATGAGTCTGTGAGCATGGAATAATCCAGTGTCATTGCAAAAAGTTTTTGGAGATATTTGGAACAGCTTTAAAATTAACACTTTTAAAATGGAAGTCTTGGTTACATTTTCCTTTTTGTACTCCATCATTGTCCTAATTTCAGGATGTGCAGCCAACAGTCCAGTTGGTTGTGTGTTCTTATCTGTTTGTGCTCCTCCTGCATTTATTAAGTAAATTCCCTTAATTCCAGACAGGAACTGAGTGTTTTTCTTCTGGCCCTGCCCAGCACAAGAGGTGCTTTGGAGCACCAAACCACCATGGTGCTGGTTGACTTGCATGAAGAGGCTTTAGATTGCTGCAAGTCCATGGTTTCATGATGCTTCCAGGGTGTTCATCAGTTGGAAGTGTGGTAATAAGGTTTAGGTGCCACACGTTTGGAACAGCTGTTTGGCTCTGCAGAAGTTGTCTTTTAAACTGAGCCTCCCTTGAATCTCTTGAGTTTAAGACCAGCCTGGTGGCTCAGCAAGTTCTATGGGATGTGACCCTGCAGTTATTCCTCCCTGGCTGCTGTCTTCTGCTTATCTAGGGTCCCATGAAGGTCAGCAGCAGGCACAGAGATTCACCTGTGGAATATTTTACCATGCAGTCCATGGAAAAATTTACATGCTTTACAAGTGTCATTCAGGGAGGAGGAAAACCTGAGCAAACCTTGCAGGATGGGCACAGTATAGGAGGGCTGAGGTGCACTGGAAGAGGGAGGGTTTGGAGTAGATGCCTGACAGCTGTTTTTAGCTGTCTGTGGAAGGGTAAAAGGATATGTTTTAATGATGATAAAAAATGACACTTGGTAATGCAGCATGTGTTTGTTTTGTTACGCTTCCCTCTGCAATGAAAGTACAAGGATACGTGCTGGGTTTTTTCCTGCCCTTCATCCTCTGCTCTATACTATCTGACTAAGCAATATTTAATTTCCTAAACCTCTTTCCATTATATTAAAATTTTGAGGAAGGTTTCTTAAATGCCAGCTCTTAGATATATAGGCACAAGTACAGTGCATTGTTTCTTCCCTTACAAGAAAGAAAAACCATCATGTCTGGTCATCTTGGCTGGAAAATTAGGTTAAAGCAGGAATCTGCTCTCCTGTAAATTCATTGCTGCATCAGGGTTAAGTAAAATCCATGGAGAAGATGCATTCATAACCAAGGAGATGCTGATAGCCTCACTACTCTGCAATCAGTACAGTCAGTGAGGTCCTGCTGCTTAAGGGAGGATCCTTCAGGAGCCTGAAATAGCCCCATTAGTAAAGCATCGATCTCTTGGCTTCAGCATGTAGGATGTGAGTTCCTGATCAGGTGCAGGCTGCAGTGTTTATTACTTGCAAGAAGAACTCAATGTATAATAATAAATTTCAGTTCATAAATCCCAGGAGGAATGCTAAGGCATCAATCAAATCAGCTGGCACTCCAAAAGCAAGTACTAACGCTAAATGACTGATATTAAACATCTGATGTTCCAGCTCTTGCTTCTGCAAAATTCCCAGGGAATACAAAAATAATTTCATATGTAGAAAGTGTGAGGGTTTAACCTTTAAAGAGTTCAATGTTACAGCCAAGTAGAAAAAGACAGCATTTCAGGCAGAGGAAACTGTGAGCTGAAATATTTTATCCTGTGCTCTCATTTAGGATATAGGAATAGCCTGTCTCTAAATACCTGAGATTTGACACCTGTTCTCTTTGGAAAGCAGTGGTTCTTACTTGATGTTTGGATGTCTCAACTTGGACACACCCTTTTCCCTGAACAGACATACCATGTGTGAACTTCTTTCTCCTTTTTTAGAGCTGGCAATGGATGTCAGATGCTTTTCTCTAGGAAATGTGTGACCTTTTATACTGTTTCTTCTCTTGATTGGTAATATGTTCTCTTTCTCTTGCTGAAGATAAAGCCACCAACCCATCTAACAGGCAAGAAGACTGGGAATACATCATCGGATTCTGTGACCAGATCAACAAGGAACTTGAAGGGTGGGTGTCCCAAGCTGCTGTAGACTTAATAAATTAACATTCACAGTTTAAAGTGTGAAATTCCATCATCAAACATTTACATTTTCTTTTAAATATACTCATATCACAAGGAAGAGCTGGCTACAGCAGAGAGAAGATGCTGCCTCTCCTGTGAAAGGCGGCATGGCTAATCCAGACTGAGCACTAGGAAACTGGGAATTCTGAATCTGCTTCTAATTTCAGCTTCTGCAGCTCCAGGGTTCTCATCTGGCCAAAATTATTCCATTTGCCAGTCTGTAAAATGGGGTTATCACTGATAGTGCTGGTGGGGCTTCACATCTTTAAAATCCTTACTTGCAAGACACTTTGTTTAAACAGCAGAATTTGTGGAAGTGTGAAAGTCCTCCATGGTGTTTACCTGCTCTGTTTGTAACGGGGCTCTGCTCTGTTGCAGGCCACAGATAGCTGTGAGACTCCTGGCTCATAAAATCCAGTCACCACAGGAATGGGAGGCAGTCCAGGCCTTGACAGTAGGTAGTCCTTACCGCTCCTCTTAAATCCAGGCATGTATCCCATTGCAGCACCTGTGGGGAGTCGAGGGGGCACAGGGCCATGTCCATGGGGTCAGCTGGGGGCTGAGTGCCCTGACCCCTGAGAGGGAGTGAGAAGAAGCACAGTTCCATCCCTCAAGTGTCCAGAAACAACTCTGAGTTAGTTTGAGCTGCTTTCCTTTGTTATCCTCAGGCAAGATTTGTGTTTGTTGTTGAGGCCAAATATTGAGATAACACAGACCCAGATACACCTGGCTGAGGGTAGGACAGCAGCCTGTGTCATCCGTAAAGATGGGAGATGGGTGTCTGTATGGAGCAGGAATACTTTTCTCATTGACAGGGGCCCTTCACCTCCTTTCTAAGCAGAACACACAGTGTTATTGTAGGGTTTTGGTGTTGCTTTCAGCCCCCGTTTCTGTTCCTTGAATGCAGGTGCTGGAAGCTTGTATGAAGAATTGTGGGAGAAGATTTCATAATGAAGTTGGGAAGTTTCGCTTTTTAAACGAGTTAATAAAAGTTGTGTCTCCAAAGGTTGGTCCCTGAACCTTATGGCTGTAGCTACTTTTTTTTTGACCTCTGTAAGCTACAGACAGCATCCAAAATATTTGCAGTGTTCTGTGTGGCTCATTGCACCTATTAGTCTATATTCAAGAGTGTCTGTTAGCTAAGCTCTTGTTTGGGTTTTTTTTATGCCTTACTAAATTTTTCAGGAAGTTGTACTGATTTGCCATCACTGTGCAGTCTCTGGGCTGTTCTCATCCTTCAGGTAACTCAAGGGCTTCTAAAACTTGGGCTGTGTTGTTTTAAAAAACAAAACTCCAGTGCTGGTGGAAGAGAAATGTGATGCAGAGGTTAAAACAAGAGGTTTGACATCACACCATGGAATTCTAGTCCTCATTCTGCTGACTTGCTGTGTAAAGAGTGCCAGGCAAAGTCCCTCAGCATTCATGATGAGTTTAATGTGCTGAAAATCTTCCCTATGGCGTGATTGATGCAGCAATGCATTCCCAGATTCTCTCCCATAAGACAGGGGAGGGGTGGTTCTCTGTATTGCTGTAATTTTTAAATAGCAAAATCCTGAAGCCAGCAGAATAGCTGCTTTTTCTTTTGCTGAAGATAATCACAAAGCTTGTCTTCACTATTATTTCAAATCTATTAGAGGAGCAATATTTCCTCCTAATGCGATGTACCTTAGATTGTCTTGGAACTTGGATCATACGCCTTTGAATGTATTTCAGTAAGCTTCCACAGAGCTTTTTTTTAAAAAAGAAATTAAGAATTTGGATCTTTTTTCCCCACACTTAGTACCTGGGAGACCGAGTCTCAGAGAAGGTGAAGTCCAAAGTCATTGAATTGCTGTATAGCTGGACAGTGGCATTGCCAGAGGAATCCAAAATCAAGGATGCCTACTACATGCTGAAGAGACAAGGTAGGGAGAGTCAACTGCTCGCTCATGCATTCTCTCCAGCCTGGGCTTTGAGCAAGAGCGTCACAAAATATACAGCTTCTAATTAAATGGGGTCAAGGCAAGCTCTGAGGGGAGGTAGAACAAGGGAGAAATTCTCTGAAAAGCTTTTCATGATGTGTAAATGCCTTGGGCAGGGTTGGGTTGGCTCTGTTAACTAAATTAGTGAAATACCTTGTGAATACTTTTGTTTTGGTTTGAAGGGCCTTTTTTAAGTTCAGTTTTTTTTGGTAGAAGTAGTTATTAAATGATTTGAACAAGTTTAATTTAAAGTGAAGTAAGAGCTTCCAAGTAGCCTTTTGTGTTCTTTTAACTAAATGGGTTTGCAGCTGTTCCTTTAGTTCAGCTGACACACATTTCTTGTGTAGGCACAGTGAAAAAAATACTCAGTAGCTTCTTAAGAAAAATTGATTCCATGAAGGCTCTGGAAACCATCCTGTCCTATTAGGACACACAGATTGGAAGTCATAACTGTCCCTTGCAGCACTGTGGATGGATAAACTAAAGGCTGAATGGGGCTGAAAATGGTTCCTCACCTTCAGAGGGAGAGTTTTAGCTCGTGTTGTGGGGTTGGGAGAACATCCATGTAAAAGTCAGCTGAGGGATTTGGATGTATTGTTCACTGGAACAGCGTGGCAGTGTCAGGGGGCAGATGTGTGTTGGCTTTGACAGCCTGGGAGTAGCTGTGTGCCCTGCTGGTGTGAGTGTGTGAGCTGACCCACAGGGGTTCCCTTTCTGCTTTCAGGGATCGTCATGTTCGATCCCGTGATTCCTGCAGACAGAACGCTGATTCCTTCTCCACCGCCTCGTCCCAAGAACCCGGTGTTTGATGATGAGGAGAAATCCAAGGTACAGTGAAGACTTGTGCCAAAATCACTAAGGAGAAGTGATTACTCAGTTCACATTTAGAATTAGTAAGCAAAGTATAATAATGTAGCTTTTATTTTTGGGGAGATGGTCTGTACTTTTGCAAGACTCACTGCTTTGTGCACCTGCTTAACCCAAAGTTCCAGTGAAGACCTTGTCTGTTTTACCATTATGGGTTTACTCCTGTTGAAGTGCCGTCCTGCTGAAGTACTGGAAAGCAGAGAATGTTTCACACACAGTAGGAAAAATAATGTATGGGAGTAATAGCTATCTAGTGCCAGAAGTCTCTGAGATTTCACAGAATATGTCCTGTGTAAAAACAGGAATGCAGCAACTCACATAGAAAATAAACTCTAAATTACTCCGGCTGAAGTCCCTGTAGCTGTGGAAGCTTTGTAATACTGGGCTGTATCCCTTTTCCCCTGAATTCTTCATATAGATTCCTTTCCCTTTGCCCAAGGGTTTTTATTTGTTTCCTGACTATCATCTTCTTGTTTTTCAGCTTCTAGCCAAGCTGCTGAAGAGCAAAAACCCAGACGATTTACAAGAGGCCAACAAACTTATAAAATCCATGGTAAAAGAGGTAAGAAATTCCTGTAGGATTGGTTCAGGTCAGCAGTCTGCTTTCCAGGTTTTAAGCAATTTAACCTCAAATGATGGAGAGCTTAGGATTTGGTCTCTAGCTTGTACCTGGGAGATGTTTGTGTCACAGAAATGTCACAGTTGGTGTCTCTGGTGGATGATGGGGCAGGAATTGAATGTCCCTTGTTGTAATTAACCACATTCCCATCACTCAGGGTGGGATTTCATATCAAGGTTTGGTGGGAGCATCGTGGTACCGCCCTTGGATGCTGAGGACTGAGTTACTGGACTGGGTCTTCTCACAAACAAGTTCATGGAAACACCTTCCTGATTGTAGAGCTGTGCTGCATGTACCCATGGCAGTCATTCCAAACTCTGGAGTCCAGGAAGTGACTCACTGGGATTCTGGCAAATAAAAGGATACCTTCTGGACTGTAGTGGTTGTATAGGTTACTAAAATATTTCCATTCAAGCTCCTCTTGTCCCCAGGGCAGACTCTCCTACATCTTCAGTTGGAATCTCCAATCAGAGATGGGTGGACATTTTCCACCAGAGTGTGCTTGTTGTTCCTAGTAAATGTTTTGCTTCAAACACACTTCTTTTGTTAAATGGCATCAAGTGAATAAAAAAAAAAAAATCTTCTGAAAAGGTCAGAAGGGAACTTCTGGGAACTTTTTAGTGGTGTAATTATACACTGAAGTCTATTTAATGAGACTTTTTGGAAATATGGGGTTGCCTGTAATTTCAGAGCGGTGGTGAAAAGACAATAAAATAAATGAAGCTTCACATGAACGAAGAAGGGTTTTGTTTGCTTTTTTCCTAGCTTAACCTTAAATAGCCATTACTTGACACATTTACAGATGATATCTGTGGTTGTGTTACTGTGAACTTCTAGAGGGAAACCCACCCTTTCTGTCTGTTGTTTCCACCCTGAAGGATGAGGCTCGGATCCAGAAGGTGACAAAGCGCATGCACACGCTGGAGGAGGTGAACAACAATGTGAAGCTGCTGAATGAGATGCTGGTTCATTACAGCAAAGAGGACTCATCAGAGGCCGACAGGGAGCTCATGAAGGTGGGTCTGAGCTGCTCCTTCTTCCCAGCAATCCTGGAGTCAGTCCTTTCTTACAGACTTGAGTTTTGCAGAGAATTACAAACATTGCAGTAAAACAGAGAGCAGTGGTGAGAAACAGGAGCAGTTGCTGCAAACAGCAGGCAAGAAAATATCCATGTTTTTAGTGCCTTTCACCAAAAGACTGGGTGGGGAGTAGCTGTTTCATGTATGCGTGGAGTGAGGTGTGGCTGTTCTCCAAAGGTGCAGCAGGGCAGAACCAAGAAGCTGCAGTTTGTAATTCTGGAGCCTATAAGGGCACATGGATTGCAGGTCATAACTGTCCCTTGCAGCACTGTGGATGAATAAACTAAAGGTTGAATGGGGCAGAAAATAGTCCCTCCCCTTCAGAGGAAGAGTTTTAGCTTGTGTTACATGGTTAGGAGAACATCAGGAAAGTAAAAATCAGAACAACCACCAGGGATGACTTGGTAGGCCCAGAGCCTTTAAGACTTGCACACTATCTAATTAAAATATTAAACCCACTTACTTTTAACAACAAGGTCTTTAAATGGTGGTGAGAAACTTAAGAAACCAGTTTGTTTCTGTCAATCATTTTGTTATTGCCACCTTTCTGCTGCGTGGTTGCAGACTCAGTAGTGGTTGCAGCACAATTGAAGCCTAATTGCTGAAGCATGATTCTGCTCTTCCTCAAGCTTTTAGGGACTACTATACAAGGAAGGAACATCTCTTTTGGGCTAGAACTTGGCCATAAGTGCTGATGTGAGGGAGGACTGAGAGATGTGTTGGGAATGCAGGTTGTGTTACCCCAGGCTCATGTAACACTGCTCAACATTGTGAGCTGGGCAGGGAGGGTCATCCTGGCTGTGCAGCCACGCTGGCACAGTCAGCACAGTAAGACTTGTCTGTTCTGGGGGTCGTTCTGTGCTGACTGGTGCTGCTGGCAGTGGCTCCTGGCTGGTGAAACCCTTCGTCCTAATCTGTCTTTCAGGAGCTCTACGAAAGGTGTGAAACCAAAAGACGGACACTGTTCAAGCTGGCCAGTGAGACAGAGGATAATGACAGCAGTTTGGGTAAACTAAGCTACACTTGTCCTTTTTTAATTGCTTTGTGCTCCTTGCCCGTGCAAGGGTTCAGCTGTAAAGTCACCTCCTCACTCTGAGTTCCTGTTGCTTTGATAAAGGACAGTCCTTCCCTCTTTGTGCTTATAATTTCAGTTCAGGCAGGGACTGGATAGTAAAGTTGGTGGTTCAGGAGGATGGGAGCAGTAGTGGGGGACAGCTGCTGCTTTGGGAGGGGAAGGGAGTTCTGTGGGGAACAACCTGGGGCTGATTTTTTCCTTGTTGTTGCAATGTGCGAGGAGCTAGGAAAGGTCAGGGTATTGCTTAGAGAAGTGTGTCACAGGCAGAGTGATGGAGCTCATAGCCAAATATTCATGGTTTTTCTTGCTGATTATTTAACTGACAACTGAGCGCTCTCAGCATTAGTGGCAACAAAGTGACTAAAGCCTTGGAGGTCATTTTTGTCTCTCTTGTAGGGGATATTCTGCAGGCCAGTGACAATTTATCGCGAGTGATAAATTCCTATAAAAAAATAATAGACGGGCAAGTGATCAATGGTGAAGTGGATCTCCCTGGGATGTCTGTAGTGGAAGGTGAGTTCCTGGGAAGCCAATTGTTTAATTTTTGAATTCTGCAATTCTAAGTCTTTTGAACAATGTTTCCTGTTTTGTTAAAGTAGCTTTTGATGGTTCTTGTGGCCAACAGTTTGTGAATCAGAGGGGGACGAGAAGGCTCCTGAGCAGTGGATGAACAGTTCTGGACAGGAGCAGTAGTGCTTGCAGCTTTGCATTCTCCATTGCTCAGTCCGTATGACTGAAACCTTTGATGACATCAGTAGCAAACCTGCACCTTTGCAGTTCGTGTGGCTGGAAGTTCTCATATATTTTCCTTCCCACATTTGTCCTGTTTCTTAATGGTGATGTGTAAGAAGAAGTTGATTTTATCAGAAAGACAAGAGCTGAAGAGTAGGAGCTGGACCAGGTGTCCTTTTCCTGATTTTGCCAGTAATTCCATTTGTGCATTCAGGCCAGTTGCCCACCTCACACTTCAGCTTCACCATTGAAAGCTCTGGACACGAGTGTGGCAGAATTACCATTTGGGACTCAAACATTTGTGCTGCTGCCTGGCAGCATCTTACTGAGACAAGACTGTTCTAAATATGAAGATTGAGATGGTATGAATTTCTCTCAGCTCTCCAGCTCTCTAGTACCCTTTGTTTGTCATAATGCTGTAGGATCTCCCAAAGCCTCATCTGAGTTCAAAAGATTTTGAAGAGATCAAGAATTGTGAAGCACTGGGGAAGGAGCAGTGGTTGCAGCAGGTTTTCGTGTGGAAATTCTTTAAGTATCTGTGTTGATTTACATAGTCCAGACAGCAAATACCCTTTCTCTGTTACACAGAGCCATAAGCCATGCTCAGATGAGGATCTAAACCGTCTTTTTGCTAATTTCTTCTGCACTCTGGGTTTGCTCTGAGCCTTTTGCCTTCTTTCCTAGTAGTGCTGTTCTCCTGTCTGCTGCAGGGAGTAACTCCACCAATAATCTCGACACCCTCATTGACCTTGCTGGACCGGATGTCACCAGCACCCCGCCACCTCCGATGCCACCCAGAAGCCTGACACCCGCCCCCAGCACAGCCCCTGGCCCAGCTGAAATCCCCATCCTCCCTCCTCCTCCCCAGACGTTCGCGCCGCTGCGCAGCAGCTCCTCCGGCCTGGCGGAAACAGCACCCGCTCAGCAGGGCAGCACAACCAACTCCCTGTCCTTGCTGGATGAGGAGCTCCTGTGCTTGGGTAAGACTCTGAGGGCCCTGCAAAAGGGCTTCTCCATCCATCCTAACGAAGGCTACTTCTGGATTCTCCGTGTTTCTGGATTCCAGGGAACACTCCCTTGCATCATCCTGAATATTAGACCTGGTCAATGAGTCAGTATTAAAATCTCCTCCTAGAGCTGGCTGCAAGAAAGTAACTGTTTAGTGCAATTGCAGTCTGATCTCTGGGGCTGCTGGGACATGCTGGGTGTACAGGCTGCAGTTTGGGACAGATGAAGCCCTGATTGCAGGCTTGTGCTAAAGAGGAGGTGCCTCAGAGGGGCTGTGCATAGGAGCCTGCAGGATGCCTGTGTGTGGAGCCCAGATGCGAGCAGCAGAAGGCAGTGCTAATCAGGATGGGTTAGAAGAGCTCTGTGCAGGGCATGACTGTTGGCTGCTAGTGCTGTCAGTCTCATCATAGACTTGCAGTCCATCTCAGTGTTTCATCAGATTCTTGGGCTCTGGCAGAGCTGAATCAAGTTTTGATGGTACTAGAACAGCAGCCAGGGAATGACACTGAATTCATTTTCTCCTCCTGTTGTTTCTCCCTCCAGGCCTGAATGACCCAGCCCCTGCAGCAGGGAAGGAGACCTCAGAAAACAACCAGTGGAGCATGTTTGAGGTACAAAGGAGGGATCTCAGGGAAGGAGAGGGAGGGAGAGATTGTCATTGGGGGAGGTCTCAGGACACACTGTCACCTTGGAGAAGCATGTGATCACACACACAGGGAGAGGGGCAGTCTGGCTTAGCCCTAAAATCTGAGATAGCTGTGTTTAAACAGAGTAGGTATCCCTGAACCTGGCTTTCTCAGTGTCCCATCTGTCCCCATGATATTAGTCCTTCCTTTGCTTAAATTACAGATCAGATGTAGCCCTGACTTAGGCCGCAGACTTTGTTGCTTGTCACCCAGCACCTGTTTTTGTGGTAAACCTCTGTCCCTCTGTAACAGAGCAGTGCCATCTCTGCATCAGGGCCAGCAGTGAGTTAGAGCATCTACCTGTCCTCTCTTTCAGAATGAGCAGTTGGACCTGGATTTCTTTAATCCGAAGATGGTGACTGTTGCTTGCAACCCTGCAGGGAACCCTCTTCTCCATCACACATCACAGACCACGTGTGGGACATCAGCCACGCTGCCTTCTGCTTTCCCAGCCTCCCAGACTGCTCCCAGCATCCCAGCACCAAACTCAGCACCATTTGTATTTCCTGCTGTACCAGCTGCCCCTGCAGGGCCTCCTAAGACTATTGCAGCTGCTCCTGGGTACTTCAGCTCGTCTGTGGGGAGCAACATGTCACATAAGATGGATGCATTGGGACAACTCCTTGAAGAAGCCAAAGGGTAACCAAAAGTCCTGACTTTGCTTTGACTCTGCAGTTAGAAAGGCAAGCTCACTGCAGTGCCAGGTTCTGAGGGTGACTTTCAACTCTCTCCTTTGGTAGAAATGTGGGATTGAGATTTTTCTTCTCAGAGTTTCAGTTTACAAACTAATACGGGTTTCCCACCTCTGGGAGGGAAAGGCAGGCAGAGCACACAGCTGTACTGTTGCCTGATCCAAAAGTGTGGCGTGAAGGGGAACCAGCTGTTGAGGTACAGAGGCCTCATTTCCTTCCTGACTTAGAGAAGTGACCCCAACCCTACCACCATCCCTGTCCTTGTAGTTCTCCTCAGGTGAGTCTATGCAGAGTTACAGACTCCAGCCTGACTCCGGGCTCTTGCTTTGTCCTTGTCATGTGCTGTTATCTCTGGGTATTGGTGAAATTCCTGCTTCACTTCCAGCTCTGTTCCCCATGACTTTTCTGTCTCTCTTGCAGGAGTGCTACCCAAGGCATGGCGACACCTTCAGTGTTCCCTGGGGTTACCTTGCCAACCACTGTCACCCCTGCCCCATTAGCAGCACCTGCAGGGCTGCCAACCACTGCCTCTGGAGCCCCTTCAGCTCCCTTCCCAAGCAGCTGCACTGCTGGATCAGGAAGTCCTCTCTTCCAGCAGGCATCGTTCCAGCAGCAAGGCAGTCCCATGAAAGCACCAGAAATTTCTTTGGCCAATGTCCATGTTCCCTTGGAATCCATTAAACCCAGTAAGTATTTCAGGTTTTTCACCTTGCTCTGAATATTTTTTAAAGGCAAAGCTTCTAGGCAAAGCTTCTTGGCAAAGCTCGTGAAGTAGAGAGAAGGGATGAGCAGCTCCAGCCGAACATCCCAATCGCCTGATGCTGCCTCAGACCATCTGCTGCAGCACGAACCTGGATCCTCTCCCTTCTCTCCCTGTGGCAGGCAGTGCCCTGCCGGTGACAGCCTACGACAAGAACGGGTTCCGGATCCTGCTGCACTTTGCCAGGGAGTGCCCGCCGGGACGCTCGGACGTGCTGGTCGTGGTGGTCTCCATGCTGAACACGGCGCCACTGCCCGTGAGGAACATTGTCCTGCAGGCGGCCGTGCCCAAGGTAGGGGCACGCGGGACACAGACTGCATCCAGGAAGGCCTGGCCGTGGACTCAGGGGCTTGGGACGGCCTGTTCTGACCTTTCCATAGGCTGTGCTCTGCCCCTTTCCAAAACACAAAGGTTCTTGTCAGAGGCAGAAAACACTGAACAGGATAAGTCAAGAACTGCCTGTTCATATTGTGTTTTGCAAGCTGGGCTGGCTCTTGTTCCCTCATCCTCACTTGTGGGTTGATTCTCTTACATTTAGATGTGTGCTGTTGTCCCCCCAGCCTGTGCATGCATCCTTCATTGTCCCCTAGGTAGGAGATTATCCCTGAGATTCTGCTCTCTATTTCACTTGCAGTCCATGAAAGTGAAGCTACAGCCACCCTCTGGCACTGAGCTGTCTCCGTTCAATCCCATCCAGCCACCAGCTGCCATCACTCAGGTCATGCTTCTGGCAAATCCTGCGAAGGTGAGAGGGACAGTGGGATTTATCCTGCCCTCCTCAGACGCATTTGATATCAGCTGAACTCTGTGGAGGGGTGGGACCAAACATTTGAGCAGTTACAGCTGTTTGTTCCTAAAAGTTTGGACTTGATGATCCTGGAGGTCTTTTCCAACCTAAATTATCTGTGATTCTAATGTGCCCTCCAGAAGTGGTTACTATGGAATGCTGGTGTTTTCAGTTCAGGGCTAGAGGAGGCTCTTCCCAACAGTCTTTGGCAGGGAGAGGTGTGAGAAGGGGCAGTATACTTCTTCCAGCAAAAGGGCAAGGATCATGTCAGGCTCAGCTTTAAAGGGTAGCAAAGCTGCATCAGGAGTTTGACTCCCCTGTGCACTGAACATGCCTGGCTTTGCTGATAGTTAGATCAATGCTAAATTAACTGGTGCTGTAGCAGTACTTTTGATGAACCAACAGACGAATGTCAGATCATGTCTGTTCCATCATTCTCTGAGGAAGTACCTGTGACCAGGGACACGATGGGGTTAACACTTTCCTTTCTGCTGATGATGCTGGGAGCATCTGAAAAGCTGTTTTTCCTTGCTGTAGTCACTCATTCAGTCAGCCAGCCAGCTCTGAAAGCCCAAAGCTGAAGGACTTTCTAATTGTTCGACAAATTTAGATGTTTCTACTTGAGAATTACAACAAAAGTGTCCTTCAAGTATCAGCTGAAAGCTCTGAGATAAAAGGATGACTGTCAGAGGGGTTTAGTGGATGTTTAAAAAACTTTGTGAGGTACGTGGAGGTGCCCTCGTTTAAGGGCTGCTTGCATCTCATGTTTACTGTATTGCAAGGCATTTTTCAGAGCAGCAACTGTTTTATCTTCCTCCACATGATGAGGAATTTAATTTTGAAACTGTTGAACTTTTCCAGCAGCAGTCTTTAGGCTCACTGTAGAGCAGCTGAGCAGCTGGCCACATCTGTGCAGTCTGTGCTCACATATCATTTATGCTTTTCTTGTTCTGCTCCATGCTAAGCAGTAAAGGTTTTTTGGTATAAAAAGTGTAAGGTGAATAACTCAGGTTTGTAAATAGCTGAACTCAATGAACTTCATCTGAACCTTCCTGCCCCTGCTCTGTACAACAGAAGTCTTGTGCTCTCTGTAGAGCTGTAACAGTGAAGTGTTTTGTTGGAGGCTGTTGAGCTGGGGCTGTTCTCACATTGCTTTTGGGTTTTGTCTTTCCTGCAGGAGAAGGTGAGGCTGAGGTACAGACTGACCTTCACCCTGGGAGATCAGCCCAGCACAGAAGTGGGCGAAGTGGATCAGTTTCCCCCGGTAGAGCAGTGGGGGAATCTATGACCTTAGGACACTGCCAGAGACTATGACAGGACCAGGGCAGGATCCCACAGGACTGAAACGGATGTGCCGTGGGGAGGGACACACATGCTATCCACTGGTGATGTTCAGCTTTGTTTACATGTCCTGACCACTCTGCTTGTAGCTTTAGTCCAGAATGTTGTGCCCCACATTGAAGGGGACCTGGAACACTTACGCCAAGCATGAACTGAGTGGCAGCCAGTGACAGGCAGTGCTGGCTGCTTTTACCTTGACCTCTGGGTGAATCTGGTTCTATCTTCCACTCTATTAAACTTGAAGTTATTGTATTTTGAGGGGAGACCTGTCAGCAGAAGGCGATTTAGTTGGCTTTTCCTGCACTGCTGTCCAGAGATCCCGACAGGCTGTGGGGTGATGATGCCGTGAGCTCAGCGCAGAGCCCTGACAGAGCCCTCCCTGGGACTGTGACCTCCTTGTGCCACATGGGCCTGTGAGCATGCTGAGCAATAATGCTGCTCCGTGAGGGAATGCTTCCTTTTTTACACTGATACAGCACTTAGCTCCTTTCCCCCTCCCCTGCTTCATTCCAAGGGCCCGTGTAAGCAGCCCCTCGCTCCATGTGTGGCATACTGCTGTATCTTTACTTGTTATATTTATTTTACACTGCTGGCTGCCGCCCTGGGGCATCCATTTGGGGCAGCTGAGGCTGAGTTTTGTCTGCAGATGGTTACACTGGTTATTTTTTTGCCTTCATTGCATTCCATAGTGTGGGGAAAAGAGGAAATGCCTAGTGAGGAGGAAAGAGGGCTGGAAGGTATTGGTCAGTATTGGAGGAGGATGGCACCTGGAGCACAGAACTGTCTTTACAATCACTAGTCAGGGGCGGTGACTGAATCCAGGAATAAGGAGAGATGCCTCTCATGTCCCCCCATGCAGGCAGTGTTTTTGGCATAGTCAAATACTGTGTTTTATTGAGCTGAGTTCAATGACCTACAAGATGTAAATAATAGAGCTGTAGGGTATTAAAACAGAACAAATAGGCAGAGGAAGGAAGAGGCTCCCCTGGGCTGTGACGGGGCATGTGCTGGGTTAATGCCCCATTTTCTTTGTTCCCTGTATTCAGTGGCAAAGTGCAATTGTCCCCACAAAGGGGAAAGCAGTTTTGCTGGACATCAGTGTTCTGTGCTAACAGAAGAGCTGATTCCTTAGCTACAGTCTCCTAGAAATAAGGTTTAAATCACCAAAACTGGGTTCCAGCAGCCCCTTTCTTCTTCTCAGTTTCCAGTCTCAAGCAGTGCCTCAATGAGCTCTGAGACAGACTGTGTAAATTAATGGGGGTTTTTAACTCCCATTGACACAAGTGCAGAGAGGTGCTTGGTCAGTCCTTGGACACTCAGCTCTGCATTTCCAGCAGGGCTGTCAAGCAACAGCTCTTCTCAAACGTGGAGTAGGAGCAGCATAGAGAAAAGCAGTACACAGGAAGAGGCTCCTGCCTCGTGTAGGAAAACTCCACAGGAGAACATGATGCTGGAATGAATAGTGGCTGTAAAACCATTGCTGCAAACACAGCTTGGAGTTACTTGTAGTTGAATTTTCTTTATTGTGCTGCAGAGTAGAAATCCCTAGAGATAAAAGACATAGGGGATTCACAAGCCTGAGGCCCTCATCAGAGGCACCAGGTGCTGCAGGAGCCCCTGAACATGGAATCCAAGCTTGTCCTGGTCTGAAGCCTTTGGAGATCTCAGCCTTGTCAGCTCCCTGATGCAGAAGGCGGGGAAGAGGGATGGGTTGTTAGGATCCTAAAGAAAGCTGTTTTAAATTGATGGACTGGGAGAATAAGGGACAAGGAGAGAATTCTTTCTGCCTCAGACATGTTCTCGTCAGCACTTTAGACACAGTAGGCATGGGAGCAGTGCCTGGGTGGTGTGTCCTGAGGAGCAGGGTCACTGCTTCCCATGCCTGCACGTGGATCTCACTGTGACTTGAAGGAAGGCAGGAGAGCACAGGTGCTTTCTGTGAACAGCAGCAGCCACACGGACACGCACCACGGTCCTGCTGCTTTGGAAAGTGAACTATGAATGTTCCTTGTCTGTAGGGTGAGGTTCCTGCTTCATCCCCAGCAGTCCTACCTGTACATACGTCTCCAATGCGTTTGTGCTGCTGCATGTTGAATAAATCATTTTCCCTACCTGGCTCTGTGCTGGCCCTTTCTCGTGACAGCTTCTGCAGTGCGGTGCTGCTTTTGGAAAGCCTCAGACTCAAACTATCGACTCAAGACCTTCCTAAGCAAAAATAGGTTGCTGTTTCTAAAACCCCACTGGTTTAAGAGGTGGCCTTCATTTCAGCTCTGGGTGTTAGAGGCAAAGAAAACATAAAATCCAAGGAAAGCTGTAGTGAGGCTCACTTCACCAGGGGAGGGCTGCCAGGCCAAGCTGGAACAAGCAGCCACAACATTTTGACACAACTCCTTCGTAAAAGGTATAAAAAGTCTACATAGACTTGTTTATGGAAGACAAGAACAAATGACCAAGCAATCTGCAAAACAAAACATTTATTCTTAGAAAAAGTCAGTTTATGTACAGCAAGCCCCAGAGGAAGAGGAACACCCTGCAGTCTTCAAGACCCTTCCATGGTGCCTTCTTTGACGATGACTCGTGCAAGGTTCCGTGCAAGAGCGAGTCTCAGCATTTCCACTTTGGTTGTCTCGACATCATCATCCTGGAAGAGAGCAGAGCCTGGGTTAGGAGACTGCACACAGCAATGAGCTGGTGACAGGGTCTGTCTCTGGGTTTGGAAAGTAAAGATGCGAGTCAGTAAGAGGTATTTACCTGTTACACGGACCTCCTGAGCAAAAGCTACATTTCCTACTTAATAGGTCAACCCAAGACAGCACTGCCAAGCCTTTTTATTTCCTGGATGCTGCAGGGCTTTGCATGTGCAGCAAATGGTTCCCTGTTCTGTGCCTGGAATGCTCAGAGCAAGAGCTGCTGGATGGCAACATCTCAGCTCTTCCTTGCCCATGTAATGTGCAATTATTTATCTTGGAAAAGTGTCACGGTCCAGTCCAAACCATCAGAACATGAGGAGTGGGAGCACTCCTGCACCGGTTTCGTGAATACTTCAGTCTCTTGTTGATGCTTCATTTGACTGCCCTGAACCCCCTGTGCCAGTCTCTCTGACTTGGGCTGTCCCTCTCTTATGACCTCACTAGGAATATAAATGCAGAGTTTCCCTCTCTGACCCTTCCCCTGGCCCCCCTCAATTCATTATCCAGTTGTCCTCAGAACTGGGGCTACCTGGAATTTCTGCTTATCTGGATTCCCTGCTGTCAGGTCTTCCAGGCATCGCATCAACTCGTAAGTCTGTTCCGCTGAAAAGATGACCTGTAGAAATCAAAGTAAAAAGATCGAAGTTTAAAGACATCACACAGGCTGAGAAGATAATGCAGTTGGAAGGAAGAGAATGCTTTTACACTCCCACAGATCCATTATGACCCTTGAAATCACAGGATCCAAGGATAATTCAGGCTGGATGTGACTTTGGGAGGTCTCTAGTGCCACCTCCTGCACCAAGCAGGGTCAGCTGTGAAGTCGGAGTGGCTGCTCTGGCTCTGTAATTGCTAAATTGTCCTTTTCTTAACCGATCTTAAAGGAAAAACTGCTTAGAAGAAGGAAGCACTGGAACACTCTTCAAGCCAAGTTCCCAAAGGAGCTGGACGCAGCGTGTGCTTCAGTTACCAGTGCAGATGAATTCCACTGCTGTTGTAACAGCAGGGAACTGAGGTAAGAGTCATTCTGTCCCTTCCTGGGTCCTTGTGTGTTCCCTCTGCTGGGACACGTGGAACTGCCATGGACAGGTCCTGGCAGGAGCAGGAAGGCAGGTCACCACTTTGAGCTCCCTTGTCAGGAAGAAAGAAGAGGCCCCCTGGGGGGCTGTGTCGGTGTGAGCAGGACCTCACCTCCTTCTGCTCCAGCAGCGGGAGCGCGTCCGTGAGCAGCGTCATCCAGAAGGAGCAGGGGGCGATGTGAGCCGTCATCAGCGTCAGCAGCAGCCGCGCCGCCTCCGGAAACCGCTTCTCCCCGTACAGCCGGTGGAACTCCCGGTACTTCCCTGCCACGGGGCGGGGGGAACGAGGCATCAGGGGCTGCTGGGAGATCCCTCTGCTCCCACAGGCACAACCACCCCCAAGCAAAACGAGCCCAGAGCAGCCCTGGCTGGGGGATTGGGAATCTGGTGCATGAAGGAAGGTGACAACAGAGCCTCCTTGAAAGGGCAGCCAAACCCTGCTGCTGTTCTGGGTGAGCTTCAGGGTTTGCATCAGCCCGGCCAGCGGCTGCTGCTGCCTCATGCTGAGCGTCTGCAGGGGAGCAATGCCCCAGTGGCTTAGAGAGCAGAGAGAATGTCCTTTTTGAGGTCACAGAGTATCAGGAGGTCTGAAAGGGTGCACTGTCTTCCTTGGTTTAAGGAATGGAAACTGGGATCTCTGTTAATAGGGAAAGTTCTGCATTTGCTAAGAATTAGTGAGATCAATAATCCAGCATGAGTGAAGTGGCTGAGGATGGAAGTGGGGTTCATTCTGTATCCACTGAACTGTCAAAATACTGGAAGTTAATGATTCCCATTCAGATTCACCTTGACTAATGCTTGAGCTCAAGGCAGAGACACGGGAAAGCTGTCCAGCAAAGGTACACCTGATGTTCTAAAAACCCCAAAGGAAAAAAGGCAGAAATATTTTCAGGCCTTTCAGGATTGTTTATAAAGAGCAGAAAGGGAAATGGCTTCTCTGGGGCTGACACAGTCACCAGATGATGCTGGGCATGCAGAGCTGAGGGATTACCAATTTGGTAAGTCATGTTTAGCTTCTAGACCTGATTTAGGATAAGCTTTAATGAAGGAAATTCAGTTCCAGTTTTGCAAGCTGGACTAAGTGGAAACAGATAAAAATCATGCTCGCCCTCCCTGTAATGGTGGCACCAGGTAGAAGGGAGGCAGTCCAATGCTGACAGCTATTCCAAATTCCTATCTGATTCTGGCCCCTGAAATTGAGCTTCCTAACTCAAAGCATCAGAGAAAGGGGTATTTTATCTCAATTTCCTGCTTTGGTCCATGAATCAAAGGCCACAGAGCAGCTGCAGGCAGAGGGGCAGGTTACCACAGCCTGCCTTGTGCCAGGCAGAAGGAAGCTGTGGTACCTGAAGGAAATGAGCTAGAGGCCCTCACTGTCTCTTGGCACAAGTGCTCAGGGAGTGGGCAGGGAGGGCTCTTGTTCCAGTGAGCTTGACTGGCACACTGAACCCACACACTGGAGACTTTGGAGAACTTGGTAAAATTATAACAAGGTCAACATAACTTAAACCAGTGCACTGCTCTTCCAATGAACCCCCTAAGGTAGCATTTGTTAGTATTTCAGAGCCTCTCAAGGCAGTGATACAGTCTGGAAAAAGAGTAAGGAAGGGGAAGTTCGGAGTGTCAGGATTTGGGCCTGTCCTGCTCAGAGCAGAGCAGGTCTGTGGTGTGAGGGCAGTGCTAAAGGCCACCCTGGTAGAAGCTGCATCTGAAACCACATTCACCGTCTGCTTTCCCCTCATCACTAAACCAGGAGGTAGCCAGATGGAAGAAAGGATAAATGCAAGTAATTCCATGGAGTTCTCCATAACAGACCAGTATGGACACTGTAGGCAGCTCTCACCAAGGAATGTGAGCCGGTCACTGAGCAGCATAGACGGGCCCAGATTGTCAATGAGGTCCAGGTCAGAGAAACACCCCCTTTCACAATAGTCCTTAAGGAATCTGGGGAGAAAGTGGAACACAAGGAAAGCTTAGAGGGGAGGACATCATCCACATCCATTCTGTACCTCCTAATCCCTTCCCATAAAACTTGACTGTACAGCTCAGGTCCATCTTAATCAACCTCCCCAAGGGTTTCAGAAGTTGTCAAACATTCCCTGGAAGTGGCCAAGGAACTGGTGTAATGTACATTTAACAGACACTTCATTGATTCTTCTGCATTCT
The DNA here is from genome assembly GCA_013397755.1 of Cnemophilus loriae. Classification (NCBI taxonomy): domain Eukaryota; kingdom Metazoa; phylum Chordata; class Aves; order Passeriformes; family Corvidae; genus Cnemophilus; species Cnemophilus loriae. The sequence continues at coordinate 451,470 of VZTF01000417.1, forward strand.
GTGGTAGTTGAGATCTATTTTTTAAAAAGAGTTAAGTGAAGGAATGCAGGCAGGAAGCTGAGGCTGGTGGATGCATAAGTAACACTCCCAGGTCATAACAAAAGCTCTGTTCTTCTGCTGTGTAAAAAGTTGATAAGCAGCAGAAACAAAAACAATGCTAAAAGCTTTTCATCTGTTTTGTCACAGCCTCTGTTATGCTGCTTTCTGCAGAGCTGCTTCCTGTGATGTTTTTTTTCATCCTTCTGTTGAAGGAAATGTAACCATTCCCACTCCCTCAAATAACAAACAAAAAAAGCCCCCCAAACCTCAGACCAGCAGTCTCTTACCACTCCTTTTTCCACTGTTGAAGACAGAGTGTTGCCTGGCCACCTACCCAGAGTGTAATTTCAAAATTATACTCTAACTATGCAGAGATTGGTCTCTGCCTATTTCTAATTAGCAAAACCCACACAACATGGATTGTTAGAGATTAAAAAGCACAGAGTTGCCAGAGCTTTTGTTGAGGCCTGAGCCAAATGTCAGCATTCTCCTCACTTTGATAACAACCCTCCCACCCTCAAAAAGGTCAGGAACTTTGAGAGGCTCATGCAAAGCCAGGGACATGATAAAATCACTCCTTGGTGCAAATTTTTAGTAGAAACTGTGAGATTTTTAGTAGAAATGGTGGCTTAAGTGACTCCCACTGACTTGTCTGGAGGTTGTGAGGTGAACTTGATTATAAATAATCTACTGAATAAAGCACAGGTAGGGATCATCCTCCACCCAAATCAGCCCCCTCGGTCACTGTCCAGCCCATTGAACAGCTGTCACAGCAAGTGAAGGCCAGAAGAGAGAAGTTGTTAAAAGAAATGTTTATCCAAACAAGGTCTAAGGGGGTTGGACTCTCAGATAAAGCCAATCTGTTTTGTCTCTAGATGTCAGGAAGGAAAACAATATAGAGAAGGCACAGCTGGGGATACTGCAGGGGAGAGCACCTGCGCGTGATGTTTTCTGGTCCAGAAGAAGGGGCTGGGCCCCACCTGCAGCAGTGGGATCTTTCCTGGCCCTTGGCACAGCAGCCACCTTCCCCTTGTCCCCCCCAGCCTGGGAGCTGCTGGCTCAGCCTCACCGGTCCGAGATGAGGGTGGCAAACGCCGCGTCCTTGGCTCGGATGCTCCAGGACAGGGCAGAGCCCAGGCGGTTGTTCCGCAGAGCCTTCATGGCCATGATCTTACAGATGCTGCGCACTTGGGGGGAAACACAGGCAAGGAGGGGAAGAATTAGTGCCAGTAGGCTCAGTCGGATCACTGCAAAATAGTGAGACTGAAAATGCACCACCTTGTTCGTGCATCTGCCTCTGCTCACAGATCCGCAGCACCTTGAGGGCCTTCCGCTCCGTGCTGAGCGGGATGCGCTCGATGTGCAGCTCCAGGTACACCCGGCCGTACTCCGGGCAGTGGTCGAAGTAATCCACCCCCAGCTGCCACAGGCTGAGAGAGGGGAGAAATCATCACCATTCCAACCCTAGAAATCTTCAATGAGCACAACAGTAAAGCCCCAGGGAGAATCCAAGCCTGCATTAATAACTGTTAGCCCTGATTAACTTTGTATTCAGTCCTGAAATGGCTTTTCCTTTCTACCATGCCAGTTCCCTGTAACATAACTTTGGAATGCCACAACTTTGGAATATGCGCAGCTCATAAGAGCTTCAGTGCACGGCACTCTGCACAGTGTCAGGAGTGGCTATGCCCAGGTCATGACGTGTGAAGCGCTCTAACAGACAGCTTTTGTCTCCATTCAGGAAGGGAAATGTGCCAATGTTGTACAATCCCTTAGGGACACCTCTGCTGAAATTCTAACGGTGGCTGCTCTAAGTTTTGCCCTTTTACTTCATGAACATGCAGTTATTTGTTTTGGCTGCCTCAGTGTCAGTCTGTCCTATCAGTAATAAAACAAAAGTTGGTACCTGTGATGGGAGAAGAGTCCCGAGGCATACTCCAGCAGGAGGAATTCACGCATATTTGAACCAAAACTGGGGGGAAAGACAGCAAATATCCAGATACTATTATCTGCATCTCACTGGAAAAACCTGATGACTTTATTTCACAAGTACTGTCAATTTCTGCAGCATGTTTTCTTTTGGTTTTTTTTTCCTCTGGGCTATCTTAATCAGCTTTATTCAAATACTGCACATAAATACTTACTAGAGATTGTGAGACTGCAGGAGTTTGCAGTGATCCAACAGGTCGGTCAGATGAGCCACAAACCACCAGTTGCTCAGGACAATGCTGTGTTTGAAGCAAAAGAAAAAACGAAGTCTACCTCTGCCAGGGACTATGTCAGGTTTTCCACAGGCATTTCTTACCAATACACAGCTCTGTTACAGTGCAAGGTCTGGCTGCGAAGTCTCAGACCTAATGGAATACTTTTAATTGCTGCCAGCTTCACATATTTTTGCTAAATTCTTTGCAAGGATGATCAGGGTTCTGTACCCATAACCCCCGCCCCAAATACACAGAAGCAATACTGTAGAATAGAGAACCAAAAACCTTAGAACTCAACCTGCATTCCTTGATCACTTGATGCATCTCAAATTCAAAGGCTGCCATTAAAATCATGTCTAGAGGCTCAGGGCTGCTCTCTCCACCCAGGAACAGGTCCATGCTAGACTGCAGAATGAGATGACATGATAAATGCAGAAGCAAGACATTTGTTTGGATGTAGCAGTTATTTTATGGGAAATAACAGGTCATAGAGGCTGAACACATTAACAAAATGGAATTTTCCCTATTTTAGCACAAGGGAACTGGGAAAACAATTTGCAGGAACAAGACTGGCAATGTTAAGACACTGAAAAGTGGGTCTTCAATAATTATTTGTCAACTTTATCACTCTCTCAGTCCTTTTACAAACTCCAGACATCTTACAGGGATGTAGTTGTTGTAAGACTTTTCCCTAAGATTTTCTTTCAGTGCAGTAACCCGTATGTGCTTTTAACAGTGGAGAATATTAGAATAATTGTATTTCCTACCTGTGCATAGAACCGCAGCTCCATCGGCTTCACCGTTGGGTGGGAATACAGGAGCCGGGTGACCAGGAAGTGATACCACGTGGTCATGAGCTCCTTCTTCTCCAGAATGGCATCCTCATCTCCCAGCAGGATCTAACGGGACAAAAACACAGGAGGAATGCTGCAGACTCAGCGATGGACACAGCTGCACTCCAGCTCTCCAGAGGCATTACTCCTGTTCTGCAAAGGTGAGGATTTAATCAAAACTACATAACAAAGATCCTTTTCACAGCTCCGTTTCCAAATCAGCCTTAGGGCCTTGGACAGGGAGAGAAACCCATCTGCCCAGGCTGGCAAACCATGAACAGAGGACAGGAGACATGTTAAAGTTACTTATGGCTACACTGGGCTCATGAAATCCACAAGGATGCATTCAATACTTTAGTCCAAAGTTTCCTTTGTTCCCAGCAAAAACACACCTTGCAGATGGACTCCATGTGGGGATTGGAAGCAAAAGTTCCATCCTGTAGATACCGCTGACACTCCTCGTGCCAGTGCTGCCACTTCAGCTCCAGCTCTGTCAGTGTCTGGGTGTTGCCAAGCTGAACAGAGGGAATAAAGGAATACAGAGAATAAAGGAAACACCAAGTCAAATCACACCAGGCTCTTGGGCCGAACTCAGAGTCACTCCTGATAAAAAGCTAAATGTGAGGCTGCCTGTCTTCCTTCTATGTTGATTTGTCAGCTGACAGGCTTTTATCTGAATTGCTGGGTCTTTGGGCAATTCAAGAACACAAATGTTGTTACTGTAAAGGAGTAAGACTGAGATGTTCTGAAAGGGAACAAACTGTTACAGGGGACACAACAGAGTGGCTTTTCCCAACAAACTGCATAAAAAAACACACTTTGTACATACACTGGGCACAGGCATCTTCTTCATCAAGTCATCCAAGATTTTGTACATGTTCATGGATGTGGGATTGGCGCTGGCTTCCTTGGAGAGCAGGTGCCGCGCTTCGTCCATCCGGCCTTGGAGCACAAAAACATCCACCTGCAAAAACCCCTGTCCATGAGCTCCATGCTGGGCAAGGCTATGAACACCCAGGAAAGGGACTGGAGGGGAATTTTAACCTGTGATTCAGGCAAGGGAAGTGGAGTTAAAATGTTTAAACTGTAGGCACTGCTAATTAAGTAACAGTGTAAGGCATGACCTCTATGGGTCATGAAGGATGAGGATGGGAATGAGAATGGCTTCATCCTAAAGCCTACACAGGCAGACAGCAATGAGGTGTAGTGTCCAGCAGGGAAGAGGAAGGAAAGCACAGACATGAATTCCGTTTATTTAAGAATCCTCCAGGCGGTGATACTCACCACGTTCCAGAAGAGCTTGTGTTTGGATGGACTCTCACTGCTCAGAACTTCCCGGACCATGCTGTCCACGTCACACACGTGGAGCCGCACCCAGTCCAGGAGGCGCAGCAGGAGGGGCCCAGCTGTGCAGACAGATTTCCCTCTGTCAGTTCCCACGTGTTTGTTCCCCAACTGCTCTCACACATTTCATAACAGTTTGACATCACTAGATGAGATTCACTGACTGGATTTCTACCTGCCAACCCCAATTTACAGAGTTCCTTAAGCAGACAGGCCTTGGGAGTACCTGGCCTCTGACAGGTTTTCCTGCGGCAACACAGTCCAGTACAAAACCCAGACTTGAAGAAATAAAAAGTGAGTGATCCAGATCGTAAATCTTATAATGCCAAGAGACAAACAGAATATTTCTGTTTATTTTAGCATCATTTCATTATTACTAACTGAGTATGAGGAAGACATTTGGCACTAAGTGATTAATTTAGATTAAGTGATCTATGATTTGTGAATCTCTCCTGAATTCTGGGACTGTGTAAGTAGCACATTTGTTTGCATAATATGATTTCCCCCAAAAATTATTTCCTACTTTAAAATGCCAATATAAACAGACTGACTTCAAAAATGGCAACCTAAAGTTAAAGGAGTTGTATCAGAGCTGTGTAAATGTCAACTGGCATTGACACATTTGATGCTTAAAGACTTGTTTAAGCTTATAAGTAAAACAGATTGGCAACAATTTTTGATATTCCTCCTCTTCATAACTTTTCTGACAAAGAAACAATTTAAATCAGAGTGAGGGAGAAAAGTAGAAGGCAAATTGAATAGCTTGACATAATTCAATATAAAGAAGGCAATTAACTGAGGCAGAAAGGGTATTAAAAGGCTTATTGACACTCTGCATATCTCTAAAACATTAAACTATGACACAGTGAATATGATACATACTTTAAACAAATAAATACACAAAGAAGAAACCCTTCAGTCTTTACACCAGGATAGTTCATGGCTCACCTGTAGCTGCTTCAACAAACAGAATCTCACACAGGTTCCAGATCAGCTCCATTGCAGAGAGAATGGAAACCTGAAGGAAAGCAGGGCCAAGTTTCAGAGCTAGTCATTATTCCAGCTGGGTTTTTTAACCACACAAAGGCATCTGCTGTCCACAGCAATCAGTTCTTACAGAGAAATATCACACCGACATTTCAGAGATAAAAATTAAAAGACACAGGCCACAATTTCACACATTTTTTTTGTCAGAAAACACTGACACTGTGTACTGAAATGCAGCAATAGTGTCACGAGTGAGCAATCTAACTGGTCTTATTTTCAGCCCTTCTGCACTTTTAAGACTCAATACAAACATCAAAGGAAGAAAGAACGGCCAATGAAGCAACATCACTGCAGCTGACAGGACAAAACTGGTGCAAGCACTCTGCTCTTCCCAGAACACTCCCGTGGATCCGACAGCTCACCGTGAACACCCAGAGGTTGCTACGAGGCTCAGATTCAGCTGACTGGAATCTCAGAGCTTGAGGTGAAACACTACACAGGCAAGTCTGAAACTTTTCTTGTCAGCTTTGGGATGACAAGAAAACGTCACATCTACAACAGCAAATATGTTCAAGACATGGCAGTGAATTGAGGTGTTGGGCATCTTTACTGTTTTAGAAGTACAGGAATTAACTACTTATTTTTTATTTTTTCTTGGGCATGAACTGCATCTCATATATACGGCAGAGTTAAATCTGAAGTGCCTCATGCCACAATGGTGGCCTGGTGAATTCACCAGCCAGTAATCCACGTTCAACCTGACACGACTGCAGATTACCTGAGTGCTGTACTGGCCTTGCAGGGCAGGGTCCCGGGTCGAAACTGAGAGAAAAACAAGGAAAGTCAAAGAGCAACATATTTACCTTTGACAGTCCCTTCTGAGCTTTGACAGCTTTCCATATATCTGCCATGAGATATGAAAAGGCTGCCAGTTCCCAGAAAATCAGTTACAATATGGTGGGAAAAAGCAGTCTCTGACCAGATTTACAAACCAACTTGGAAATCTCCAGCATGGAAATGGAGACTTGGTAATTACCTACACGTGCTATTGTACAGTAGTTGCAGTAAGTTACCACTACAATACTACTTTCATAATTGCAACTGGTGTTTCCTTTTCCTGCAGTAAGAGAACAAACAAACAGACTTACCAGCTGCCTGGTGCATGTCCTCCATGCAGGCTCTTATCACTGACCGGTAGTTTTTACTCACTTGAACCAACCTGCCAAACACAAAAAGACTTTGGTTGGACAGAGCTGTTGGAGTTTTAGTGTTATGCCCCCTAAATCCCTGCAAGTTTCTCTGCAGCAGCAACTCCCAATACCTGGGTGGATCCAGCTGGAATCAGTGAGACTGTGCCACACTCTACTAGCGTGGTTATCAGAAGGATCCGAGCCTTGCTATGTAAAATCCCCCCAAAATGGTCATTCTATCTGCCCCGCTGCTGATTCCAGAGCTGGTCAAAGCAGCCTGGCCAGCGGCACTTGCCTCACCGGAGGCGTTTATCAGCCCTTGGCGTTGGCCCGGCTGGAGAAGGGGCAGCGGGTGCCTCCCACCCTCCCCATCCACTCACTGCGCCTTCCGAGACTTCCCCGCCAGCTCCTCCTCGCTCCGCTGCAGCCCCATGAAAATCGCGTGCGACTCGTTGAAGAGTTTCCGCAGGGTCTGGATGTAAATGTCCTGATCCCTGCGGACCACGTAGACGCGGGAGGAGCTCGGCGCTCCTTCCCCGGCACCTGCAACAGAGCCCGTCAGTGCCCGGGCAGCAGTCCCCGCCCTGCCCTCACCCCAGAACCGGGATGGGGATGGAGACCGGGACAGGCACCGGGAGCGGGACTCACCTGCGCGGCCGAAGAGGGTCTCGCACACCAGCACCTCCGCGGGGCCCCAGGCGAAGCAGAGCTGCCGGGCCGACGGGTCCGCGCCCGGCACCACCTGTGGAGGGACGGTGTCCGTCAGCGGCGCCCCGGCCCCGCACCGCCCGTCCCGCACCCCCGGCCNGCGCGCCCCGGAAGCGCCGCCCGTTCCCGAGGCCCCGCCGGGGCGGGACGGGCCCCGCTCCGCCCCGCCCGAGCCGCCGTGCCCGAGAGCCGGGCCGGGAGGGGGCCGCTCCGAGCGGGCAGGGGGGCTGAGCGGGTGGCTGAGCGGGTGGCTGGATGCATGCATGCATGCCGCCCCATCACAGTCTCCCTCATTTGCTTGTCAGGACAGTGCTAGGTGGGAGCGTTGCTGGCCCCAGGTGTGTAGTGCAGTGATGTCGTTGGTCAGTCAGCGTTCACAGATTCACAGAATGGGTCAAGTTGGAAGGACCGCAGTGGGTCATCAGGTCCAAACTCCCTGCTCCAGCAGGCTCATCCCAGCGCACATGGCACATGATTGTGTCCAGACAGTTCTGGAATATCTGCAGTGAGGGAGACCCCCCACCCTGTGTGATCTCTGTTCAAGTGCACAGTCACTCACACAGTGTTGTTTTCATGCTCACTTCATTGACTGATTGGTATGTAACAACCAGTGTCTCCTGCTTCTTAATGCATGTCAAACATGTGCGGGTAGAGGAGCCTCTGGGATGTTGAAGGTGACAGTCTCGGGAGCTCTTGGGCAATGATAAAGCTGACAAATCAAATTATGTGCTCTGATTTCAATGAGTTGCCTGCAGGATGGGGAAGGACTCGTAATGAAGCAGGATCACAGCAGGAAGAACTCCCACTGTGCCTCACTCACTCACTCACTGTCCAGGAGGAGGCCCACAGCCTCTGGACACCGGGCAGAGGTGCCTTCTGAGGCTGCTGGAGGCTCATCACCTTTCTGTTAATGCTGGGAGCTCATCTACCATGGCATTCAACTCAATAACCCGGTGTGATAAAACACTAACGGCACCCTGCTCCTCTCCTTCCATTCTGCTCTCCTTCCCACTTCTGTGTACTCCTCACTTTTTGCCTATGCTGCCCAATAACCAAGTTCTTCAGCAATACAGTTTTTAAGACAAGCATTAGCAGTGCTGCCTTGTTGGTCTCACAGCTGGAACCAGTCCCTCTTAGGCTGGTGCCTTCCCAGGACGCTCACTAAAAATTAACTTTTCAAGATAACATAAATCATTTGCTGTCCTCGTATGACAAATGCTGCAATACTCCATGGCTAAACTGTCCTTTTTTACCTATCAGCTGCTGCATTCATCATTTCCAATAAAAATAAAGCCAGCAGTTACCTCTGGGAAGAGCATATCATGTCACCAGTCACGCTGAGAAAAGGAAGTGGTGTCTGTTCAGGTCAGAAGGAATGAATTTTGGCAGGTAGAACAAATTAAATGCTCAGAAAGTTGCTTGAGAAACTGAAGACTCATCAGTTTTAAACCCTTCATCGATTATCGTGGGTAAGGGTCTGTGCTTTGTTATTTGAGCATGTGCCTGTATTTGAATCTCTGCTGTACAAAGTCAAATTCACCTATTGTCTTACACAATGGTGCTGCTCTGTGCTGCAGACTTCTGAGGATGTTAGTGGGCATTCCTAGATCCAAAATACCATTCCACACATCACTAAAAGGCTCTAGATGCAAATTAAAACCGGATGTCTGAAAACCCAGGAGTACGAGGCCTCCTGCCACTGTTCCTCAAGGCTAAGGTGCTGCTTTTATAGCTGCAGCAGTTTCTTGTGAGTGGCAGAATGTATTTAGAATATCCATGTAACACTGTGTAGGAAACCACTGTGTAGGAGGTGGATCTAGGAGTGGGACAGTGTCCTCTGCTGCTCCCAGATCCATCTGTGTCAAGAGACACTGGAAGCCGGAACTCTTTGATCTTCTCCTGCTGTCTCTTGGCACACAGAGTCCACTTTGCTCACTCTCTAAAAGTGTCAGTGGCTTTTCATATCCGCAGCATCTGTTGTTCTTAAATGGATGACTCCTGGCGAAATCATCTTGGGAAAGGTGAGTTTTAGTATGAAATCTTGACGTTTTTTAGTCCTCTTGAACAGTGGCTGGAACTCTGCACATATCTAGAAGGGAAACCTTCCTGCTCACCTCTCAAGGAGGCTTCTGTGCCTCTCCAGTCCATGTAATTGAGCAGAATTGGGAATGTCCCTGTCAGCATGGAACTTCACATTGCTCAGAAAGGCTTTGGAGTATGGGTTGTGGGTCCAGCAAGAAAAGCAAAGAGAAATTGTGTGTTTTACAGTCAGGAGAAAAAGAAAGAGAAGAAAGAGAAGAAAGAAAGAGAAGAAAGAAAGAGAAGAAAGAAAGAAAGAGAAAAGAAAGAAAGAAAGAAAGAAAAAGAAAAGAAAAGAAAAGAAAAGAAAAGAAAAGAAAAGAAAAGAAAAGAAAAGAAAAGAAAAGAAAAGAAAAGAAAAGAAAAGAGAAAGAAAGAAAGAAAGAAAGAAAGAAAGAAAGAAAGAAAGAAAGAAAGAAAGAAAGAAAAAGAAAGAAAGAAAGAAAGAAAGAAAGAAAGTCTGAGGTCTGATGAGGATGATGAGGACAGGAGTTACTAACTTGTGAAATAGGAGGTTTGGAAGCTATTTGGGGAACAGAGGGAATGACCAGCATCATGAACAAGGAAGGCACAGCACAGGCAGGGCTGTAGGTGAAACGCATTTTCTATTCCCAGGGCTAAGCCAGAATTAATGAAGAGCAAAGCCTGAGTAAAGCACTCGGACCTGCAGGGTCTGAGCCAGTAACCTGACACACTCGTTTACACCTCCAAATTACTGTTTGCTTTCTGTTCTTGCCTTGGACTCAGTGCAAAATAACACCCAGTTCTAAAGGGGCTGGAGTTGGTTTTGTAGGCTAATGCTTGCTGATGTGCAGGAGCACGCACCTCTTGCCTGTAGATGCCTTGGTGTCAACAAACATAGCATTGTAAAATCCCAGCGTGAAGGGCATATATATGGAATGCCTGTGTTCCTTGCCCTCTTTGTCCGAGGGTGGAGAATTAAGCCAAAGTGCTCCGCAAGATCTAGACTTCTTCCTTATAAAACTGCAGTACAAGAATGAAACAAAGCATGGAAATATTTTAAGAAACAACGCGTGGGATTTTTTTTTCCCAGAGATGGAATTTCTCAGGAATTCTCACTGTGACGCTTCCCCATTCACTTCCCTTCAGCTTGGTGCATGGAAGAGGAGGAGCTCAGAGGGACAAAAAGCTTTGCTTTGCTCCCCTTTGCTGCAGCCTGGACCTTGCAGGAGTGGGGCCTTTGTAGTTCCCAGTGTGGCTTCTCCCCCTGCCGCTTGCTCCCAGTGCTGCCATCTGGCCAGTTCCTTTGCAGGTTTTAGCACTGATTATTGTCAGCTCCAGTTTCTCAGAGTTTCCTCTGTTGCTATGTAAAAAGAAAAGCCACACAGAGATGAGGTTTGTAGAAACCTGCTCTGTGATTTGGGATCTGTGTGATTGGTGGCGAGACCAGTGCTGGTGCAGCTGAAGCTGTTTTCAGCCTTTCTGAGCACGTCTGACTCCCATATGTTCTCACAAATTCTAGAGTATTTTCCTGTCTTTTTAGCACATTTGTTCTATTTGTGATGCTGCCTTAACGTGTGTCTCACTTGACGCCATTCCTGCCTTCAGTTCTTTCATGCCACGCTCAGGCCTTGGCCAGTTTCATCCCACCTCTCCAAAAAATCCTCCTCCGGGGCCTGCAGCACACGGATCTTCAAGAAGGGAGGGGGAAGAAGTGACAAGAACAAAATACAACAGGACCATCAAGCCCCATGATGCTCTTCCTCATACTTCTCTGTGATGTTCTATCATCTCTAAAAATAGAACTTAAGGTCCATTGGGAATGCAACTCATCTTTTGTTCTGTGAAGTATCCCATGGGTTTGGAGTTTTGCTTTAAAAAGCCATGGATGAGGTAGAAGGGTGGGGATTAAGGTACTCTGTTTCCTTGTTCTCACTAGTAGTTCTGCTTCTTAGTGGTGATGATGGACGTGAGAAGGTCCAAACCACTGTATCCCATTGCTTTTCAGAGCTCAAATGAAAGGAGAAGGGAGATCATAGGAGCCTGAGGCATTGTCACACATGAAGGGAGATTTGGGTAAAAGCACATGGTGTTCCCCAGCCAGGGTGCTTCTCACCTCCCAGTACCTTAAACAAAAAGAAAAATAATAGCATGAGTAATTAAACACAGAGAAAACAGGCAGGATCAACTGATTGATCTTATGATGATAAATCAAGTAAATTGACACAGGTAGGAGTGGAAAGCAGAGCTCAAAGGAGGATCAGTTTGATTTGTAGTCACAAGTTGAAACAGCATCTCTTGCCTTCTTGGGTCAAACTGAACACTTCAGTGCCTGGGATTTTTTCAGAACTGACTCATAAAGACTCTTCAGGAGGAGTAAAATACTAAAACTAAAAGGTTCTATGAAATTGCAGGCTAAATTTTGGACTACAAGGGATGGTAAAAGACTTCACTGTCCACGTTTTGTGGAAGCTCAGGTGGCTGCCTGGGCCATCCTCCTGCCTCAGGCTGTGGCTGTGCCATTTTCGCAACTGTGGACTGGGATAAAGGTTTGGCTTCAGCCTCCTCTGCCCAATGAGTGTTACTCTTCTGCAGTTTCCAGAAAATTGCAGTAAAAATCCGATCCGTGCTCAGAAGGGGAGAGCTGGAATATGAAGTAACATGACAAAGGCAGAGGAGAGGGACCAGAACTGACAGTGAAAACGAAGTCTGCAGCTCAGCCTGTAGGTGAAGTTTCTGTTCAGTCAATATGTCACTACATGAGCAGTTTATTCTGGGCAAGGAACATCTCTGAAATGGTGCAGAAAGTTTTGTCCTGCCAGGAGCAGGGGGTGTGTGACCACACAGCCACCTCGGTGTCATGACCCAGAGTGTTCCCACACAGAGCGCCAGTGTGGAGTGACACCCACCTGGAAAATCCATCTCTCAAGGATTGACAGAGATCGTTTTTGTGGTGTTTGTTTTCCATTTATGTGATGTAGAGAAGCATTTGACAAATGATGGTGGCGAGTGTAAGGCTGATGAAAAAAGGCACAGGAACCATTTTGTGTGAACCTGTGAAATCTCTGGAGCTTTTGAGAATTTCCTCCTCCCTTCCATTGGAATGAACTTTAAGAAATCACATCATTGGTGGTATATCCTGATTTACATAGTGTAATTTATGTACTGCAACTGTTGGGTGCTGCAGGGGCTCAGTTCCCTCACAGACACAGCTTCTCTTCCAGGACAACCCCCCCCCACAGGAACAGCCCAGGGTCCCAGGGGGCTGCCACACCATCAGTGTCCTCCATAACACAGCGAGGGACACAAGCAGGAGCAAGAGATTTGATGAGGCAGAGATGAGGGGGATCACAGAACCACAGGATCAATGAGTTTGGAAAAGGCCTCTGAGATCATCAGCAAGTCCAACCTGTGCCCCAACACCACCTTGTCAGCCAAACCATGGCACTGAGTGCCACATCCACTCTTCCCCTAAACACCTCCAGGGACAGGGACTCCACCATCTCCCTGGGCAGCCCGTTCCATCGGGCTGCGGGTGGTCACGGGAAGATGTGTGTGTGGAGAACACCGTGTGAGGCACCGAAGGGGCACTGAGGTGGCTGTGGCAGACGGCCCGGCGGCTATGAGGAGATTTGAGGAGGTCTGAGAGGGCCAAGGATGCGGGGGATGGCCAGGGCAAGGTGTGTTCAGGAAGGGCGCGGTGCGGGGCGCTGGAGGCTGAGGGCGGCCCGGCGGCCATTTTGCGAAGGACAATGCCCGGCGCGCGGGGCGGGGCGGGTGCACGCGCACGCAGCGCGCGGGCNCCCTGGAACCAGGTGATTTAATGTTACTGTTGCTTTAACGGCCTCATCGCTGCTCTGGCTGCACAGTAGTTGTCTCCTGTGTGACTGTGCCTGGGAAAATCTATTACTGGAGTGCCATTAATCTGAGGCTGCCGCCTCTGGCACTTTCTGACTCTTCTATTTAATGGGCCTCTGCTTCCGGAGCTCTGGAGACATGCTGTTTTCCTCTCTTGATCAGCTTTGTTTAATTATCAAAATATTTGATGCAGAAAATTGACATTAGTTGTGAAGGTTCCTGCCTTCCTCCTCCTCCTCCTCCTCCTCCGCGGCCGCAGCATCCCCGCTGGCCGCCTCGGCAGCCGCTGCCCTCACGGTCCCCGCACGGCTCCGGCGCCTTTGTGCCGCCTCTGGCCCCGCTCGGGGCCGGGGGGGCCGCGGGGGCTCCTCTCCGCAGGGCAGGAATTAACTGCGGCCGCCGCCGGGAGGTTGGCTTTTTTTTCTTTCGGTCGGCTTTTTTTTTTTTTTTTTTTTTTCCTCTCCTCCTTCCTTTTTTTTTTCCCTCCCCCACACGATTTTTAAACCGAGTTCGAAGTGGCGGAGGGCGCGGGGCCGCGCGCTGGCTGACACATGGCGGGACCCTGCTCCCAGAAAAGAGGGAAAACAAAGCGGGAATGGGGGTGCCGGGTACCCCCGCAGCGGGACAGCCCCGATCCCCGTCCCTCTGCTCTGAGGCCCGGCCGGAACACGAGGGACCGAGCTGGAAGTTGATCCTCCGCGGTTTTCCGCTCCGAGAGGGTCGGGCTGCTTGGTGTGGAGTTTTTTTAAACGTTTTCTGAAGGAGAAGACTTGGGCCACTTCAGGTTTTATCACCGTTTCAAATATAGGCCTTTAAAGTATCTGGAAAGTTTTTTTAATAAGGACGTCAAACGGTAGGAAAAAGTTTGAGATGCAATGAGAAAGAGCCTTGCTGCTGGTTGGGATTACAATTATTACACAGACCAGCTATAACAGATCATAGTTATAACATAGGTAACTTAATACCTTTCAGTGAGAACATCGGTGTTGCATATTGTTGTGCTTTTGATAGAATTTTTTTTTTTAATCAGTGTGGAACGCCTGGCCTGGTAATTCTTCATTGCTAAATTTCCAACCTGCAGAATGACAGCTAATATCAGGGGGTTTTTTTTATGTGGCTTTTTTCCTTTAAATTTTCAACTTAAAAGTACTGACCTTTATTCCCTAATTCAAGGTTTCAAGTTAGTAAACAGCTATAATATCTTTATTTCCTCCTTTTTAATAACCTGTTGCACTTTGGTAAAATGCTAACTTCTTTTTTCATACCTTTCTTAAAAAATGTTGGTTATTTTTTTTTTCTTTTATTTCCTCCACAGGAAGGAGTGAAGACTGAAAACAATGACCACATTAATCTGAAGGTGGCAGGGCAAGATGGGTCTGTGGTGCAGTTTAAGATTAAGAGGCACACACCACTTAGTAAACTAATGAAAGCCTATTGTGAACGACAGGTATGATCTCAGGAGAACGGTGTCTGGGGGAGAGCTGCTCTGCACAGGGATAGAGGAAGACAGTTAAAGTCTTAAAACTTAAGTAAATATGCAAAATGATAGAGATTGAACAGAAACTTGTTGTGCCGTAGGAAGTGTTTTGTCCTTGGGGTCTGTTACGCGGTGGACTGAGAGGGTTGTGACAGGAAATGGGTGAAATAAAGATCTGTTGTCGTCTGTGAAATCTGCACTTACAGGTGGAGGCTTCTGGGAGGTAACTGCTGCTCTACTGCTCAGAAATATTAGAGTGGAAAGGGTGGAATTGGGGTGAATTTAGAGGAGAGAGTTAAGTGATAATCAGGGATTTTTATAGCTCTGAGTAAGTTCTTGGACTGGTCATTGACTTCTGATTTATTAGCTTAATTGTAGTGAGATGAGAAGATACCTTGAGAAGGAGCTTGTACATTTAATGATGAGCTTTGTTTTTTCTCTCGTGGACTAGTTGACAAATGAATCTTCTGAGAGACAAACAAACCCCACGTATTTGCTGATGTGGTGGCAGCTGCAGCCGGTCTGAGGCTGCAGGCAGCTATTGCAAGTTTTAAAAACACCTGTTTGAGTAGAGCTACTCAATGGAACTCTTCCTTCTGAAGCTCCTTATTAGGGAAATTTTGCTTCTGTTATCCATGATTTTTTTTTAGTGACTGTCTGCCTTTAAAAAGTTCTAGCTCTACAAAAGCATTCAGAATTTGTGAATTTTTAATTTTTTTAAACACAAATATTCAGGGATACTATTGCATACAATAAAGGCAGTATAAGATATTGGTGCAACTATTTCATCACCAGGAAAAAACCCCTGTGATTCACATAGAGAGTAGTAAAACCTCTTCAGTTTACCCTGTGCCACAACAGAATAGGAGTAAAGATAGGAAAAATCAGCTCTTACTGAACATGTGAATATGTTCTTGTATGAGTGTTCTGAGGAGAAATTAGTGAATGTTGGAAGCTGTGAATTTGTTTTTCCTACCTCAGTCATACAAACTCTTGTTACATTTTGCAAATCACTGTGTTCCTTTTTCCAGTCATAGAGTGCAGTTATGTTTGTCTTTCAGGGAGTTTGAGGATTGGTTATTTGTCTATAAAGTACTGGGATATAAAATTTTGAAAGTATCATTCATTCTTAGTTGCTTTGAAACAAGCAAAAGTAAGATTCTAAATTGTTGTAGATTGCCAAAATATTTACTCTGCTTAAAGAAAAACAAAACCAAAGCCAGCAAAAAACCTCAGGTATCAGTTGGAGGAAGAAAATCAGTAAATCTTGAGAATGAGAGACATTTTTTCTGATCTCAGTTTTAAGCTAGTAAGTATCCAAAGAATATTTTTGTGGAAGTGGATTTGTCTTTGTATTTTATTTCTTAGGTGCTTCTGAAATTCTGCTTAAAAACATTTGTTCTGCATGTCTCTAAAAGTTAGATTTTATTCATGTATTTATATACCTGACCAGGTACACCCCAGCTCAAATCCTTAAACTGTGGACTTTAGATGTAATTTTGGAGAGTTGGTAGAGAATTTAGCAGCTATAAAGGATGATAATCGTGTTGCGTGTAGCAGATGTAAAATGGAAGTAACTGAACTTGAGTGTTCTGTTGAGAAGATCAAGACTGTGATTATTTTAAGTGGTGAAAAAACCATCCGTGGACCATACTTCATGTTTTGTGGACACTAAGCTCACCAAAGGACAGTTTTTCAGTATGTTTTCAGCTAACATTTATGTAGCTCATAAAGTTGTCGTGAACCTGGAAAAAAACAACACTCTGGGAATAGGAAATACATGTTTTAAGAAACACGATGTCAGAGAAGAGGGCTCAAACCAAATGTTGCTGTGCAGAAATGTGTTGCTGCCATGAGACTGAGCCACACACTTTCCTTAGACCAGATGAGCTCAGTGAACACTGCAGTGTTTTGGCCATGCCGGAGAAGGCATTTTGCTGTGAACCATAAAGTTAATAAAAAAAAGTTTACTCACATTTAGTAAAATATTTTTCCTGACAAATCTATTCCTCAGAAATAATTACTACATTGTTTTCTGTTGTGTGTGACATCCACTCTTGCCAGGCTGAATGAAGGCTTCTCTTCTAACTAAGAGATGCCAAAGCACAACCATGCAATCCATTGGATTGGCTTCAAAATCAGACTGGGCTTCTTGGATATTGAGATACTCTGGAGTGAATGGATAGAACTGGAAAGGAAGTTTGTATCCCCAAATGTTGCTGACCTGCCCTTGCAGAAAGTGGGGTGCTATAAAATACCTTGGAAAACTCACTGGTGATTTTGGACCTGATGTTATCAGTAGAAGAGGCAGTTTGTTACTCCCAAGTCACATTTTTCAGTCTGTTGGCTCAGGTGAGAATGAGAGATACTCTTCAAGGGATGGAAGAGGTCAGCAGAATGGTAGAAATGCTTATCCAAAATACTACTGGGTAATTTGTGGAAGTAGAAAATTCCTTTATTTTTTCCATCTGTGCATGGAAAAGCTTTGATACATTGATTTCTTGATAATAGGAATTGGAGGTCGAAAAGTTCCCATTGCTTACTCTTTGCTGCTGCAGACTAATTTTGTTGTTGCATTTCTGGAAGAAATATCTTAGAATACCTTTGTTTTTGGAGAAGATCAAGAAGGAGTATTGAGTACCACTGTTGGACATTTGTTACCTAGAGTGTTGCACCTAGTTTTTAAGTGAATTACTCAAGCACAATAAACCTGCTGGCCTTTGGGGTGTAGCAGAAATGGCTTTATTTTATCTTGGTCAGTGGGGGCACTGTTGCTTGTCATGAGTTGTTGGACACAATGCTGTGCTTAATACAAAACAGATTGCAGAGATTTGGAGTGAAATGCCTAAAAGTCAGGGCATGAGGGGAGGACAGAATCTCTCCTGCATAATGGTGGCTTTTAATGATGGTGCTGCAATTCAGTGACAAGTACAAGAGTAAACTACTGAGAACTTTCACACCAGATTTATTTCCCTTTGTGTTGCTTCTCTTTGTCCAGGGGTTGTCAATGAGGCAAATCAGATTCCGGTTCGATGGCCAGCCAATTAATGAAACAGACACACCTGCACAGGTAAACAGCACAAGCAAGGCTAAAGAACTACTTGAAATTTGCTGCAGGAGTTGATGCTTCTGTTTCCTATCAAATACCTATGTAAATGTGTATATTACTGATAGAACTGCATTTTTTAACCATTATTTTGGTGGTTTAGGATAATTAGAAATGGAATCCAGGCGTTTATTTAGTGTTTTGAATAATAAATCTGTATCACTGTAATAATAAAACAGAAAAATTAAGTACAGTGCACAGATGGTGAGTCCTGTAAAACTTTCACTTTATTGAGTCATGGCTCTGAGATAAGGATAGTAGGTTAAGAATTGAGTTTTTCTTGAAGCAATGGCTTTATTTTTTAGATAAAAGCTTGCCACAATGTTATCAGAGAGATCCTGTTTGCAAGCTTGCATTTGTAATACGAAAGTAATTTTCTGTTGTTTGTAATCTGAAGCTGTTTCAGCAGCATAAAATTAATGAATATAGTGAAGTTTGGGTTGTCTCTAAGTGTTTGAATGAAGGCCGTTCCAAGAACAGAACGGTTCCCTGTGGCTCTGGAGCATTTTTCTGTCCTGCTCCACGGAGCTGTATTTAATCAGCCTGACCAAGTGATAGTTTTAGCTGCTGTTCAGAACCACTTGTTATGAAATAATGGACTTTAGTTTTTAGTTCTGAATATTCTAAGCTGTTGCTTCAAAGATTGTACCTCTTATGGCCCCAATCTATGCAACTTTTTAACTTGCAATACTGATAATTGAGGCAACAGGCTGATTTTTCTCTCCATCCATGTTTTGGTAAAGCTCAGGATCAGTCTGTTTATAGCTGTGGTAAATGGCATAGAGCAGTTTTATTTCCTGAGCAGCACTTGAGTCTGTTTAGAAATATAACTTGCATTAGTTACAGCAGCTCCTTCAGTTTTGGTACAGATTTTGTCAGTAGGTGCCATTAACATCCTAGGAATATTAACTGTAAAAATTAGGGTGAAAAAAGAGAATTATATTAATGAAGTATTGCTGTTCCTCACTGGCAGTTTGTTACATGGTTATATGCAAAGCGTTTTCAATTCTTTTGTGCTTGCTGATCCTTGCTTTTACTGCCTGGTTGGGCAGAGGCCTTAATTCCAGTCTGCTTCCCCAGTGCTGTACCCACTTGAGGAGCAGCAGCCCAGTGGAATTGTGGCAGTGTTCTAAGGTAAACTGAGGGAGTAAAAAGGAGAACAAAGGTGCAATGGCAAAGCAGGCAACAGAAATCAAATATTATAAATCTATTTCTTAGGAGTCACACAGTGTACCCTGAAGTTAGTACTAGAATTGTTTTAGGTCAACAGTTATCAATTGGCTTTTTTTTTCTGTTCAGTTTCTTTGCTTTTGAGTTAGTGAGTTTTGTTAAATGTACAAAGGGATGGTGGTGGAGGGCAGTGGGGCTGCTCTGGTTAAGTTGCATAAAAAGTAAACATAAAGTCAGGAACTGTAAGAACAACCCATGCTTCTGTAGAGATGTGAGAAAAGTTGAAAGCCCTCTTTTCTTTTTTCTGCTGTAGTTGGAAATGGAGGATGAAGATACAATTGATGTGTTCCAGCAGCAAACAGGAGGAGTTTACTAAAACAAATACACAAAAAAAGAACCTGCTACTTTCCTCTTCAGAACTGTGCTCCCACAGGCGACACTTCACAATTAGAAAAATGAGACTTGGTTCAGCCACATCCTGACTACTGCAGTATAGTTTTCTCTCTTCTCTCTGATTTTTTTTTCTTATTCCTTTTATTGTACATAAAGTAACTGGTGATGTGCACAGACATAATGCATATTTTTTTTTAACTAAATGGCCAATGGTATGTTTTGATCAACATTTAATGGAGATGGGGTGGGAAAACAAACTGGTTCTGTGAAAATGCCCCTCTCTCCGTTAGTGGCATGCTCCTTCTACTTTTACAGAATCACAGAATAAGCCGAGTTATCTTTATATTCCAGTAAGTTATTTTGCTCTCACTGTTCAAAAACAAAAACCTTGCATACCTTGTTTGATTGGATAATTTCAATGTTTTTCTTTTATCATTGTAAAACCAAGGGCAATTTTATAACTTTTTTGTACGTAGCTGTTACATGTAGAGCAATCTCTGTCTAAGTAGGGGTAAATTACTCTTTAAAAAAAAGGAAAAAAAAATCCTAGATAGTTTTCCCTTCAAGTAAAATGTCTTGTTGTTTAAATAAACTTCTTGTTTAAAATAACCAGTTTTCTTTCTTTTTCTGTGGAGTAATAGTACTCAGCACCTGTATTTCTTTCTCTGCAGCACTTTATGCTTCTCAAATCTCAGCTTTCTCTGTGGTAAGTAAGCATAATCCCCCTTGTCTAGGCAGAAGACTGTTGGAAAAGGAAAGGCTTCCTTGAGACCTGTCAGTCAGCAGTTGAACTGGAAATAGAAGTCAGTTTCTCTTATTTTGATTTCTTTTTCTTTTTTTTGTGAATGTTCTGCTAAGCCAAAACTGTTTGATTAGGCAAACTGCAAAATACTGAACTACTTAGTAATGCCTTTGGGTTGAGCACTTCTTGTCAGTCTTTAACAGAAGCATCAATATTGTTGTTGCAGTAGTTTATTTAAGACTCTGTATTTGAATGCTTATTGATGTAAACATTAAGTTAAAGAGAGCAAATAATTTCATTAACCACTCAGTTTACCATGATATCAAATGGGAGCTGCTTGGAAATGTAAAGCAAAAATAAAAAATTGAGTTCTGTTTTTGGGTGTATTTAGCT
Source organism: Cnemophilus loriae (assembly GCA_013397755.1). Classification (NCBI taxonomy): domain Eukaryota; kingdom Metazoa; phylum Chordata; class Aves; order Passeriformes; family Corvidae; genus Cnemophilus; species Cnemophilus loriae. The sequence goes on from VZTF01000417.1 coordinate 471,954, forward strand.
ATGGTGGTGGAGATTCCAGGCTCTGCTTTATCCCACTCTGCTGTTCTGCTTGGAAGAGGTTGGAAGTACTGAGGGGAGATACAGTGATGGTGGTGTTTTGCACAAGTCTTTTCCACAGTTCTCGAGTTCTTGGGGAACTTCTTGGGGGAAGTTTAGCGGTTGGACTAAAATCCATGGACATTCATGGAAGATTACATACCTGTCAAACCCACAGCCCCACAGCATTCTCTGATGTCCTAGGAATGTTCCCATATTTTGCAGTGTTTGCAGTAAGTTAATGCTCTTTTAGGTATTAATTTGTTAGAAGAGGCCACTATTCGGTGGTAGTTTTTGTACCAGTAAATTCAAGGAGTGAGCATTTCATGTGGGGCCTGTGCCTGCTTGAGCTGAAAGTTCTGTGGCAGAATGATGGCTGTGTGCATTTAGCTGATGAGTTGTGAGCTATTTGTCTTCTGTCAGGAGTAACACATTTGATGCTACATTAGTTACATCTAATACAGGGAAAATTAACATCTGTTTTTGCAGTTGCTTTTGACTCTGTAGCTGAAGAATGTAATCTACTGTGCGCCTCTGTTTTAATTCAAGGAAATGCTACTGCTAAGCAGATTACTTCTCATTCTGGGATGTATCTTGTAGACTTCTGTGGTGGTTTGCAGGATTGAAATTCCCTCTTGCAAACAAATATTTACATATCCAAACTCTAAAAGGCCTAGGAAAAACTACTTTGACTTAAAAAAGAGGATGGTGGGGTAATATATTTCAACATCTTTCCTAGGTTATACATGGAATACATTGCTCTTTGGCTTTAGAATCTCTGCTTTTAAGCTGGCTAAACTTCTGATATCAGTGTATAAAATTCTTTCAGCTTGATGTCATGCCAAGACTTTTCCCAGGAGAAAGCTGTCTTTATCTTGTTTGGCCAAAAAAGGTGTTTGGACTTGCTTTAGTTTCTGAAGAAAGGGTGAGGTCTCCTTAAATACAGTTTTTTTTCAGCTCAGCTTAAGATCGTGAAGCTCAAAGCTCCCTGTTGCATCTTGCCTTGTACTTTTTATTTCCTGAGGCAACAGAAGTCAAATGACAGGTACTGAAGAGCTTTTAAAAACACTGTCTTCATTTCCTGAATTAGTCGAGTGTTACTTCATCTGTCGTGAACTTACGTGCAGCATTCACCTACATTCCTCCATTTTTTCACATCTTTTTGCTGTTACCTGGGTTTGCTCATGTTCCTGAAATGATTCCTCTAACAATGCTGAATGGTGTTACATTAGGTGGTGACTGATAAAATGGTCTTTTCTGAGATAGTTTCTTGTTTTTTTAACCTAATCAAGAAAACATCTCAAAGAACTTCAGTGACTTAGTTCCTCAAGAGCCTCAAATGTTGAATTTGCATTAGTGTAGCAAACTAAAGTGGGCTGATTTCTGATTCTGGTTCTGATACATAACACATCTGTGTAACAGTAATGCAGAAATACTGTCCTTCTTTCAAAAAAAAAAAAAATTAGCACTCTTCCTGCATGATCTTGGAAATACTCTCTTTATGACAGAACTTGTTTTTGTCTGTACTGCTCCTCTGGTGCTACAGATTTACCTGTGGATTCCTGATTGCTGGAACCCGCAGTGGTTTTACTGTGACTACCTCTTAGCTAAGGAAGCTGCTGCTGGGAGTGATGATTTGGAGGTGGTATGGAGTACAGGGATATGGACAATTTGCATCAACTTATTTGGAGTTCCCTTAGCTGTTTGGCTTGGCTTGGTTTGTGGCAGTTGCCAGGTTTACACTGGTAGCCACATGGACTTCTGGAAGTCCATGTGTCGGAGGAAAACTGGGCAAAGAGGTCTTGTCAGGCTAGTTGGGAGGTAAGTTCTTCGTGTTTTATTAAACAGCTGGGATCTTTCAAGAGCCTGGGAAAATTATATTATTACCCACAATTTTCAAATAATGTGTTCTAAAGTGATTGCCATGCAATTTAGTTAATATTTCTTCCATGGTTTTTAAATGAAAAAGGATGGAGTAAGTCATAATTGGATACAGTCCCCTGGTGAGTTCTGGTGGATGGTTGGACCCTGCCTTCAGCCTGTGCTGAGGTTTTAGTCCCTCAAATGAGTTATGGACATGACCAGTTATTTAAAAATAGGTAACCAACATTGTGTCAGGTACCTTAAGTCAGGCATTTTTATTCATGTGCAGGGGAGATAATGACAGATTGAAATCACAGCTGGTTTGGGTAGTTGACACCTAAAAATCATTGCCTTTGTTTATCTGCACAGTGGGGAATCACACCCACCCCAGGGGCTCCTGTGGGGGTCAGTGTTAACTGGCCTGAGGTGCTGGTTCAGAAAGGGTTCAGGAGTGTGAAGCTGCTCTGACATGGAATCTTCCAAGCTGCCAGGACTGTAAGGAAATAGTCCAAGTGGTAACATGAGAGAGATTCTTGTACTGGCGTTTGGAGGTGTTTTTAACAAAAGAAAAATCCCTGAAGTAACACTAAGATAATTGCTGCTTCAAGATAACTGCAATATCAGAACAGAGACAGCATCTCTGCAAGGGTTAAGGTCAAAGTGAGATGATTTTCCAGCAGGAATTTTCCTTTCTAGTACCTTCACTTCATTACTTCCGAGTCAGTGTAACGTAAGTGCTGCCGTTTCCCTGGTGGATGCCGGTTCTATTGTGTCTCTTACTGCAACATTAATGAAAAGGCATAATGTGACTGGCTCAAAGAGAGGAGACTTCCTAGGCTTCAGCCAGCTGGAAATAACTGAATTTCTAAGGAATAGCAATTTGTTTTCAAAGCTAAAAATGACAAGATATCTCCTTGGTCATAATGTGAACAATAAATCCAAGTATTTTTCTTAGAATTTTAGGTAGTGGCCTCTTCTCAGTACATGTGTGTCAGCTGCTGCGATGGACTCTTGTGGAGTATTAATCTAAAAGCATTTAAATAACTTTGATTATTATTATATTTATCAGCATAATTAATGCATTTATTTCTCTGGTTTTTTTGAGGTTTGTTAATTCTGCCTGTAATGAGTAATTCCTGATAAGGAATAATCAATCCTGTAGTTTGTCTTGCTTTTTAGTACTTAGTGGCAGAAGGAATTGGTGGTACAGCCCTTCTCCTGGGTGATTAGGATGTAGGAGTGTGAGGATAAATGGAAGATGGAATTTTGATCCCTGTTCTCAGTTTTTGATTGACTTCCAAGATGCTTAATTACAGGGGTTTTCTGGTGTCTTCTCTAGCAGCATGGGATGGTGATCTTACTGGAACGTGGAGGTGCTGGCAGCCCCACCCGGTGTTTATGGAATGGCTGAAGTCCCTTGAAGGGAAGAGTTTTCCCTCATCCCGGAAGGATTTCAGTTTACACGGGAGGGGCGAGGTGGGGCAGGTGGTGCTGTGAAAGGACTGGCTGGGTGTCAGCAGAGATCCCAAAGGGAAGGTCAGCAGATGCTGGAGAAGGACAAGGCCATGTGTGTGAGTCAGTGAGGAGCTGCAGTGGGAATGGGGACTGGGAAGAGCTGTCGGTTTAAACAATCCCAGTATGAGGATGACTTTGAAGCACTGGGGAAAGGCTAAGGTTGTGGAAGCCCAACTAGCAAATAGAGTTTCTCCTTTGGAAAGGAATATTCTTCAGGGAAACATGGATGCAAAGGATACCCTTGGTGGTGAATTTTGTGCTGGTTTTGGTGGCTTAGCTCTCCTCCCCCTTCAACACCCAGTCCACGGATCTCATCAAAGCACATCTGATGCCCTGCAAAGGCTCGTGAAGGATCACTTGAATAAGAAAACTTCACTGTTTAAGAAATCTGAAACAAAACAAAAATGGGACACTGACTTCCCCTTCCAGCGATTCTTGCCTTTTCCCACTAAGGAGGAACACTGGAACACTTTGGAGTCCACAACCAGGCTTGGTGGTGTTGGATGCCCAGACAAGAACAGCAGCATGAGCTGGCCACTCTGCTTTTTGTGTTGTTCAGAGCTACATCTCTGCAGCTCTGAGAGGCATCTGGGCACTGTGGTGTGCTTCCCAAACAGTGACAGACTGTTGGGAACTCTTCCTGAAGATATAGAGAGGTACCAGAGCAACTTTCACAACTCTTGCAGGCAACAGCATTGGCTCTGTAGGACAAACCATTGGATCTGTAGGATACCATGTTCCACTGAACCTCCTCCATGCATCGCTCCAGATGCAAAAATCTGACAGCGGCAAATCCAGCTGTGGCAAGGAGTGTTTATGAGCTGGCACTTTTTTTCTTCAGATGTGAATGAAATGGGGCAAGAGAAGGACTGAGTCAAACCCTCTTTTTTTGTGCCTTGTGCTTGGAATGAAGAAGGGATGCTCTCTGTGACAGCCATAAGTAGCAGAGACTGGCATGAAGAAACCCTTGGTCACAGAAGGATGACCAAGCTGAGGCTTTTCTCAAACCAATGGTATCTCTCCTTGCCTAACCCTTGCATTTCCTGGAGTCTTGTTCAGAATTCCAGATGCTTTGTGCATTCCTTGCTGGTGGAATTTCAACAACAGGTGGAATTGTTTGTGTCTGAGTCTTCCAGACAGCTGCTGAGAATTGTTCTGGTCAAATGTCATCATCCTGAGATGGATTGTAAGCCCAGTTTCTGTAGCCATCTTCATAAACCCCTTCATCTTGTAGTGGATGAATAATCAGAAAAGCAGCTTTTATTTAAGGGCCACCCTGCAGCCAGGCCTGTGAGAGATCACTGGGGCCCCTTGGAAACACTTAAGATTTAGAATTCTAAAGCTCTATGTTAAAACTGGCTTTGTCAGAGGGAACGGGTTTTTCTTCATCTTGACTTTAAAAAGTGGCTCTGTGTGTGTCTCAGGGGTACAAATTAAAGAGTAAAATCCTGTGGGTTTGAAAAAGAAGCATTTAGATGACAAAATAGTTCTGCAAGTTCCTGAGAGAGCAGATGTTTACCTGTGTGCAGGTAGGTATCATTTGACTTCTTCATGCCCAAGCCTAAGGGATAATAGAATTAAAACAACTGTGTCATGTTACTTAAAATTTCCCTTTAATCTATCTCTAAAAAGATGTGATGCAATAGAGAATTCCCTGGGGATCTAAATAGTGGTTGGAGCTTTTAAAGAAAAACAACAGGTTTTTTTTTTTTAAATGGATCCTAGATTGGGAAAAATGAAACACTGGTCCTGTTTGTGTATATTTAACAGTTATCCTCTTTCATGATCTGTGTTAATATTAAGGCTGGTGTTAATTCAGATGCTGGACAACTCATATTGTGCATAGAGGGATGTAACACAATCCTTGTGTTCTCCAGACCAAAAAGAAATGCTTTCCTCTAGAAAGTGTTTTGGGGATACTAAGGGCTGTTGTTAGTGGAAACTGGGAGGGGTGGCTGGAACAGATGGGTTTTCTTTCCCCTTTCTCCTTCCTTTATACAAGTGCTAATTGAAATCATGTTGCTGATGCATAGGTTTTGGAGTAAAAGTTGTGATCAGGAAAGCATCTGTGTGTGTGGAAGTTGCAGGGAGCCCGTGGTCACCACATCAAAGGTGGATGTGACAGATGGGTCAGCAGCCAACATGTGGCGATTTAAACTCTGTTCTGTGAGTTTTGTGCTGGTGCTGGAGAGACATGTGTCACCCAAAACGTGCAGCCTCGTGCTTTTGACAGCCAGGTGAGCAGCATTGCTGGGCTGTGTATGCCAGCTACACTAGCCATGCTGGAACTCAATTTTCATGCAATAATCAAAAAAAACCACACCAATATTGCAAATTATTTTATTCTGCCATGATTTTTGAGGTGTTGGCATCCCTCACCAGGCCTGTGGCCCTGCAGGCCCTTGGCTGTATCTCAGCCCTCGTCGGATCCAACCTCCAAAGCCACAGCAGCCTTATGCCAACACCTCCCGCACCGCGACGGCCTCGGTGCGGTTCATCCCTGTACCTTAGAGCTGCTCCATGACACCTCTGAGGCACCTGCAGGGCTTGCACGGGCCGGACACGGCAATGAGCGTGAGGGAGCGGGGCCTTGCGCTGTCAAGGCGGTGCCAGGGGTGGGTTTGGTGGCGCGATGGCCGCTGTGGTGGTGTGTCCTGCGCGGTGTCTGTGGGAACAGGAGCCATGCGGGGATCCTGGAGCCAGCGATGCAGCAACAAAACCTCCATCACAGCGCGGCCCCTCCCGGGGCCCCTCAGAGGGGCAGCGCCGCGGGGACTTTTGTCTGGCCTCAGGTGCAGCTGAACCAATCACAGCTCGTCGGCGGTGAGCGACAGCTCTCCCGCCAATCAGCAGCAACGGGCGCCACCGCCCACAGCCAATCACCGCAGAGCAGACGTAGTGCTTCACCAATGGGCTCTTAGCGATGAGGCAAGGCGCCTCGGAATAGACAGAGAGGCGGGGCAAATGGGAGAGTGGCAGGGCGCTGCCCAATAAGAGCTCGCACCTGCGTTTGAACCGTCCAATGAGGAGGCCGAAGGTGGGCAGGGCTTGCGGTACGTATAAAAGGCGCGGAGGTGCGGGCGGCGGCCGCAGTTGTCAGCGGTGGCGGTGGGGTTTGGCGGCTGGAGCGGGTCCGTTCTCGGGACCGTCACTGTACAGAGCCCTTCCCTCGGTGCGGCCCCTCCGCCATGACCACCACGGCCACGTTCTCGGGCATGGACCCCAATGGCAGGAACAGCTCCAGGTCTGCGAGGGGCTCGAGGGCCGCTGGGACCCAGAGGGCGGTGGGTCTAGGGCTCCCGGGGAGGGCATGTCCGGAGCGGCTCCGGAGAGGTGCTAGGGCGCCGTGCTGGGGCGGGGCCTCCGGCCGGACCGGGGCCGTGGGTTTGCGCTTCCTCCCGGCCTCTCCCGGGCGGGTCGGCCGGAGGCGGGGGCGGCCGCGCCCACCCAGGTGGGCTGCGGNGCCGCTCGGCCCGGGGGGGCCCGTTCGGTCCGCGAGCTGCCGCTGCTCGGGGCCGGGGCCGCCCTTCCCCGGGGCCGCGGCTCCGCTCCCGGGGGCGACCCGGGGCTGGAAGGGGCGGGGGAGAAGCGGAGCCTGTCTGGAAACAAAGAAAACTTGGCAGGTAGGTCTGGAGGAGATGCACAGCGCTAGGTCGGGAGCCACAGCTGGAGAGGATCGTGTCGTTTTCCACGCTATCGTGGCTTTTTTCTGTAAGGTTATGGCCTGACAAAGCGGATTCTTCCTGATACCTTTTAGCTTTTCAGCGTGCATTTTAAAGCGAAAAAAGAAAAAACCTTTACAAAGCTTGTTTCCAAACCTTTTACCAGAGCTCTTCGTGGAGCTGTGGGTGGATTTTAGGTGGACACCACTGGGTATCAGGTGGAATTTTAACAGCATTTCATTGCTTGAAGTATTAAACGTGGCTTCCGTAAAGCAGGTTACATTTCGAGGCTGTGAGAGGCTTCTAATAAAATCTGTCAGCCTTTACCTGAGGTTGGTAAAAGGGATTATTCCTTTTTAACAGTTTGAGTGATGGATATTTTTTCCCCCTTCAGTTGCCTCTTCTGTTAATGTCATTAAGTCTGTCAGTAGAAACTGTTGTGCCCTTAAGAGAGTACTGGTTTCACTGCTCCGGTAAAAGAAGTGATTTAAGGGTTGGGAACAAGCCCTGCTTTGAACAGCCTGCTCTTCAGATTAGTAACTGCAACAGCTAGAACTAAGAAAATAAACCTTCTATATGTTTCCTGGAATAAGAAGCATTTAGATGCTTTGTGAAACAGTTCCTCAGGGAAAAAAAGATAAAGGAGTAATTCAAGACCATTTCATGATATCTTAATTCAGAAAGGAGACAAACAAGTCATAATAAACCATACTCTCCAGTCTTCTGCGATCCTCCCATTAGCAGCTGAGTATTAGTAATTCTTAGGAGAAGAATTTTGTTAGGAAAAGTATTTTTCTGGTTATGTAACAGTAAATATCCATGTCACACACCTTTAGGAACTTTCGTTGTGGTTGGGGTGTTTGAGCTCTGTAGGCTGGAGAAGCATTTTTGTGTTGCAGCTGGAATGTAACAGGCACAAATTCTCCAAAGATGTGAGCTGTACAACTGGACACACTCTTTGTGTTGAATTCCCAGGTTTGGAGCATTAACAAGCTGGGTACTGTTTCCTGTTCTAACTTTGATTTGTTAAATTATTTGTTAAGAAGAGGATGTGTGCACCATCCTTAGTTTGTCCTAGTGTTCATTTTGGAGCACTGGAGGTCTTGAAAGCCCAAGAAGCCCCGTGTTCTGTTAGTGTCCTCACATCTCTCTGGGAGTTTTGAATGTTCTCACACACAGTTTTATTCTCCTGGCTTTTGTCTGGCTTCTCCAGCTAACCCAAGATCTCCTGCTTTTGAAAATCACATCAGGAGGAGTTTACATTTCAAGATTTGTTTTGCTGCAGCTGTTCATTTTGGTTGGGTTCTGCAGGTTGGAAGGCAGGCTGCAATCAAGCTCTTGAAGTACTGAGCAGGCTTCTTTTGTGTCTGTCTAAGAGCAGATTGTTAGATTTAGGTTACATATCTGGAGCTTTGTACGCGTGTCTCTCCTAATAATAGTCAACTCCAAGCTGTTTTAATTTCATCTTTTACTTCTAGACCAGAAGAGTGCTGCAGATTTGAGGGTTTCTTCCTGAGGAAACAAATCTAAATAAAGGCTGCAGCCCCCAGCCATCAGTGGTGCAACCAGTCCTTTGGTTCAAACTTCAGTCTTTGCTGTGCAGCCAGTTTGAAGATTAATATTAACCTTCCCAGGGTTCTCTTAAAAAAGCTGGAATTTGACATGCCCACATAGTTATTTTTACTTTTTATTTGGCTCGGACTGGTGGGAGCAGCCCTTGGTGTGACATCGGATGGAACAAGGGCACAAGTAGAGCGCGGGAACATTTTATTTTTGTAAGTGCCACTGAAGAGCAGTGGAGATACAGTGCCAGGATGGAATTCTGGCAGGAGCTCACCTGGATAGTTGAAGTGATGTGCTGGGAGTGCAGCCGGGGGCTGGCACAGGGTGTAACGCTGCCTCTCTCCGCAGAGTGCTGCGTCCTCCCGGCGGCGGCTCCAACTTCTCCCTGGGCTTTGATGAGCCCAAAGAACAGCCTGTGAGGAGGAACAAAATGGCATCCAGCATCTTTGGAACTCCTGAGGAGAACCCACCTTCCTGGGCTAAAGCATCAGGTAAGGCTGTAGTGCTTCATTTCCACATCTGCTGATGGGACTTGATTCGTTTTGTGGCTCAGCCTGATGCTGCTGGTGGCTGTGCAGAAACCAGAGTTCCCTTCCTGCTTGGTACTTTGGGGTTATAAATGATGTCTGCTTGCAGGGGATTGTTTATTTCTCATTAATTTCTTCCAGGAGGGTTTATTTTATGCAAGTGTTGGGTATGTTGCAAGCAGAGAATTGTATTTTGGATACAGTTTCTCCAAGTTAAATCAAACAAGTGGACTTGTGTCTTACTGTTTGGAGTAGCACTGATTGGTCTTGATTATTCAGAGGAAGTTTAGCCTTGTGTTCTCACAGCTGAGATTAAGCTTCCTTTTCTGCAGAGCACTGCCAGAATAGGTGGCCTTGGGACCCCATACTCTGTCTGACACCCTCACTGCGTGGGGTGCTGCTGTAAAACAGTAATTTGTGAGTTATTATCTAAAGGACCAGGACTTTTAGAATGGTAGAGCTCTAATTTAAAAGAAAAACCTCTCCCAAAGTACCCAAACCCCTGAGTATTTATGATCTGTTTTCACATTAAGTTTATCTTGCAACCTGATTAGAATCAATCTCTGCTTGTAGGGGCTAAGCCAGGTGAAACCAGAGACAGCTGTGAATCGTCTGGACCACAAAGAACAAGCTCAACTGAGGCAAACTGTGGAGACTTTGTAGATCCCAAGGTCAGTGCTTGACTACAAAGAGCCTGATAATGGACAATTCACACTCTGTGTGGGATTGATTTATCACGGATGTTCACACAGTTGGAAGCATTGTAGGACTTGAATCCTTTCTCTCAAATCTGTTTTTTCCTGAAGGTTCCCCTTTCCATCTGATACTCTTCCAGTACGCTGAGGAAGGAAAGGCTGGATTTTTCACAAGGACCACTTTGTAGAGCTCTTAGCTCATCTCATTGCTGAGACAGTCATGAAGTGGTCTGAAATCTAATTTCAGCTCTGTGTGTGATTGTGGGTTTAAACATCTCACAAACAATAGTTACTACAGCAAACACTGTCTGGGTCTGACAAAGAACTTGGTTTCATATCCCATCAAATTCTTACCTCACTAGCATCACTGCTTGTTTTGTTTCAATAATACCATCAGGTGTGTTATTTTCTATATAAACTCTTTACTTAGTAGCAATATGGAACATGATTTGTAGTGTTAATTAAGTGAAATTTGCTAGATGTGTGATTACATTTAATGGGGAAAACAGGTTTCTTTTGAAACACAGTAGATTCAGTAAAAAACCAGTAATTCCTCTGAACTTAGATCCCTAGGTATGTAGGGTAGCCTGTATTTCCATGAACAAAATGGAAAAAAGAAATCTTGTTGTTTAAAACTCTCCAGCCTTACATTTTCTGAAAAGAACTGGGTAGGTAAATAATTAATCTCAAACGTTGTAGCAGACACCTTTTATCTTAGATTTTATTTTGGTAATTGGCATCAAGCTTCACAACCCATTTTTGTTATTAATTGTAGCTTTAAGTCACAAAACTTCTTTGTTACAAAAAAATGTCTTGTTTTGATTTAGCAAATATAAGTGAGTTTCTTTTCTGTGGTATATTTTCAGCTATAAATTTAACTGTTTAGTCTAATTCTGCTTTCTACTAAATTATTTTAAATACTGTGGTTCTCAGCTTTGCAAACCAAGTCTTCCCCTGTGGAGTACTTTACTTTGACGCAGTAATTCAGCTGCAAACAGCCTGACTCTTAAGGTGATACATTTGTGTCAGTTTCTGTGCTTTTTTTATCCCAATTTCTGCAGTTTCACTGTGTAATTAGCAATGTTAAATCTATGAAAGTTGATAAACCTGACGCCATTGAGAAGCCTTGGCTGCTGCTGGGAGACTCCCTATCTTTGTGTCAAGCTGCAGCCTGTGAACAGATTCAGCATGTAAAAAATGTTTAACTCTTTATGTAGTGAAGGAAACTTCATCAGGAACAAAAAAGCTGATCTGTATTTCACAAATGAAGTTAAATACCCTGGACAGAACAAATGCTCTTGGCCTTGCCAACAGCTAAATGTTTGGTGTTGCAGAGTTGCTCAGTAGAAAGAAGAAGACACTCAACTCTTGCTTGTTGCTGTCAGCGTAATTTCTCTGCCCTTCCTGCGGGGCAGTGGGAATGTTCTGGATCCTGTCAGTGCTGCCTGATGTGGGATACTCTGTACAATAAAGTGTTCTTACCTACCTGTGTCCTTCACTGTGGGAATAACAAATGTGCCACATGTCATCAGGATTACTCCAATACCTGTTTCAGCTTTTAGAAGTATGTTAGGTAAATGAAGAGCTGGTTAAATTATAAGTCAGTCTATAAGAAATGGTGCTTTCAAGCCCATGAGTTCAATCTGCAGAATTATGAGTGCAGAACCCACTGTGCCACTCTGGGATCTGTCCCTCGGGGCCTGTTGCTGCTCTAAAAGTGCCTTCCTGAGCCTGTGGCTCAGAATGTGGTACCACATAGAGCAGTGTCCTCTAGTCACCATGGTCACACCGTGGAGGAGTATCCACTCCATGGAATAGGAAAATGCTTTGTAAAACTTGAGATGTAATGTGTTCCTTTCTCTTTTCTAGGGAGGAGATGTTGCTGGTGACATTTTTGGTGAGTAACTTCCTTGGACTCCTCTAGTAAAAGCCTGTTGCAGATGGCTTTGCAGTAGAAGAGGATGTAGGATCTATAAATGGTCATTTATTAGGAGAGAGGCAGCCTGAGGTTGTCCCTGGAATCCATCAAATCAACAAAGTGACCAACTGCTACAGTGGAGTGTGGGCATAGAAGGAAATGGTGGAGTGCTGTTGCTCATCAGGGTAAAAAGGAGAACAGTCCTGTTGGTTTATTTTGCCAGCAGCTGTTGGTGTCAAGATTTGTCTAAGTACTAGAAGGTGAGGTGGAGACTGTCTCGCGAAGAGTTCAGTGATTGAAAGGCCATGCTGCTGTTAGAGTTGCTTATAATTAAATAGGACAGTCAACATAATTAATTTTAGTTTAGCAGTTTCGTTCTTTCCCATTGTCTTCTCATACAGCAAACTCCACATTCACAGAAAGAATCACACCCAGCTACTGCTTCTGAAAGTGTCTGCTTTAACCAGCTCTTAACTTCCTGTTGCTTTTTAAATGCTGATTTTTGCCAAGGAAGTTGATCTTCATTCTGCAAATCTCCTGTAAACAGAGGCATTTCCTCTTCAAGTGCTTTTTCTAGCTCTGAGGCTGGAAATATCTCCGTTGCAAGATTCCCTTTAGGAATAGTTGACTTCCTGAGGACAGGAATGTGTGTGTTGACTGCTGCTTTCCAAGTGCTACTTTCAACACCTAAGAGTGGTAGGACATCCCTGAGGCCATTAGCACCTCCATTTCCTGAAAAGACTTCTGTTGGGAGGGGGGAGAGCTTTTACAGAACCTTTCCACTACCTCTGAGTGGTATCTGTGCCCAAAATAAGTGTTGCCTCTCTAGCAGGCTGCTTCTAATCCAACTGTACAGGCTCTAGGATTTCTTTCCCATGTCTGTCTGTTCTTAATTAGCACTGTAGGCATCTAGAGTTTATGCTTTGAGTAGGAGGATGTGGTTTGCTAATAGAAGAAAACTGCTCTAAGGGCTCTGCTGCGTTTCCTGGTGCTTGTTTAAACCAGCTCCCCACAGGGCAGAGGAGATCCCACAAACAGCAGGGAGGTGAGGACGGCTGGGATGACAGGAAGCAGAAATGGGTGCCTGGGATCAGGACAGCTGTCTGAAACTTGGAGTGCAAAGTGGTATTCCTGACTTTTTTTAAAAGTTCACATTTTCACAGGTGTTGTATTTGTCTTGGTTTGTTTCTGGCAAGTGACAGTGAAGGAAGTTCTTATCAAGGGTCAGGTAAATCTATGCAGGTAGGGGGTTATAAAACAAGTGTTATGGAAAGTAAATGGGATTGTTTCCTGTTGTGGCCATGACTGAAAATCAAATTTTTGGAGGTGGCCAAGATGAAATAAAAATGGCAGGCAAAGGTTTGATTGTTAAACTTTCCCTGATGGTACTTAGGAAGGAGTAGAAATTAATGCCTCCTGGAAATGGTGTCTGTGGCAGATACCTGAACATCCTGATGGATTGTTAAATTAATTCCTACCATTGACAGCTTTGGGTGTTGTAGCTCAACAGAGCCCAGTCTTGCTGATCTGGCTGTACCACTCCTCCCCTGGATATTCCTGCCGTGGGATGGCAGACCTGGGCTGCTGAACATCCCACTGGCACACCTGTGACTTTGTCCTGGCCTTGTAGGGCTGTCTCTGGGGTTTGGAAAGGAACAATGAACACACCTCCAAGCAAAAGCTGTTTGCTGACAAGTTCACAGCACAACCAGATTCTTAATAGGTTTCTGTCATTAAAAAAAATTTATTCTTTTGAATGTGGAAATTATTTTCTGTATGTAACTGATTATAAAACTCCAAGTATGTCTCAGGTGGGATGTGGATATTTATTAATCAAGCCTGTCTAGGGTAAAAAACCATTTCTTTTGCAGCAGGGCTCTTGTTTCCTCTTTGGGAGCTATAGTTCCTTTCTGGGCATCAGAGTTCCCAGTGGCTTGCAGTGCACTCAGCAGGGAGATGTTTCAGGGGTTAGACCCTTTCTGAGAAGGGAAGAGCTTTAATATTTTATCTGATCCTGTTGCTTTTACCACTTCACTCATCAGGCTGGCAAACTTACCTTGATAATGTGAGAAGTGCTAACGTGTATCAGCTACACAAGGAGCTACAGAAACTTCCCTCAAAGCCTCCTGTGCTGCTAATTCTTGTTTCTTTTGTGATTCAGGGGCAGTGTGAGCTGAATGAATGTGAGCAGCTAAGGAGAATTAGACAGTGTCCGACTGAGTGTCAGCAGTGCCTGACTGTACATGACCCACAGGAAGGTGGAGCCTGGATCCTGCACAGTGCTGGGACTGTCCCCAGGCAGGGACATTCAGCACTTGCTGAGTCAGCAGACACTGGGACACAGCAGCTACAGGAGCTTCAGGCTTAAAATGTGGTGTTAACTGTTTGTTTCAGATGTGCTGGGTTAATGAGCACAGCAGAGAATCTGTAGTGGAGATTATTCCTGATTGCATGGGGACTGTGCTCAGATGCTGGAGTTCTTTGAGGTTATTAAGCATGGATACAGGGGGGGTTCAGTGGACACAAGTGGGGTTTTGATGTTTCTCGAAACATTTTGCATTGAAAAAAATAAACTGAGTTGACACAGGATGTGAGGAAAGCTGCTGCTGGGGGTAGGAAGAAAAGGAGGCAAAGGGTAGGACTTAGTAATTACCTTTCAGATTGGAAAAATGAGCTATGGGAGGTGATGCTGGGGGTGGTTTTATTCAGTGCCTTCGTCTGTGACCTGGAAAAGGTAATGAACAGTGAAGTCTCCAGTTTTGTTGGTGATATTACCTCTTTCAAGTAGTCAAATTGTGCTGATGGTGGGAAAATCTCACTGTCAGAAGGACTCAGCTAAATGGGGCAGGCAGGTATAAAGGCAGGATAATCCCTGTGTAAGCAAGTGTAAAGTAATGAATCTCGGGGAGGGGAGAAAAGCCCAAAAACTAAACCATGGCAGCCTTTGTGTTCAGCTCTGGGCTGTGGTGCTCTCAGGATCTGCCTCAAGTCCTTCCCCTTGAAATTCTTTGAGGTGTTTGGAGCTGCTAGCAAAATACTGTATGTCATCAGGGAGAGGATGGAAAATGACATCATTTTTTCTGTAAACAATGGTAATACCCCCATATCTTGAATTGTGTACAGTCCTTGACACATGAAGAGCAGGGGGTTGTAGTGGAGGTGACAGGGAAGGTGATGGGGAAGATGAAGGGGTGCAGTGGCTGCTCTGTGAGGGGAGATTGGAATAGTTGTGCCCGTTCAGTTTGAAGAGAAGGCTCGGGGAGCGAATTTGATCAAGATCTACTAAATTGTGAAGCTTAAGGTGAATGTGCAGCAGTTCTCTGAATTCTCTCAACCCAGAATTAGTGATCATGAGATGAAACAAAGGGGTCTGTTGAAAACAGGTGAGATTCATCTTCACCCCCAATATGGGCCTTTGGCTCAGAACTGGTTGGCTAATCTGTAAAAATGGGAGATGCTGATGTACTTGCTGTACTCAGTTGTCAACAAAGCAGACACATAAGTTGTTTGCTCCAGTATCTAAAGTGCTTCCTGTGAAGAATTCCTTCTGTGCCCTGTCTTTGCTTGTGGTTGCTCAGAAGGATTTAAAATAAGCTCTCACATGCTCTTCAGGGAGTGTACAATCAGAGCCTCCCCATGCATGGCTGTTCCTGGTGTGTCCTGTGTGAAGCCTCAGAAGTGTGTCAGATCCTCTTCCCTCCAGTTAGGAAACTGGGGATGCAGTTTGAGCTCCTGCTGCTGCTGCTGTGACTCCCAGCACCTGCTCAAACTTAAATGACAATGCCAGAGTCACAACGCTGACTAATTATATGTACAAGACTTAAGCCTTAAGCTGCTTGTCATTTAAAAGAATGGATTGCTGGTGTCCCCTAATAGCAGCTGGGTGAACGTGGCTCTTGCTGAAGGCCTGAGACTGAGCTGTAAGGCCTCAGATTTGATCTGAGAAACACTTCTGAGGGCTGAGTCTGCCTTGCCAGTGGGTAACAGCACTGGAGTGTATCTGTACCCCTGGTCAAAACTGACAGGAGCTGAGCTTCCATCTGAGCCAGCCAAACACCTGGCTCTCATCATCCACATCAAACACTTTAAAAGCTTCTTTTCTTCTAGAAAACACTGAGGCTGATGTAGAAGCTGCCCCAGGTCAGAGTGAAGAAAAGTCCCTGCCTGCTGCACCTGTTCCTAGCCCAGTAGCACCTGCACCCTCCAGGAGAAATCCACCCGGTGGCAAGTCCAGCCTAGTGCTCGGTTAAACCTTTCCCTTCCTGACTGTTTTGAACTCGTGTCTGTTTTCTTTCCCCCATGCTTGTGAACTGCACAACTTGAGCCTGACTGTACATCTCAAATTTCTTTCATTAAAAAGAAGCACTTTATGTACTCCATCTTTTTTTGAAATCAAGGGTTTTTTTCCACTTCTGTCCTGTGTTTCCCCCAGATCTACTGGAAGTGACATGAGTGTTTTCTAGTGATAGACTTGAGGGAAAGCTTTATGAAGTATTGTAATGTAATTCAAAGGAGAGTAGCTTGGTTCTAAGTGTGCTTAGAGGGTTTTTGTACTGAGATTTTTTTTTTTAGAACCCCTTAGCTTTACAAGGGTCTAGAATCCTGGTTAACCAGGCCAGCAAACAATCAGCAAGAGCAGTCCCTTCCTCCACGTGTGGGATTTAGGGATCTAAAAGGCTTCATTGACTGCATGTGGTAAATGCCTTGAGCCCTGCTGTGCCATATAAATCATTAAGTGGTTAATGTACACCATGCTGCCTTTAAAAACAAAATAAATCTTGATACTGGACTACTATGACACAGGGTCTGTGCCAAATAGAGGGCTGATGACCAGAGCCACCTGGCCTAGTGCTGGGAAGGGGCCGATTCAGACTTAATTCAGTAAAGGTGGAGTGGATCATATAAATAAGAATTACAGGGCATTTTTTTTTACAACTGACTCAATGCTGTGCATGATCATGCTGGTGCTTGACCATGAGGTGAAAATCTCATCCTTTAAAGTGTGTGTTGTAATTTCACAAAGCTGGATTGTTGCTTAAAAGTAAATAATATAGAAATTTTGAAGCAGTGTTTCCTGTGTGGGTTTTATTTCGTGGGTTTGGTTTTGCTTTGTTCTCAGTTGTCCTTGTCTCAGCTAACCTGCCCTGCTCTAACAGAGGAGAGTTCTTACACCTGGCTTGAGGTCACCACCATGTGCCATCTTCCCCTGACAAGAGACTCTGACTTCTCTTCATTTTTGCCTTCTAGATCAGAGAATGGTGGAATATGGCTTGATATATATAATCTGTTTTGTCCAAAATACTGTTTTTTCTCAAGAAAATTGAGAAAAGTTTATTTTCCTTGCTAAAAGGAAAAAAAAAAAGGAGGACCCTAAAAAGAGAGGGGGGTGGAATTGAGACCAAACCATGAAATTCTGTGCTGTCCTGGCAGGGCTCTGCTGCCCAATAAGTCACAGCAGAGGCTCAGTATGGAGCTGCTGTGTCTGCTGGTGCCTTTTCCACTCCTCTCCTGGAAGACCCGGTGCCTGAAAGCACCCTGGCTTTCCAGATCGCTGCTGAAGAAGCCTGCCCTCGGGTGCTGAACCTGCCGAACTGGATTTGCTCTGTGCTCCTCCTCTCTTCCATCCGGAGGGATTCCCTGTAGCTGATGTGCCCCATGCCCTGCACGACTGCATAGAGAGCATGGGGACTAACCCATAAATTAATATTTCCTTTGCAAGCCCCATGCCCAGGGGAACTTTGTTAATGCTCCTTGGTGGCTGCCGAGGTTCCACCGTGCTTCTTTCTCCTCGGGGGAGGGGGGACGTGGCAGCCGCATCCCGGCCACTGCGGGGTCCCCAGGGGTGCCGGGGGGCGGCTTTCGTGGGCTCTTGCTCTATTCCTGCTGGAGCCCACTCCTGTTCCCACGCGGGGCTGCCCTGCAGGCGCCCCGCCCCTTCATGCATATTCATGTAGGTAATACATATGCATGAGCGCTCTCGCGTGTGCCGGGAGTGGAGAGCCGAGAGCCGGGACGGGGATGGGCAGCGCGGCCGCGCCGCTGCGGGTGCTGGTGGACATGGACGGCGTCCTGGCCGACTTCGAGGGCGCGGTGCTGCGGGAATTCCGCGCCCGCTTCCCGGCGGAGCCGCGCGTGGAGCTGGCGGAGCGCAGGGGCTTCTCGGTGCGGGAGCAGTACCGCAGCCTGCGGGAGGACCTGGCGGTGAGTGCGGCTGCGGGGCCAACACACCCTCCCCACCCCGCTGGGAAACCTCTCCCTGCCCGCCGGGCTGTGCAAAGCTCAGCGTGGGACCAGTGTTTTTAAAAAACCCCTTAAATTACCTGCAGGTTTTTTTGTCCGTGTATAGCTAAATGGGATTTGTTTAAGGAATACTCACTTAAACAATGTCATGTTTGTTTATGTAAGATAATAACCAAATTCATGCCTACTCACTATATTTACAGGTTCCTAGTTCCAGGAACTTTTGACCATCAGTAGTCATCGATCAGAGCTCTGGCAGTTTGGAGCCTGTGGAAATGCTGACTGGATCCACACTCCTGTCTATCAGCCAGTGGCAGGAGCCTGTACTTCTCTGTGGGACAGGAGGGAAATGAAATTGTCATTTCTTAGCAGTAAAAAACCCCCAGGCTCAGTACAGGATCTTAAAATGACCAATGAACTTCTTAGGGAGAGTGTTCAGCACAGCCTAAATGAGCATCCACATTCCATTTCCTTACAGAGTCCTCGACTGTCCTGTGGTGACCAGAAGGAAGGGTATAGTCTGGATTTACAGTATTTGTAATTTTGCCTTGCAAACCTCTCTGTTACTCATTCAGCCATTAAAACAACATTAAAAATGGCAGCAGTTTGCATGGACAGAGGGTGTTCCAACAGCTTTCTCCTGCTGTTCCTGATCTCTTACTTGCCGTGCGCTCAGCTTGTCAGGGCATGCACAGGGAATATGGATACAGGATTTCATTCTGTACAATCTCAGATAGAACATACGTAGTTCTTGTCCTGCTGTGGAGCCGTGTGAGCACATGCAGAGTGCTCAGGGAGCTTTGGGTAAGTTATTATTCTGCTCCACAGCAAGAGCAAGAACATGAGTAGGTAAAGAGCAAGCTGAAGATGGTTCAGTGAATGGTTTGATGACAGAACTCCCAAACACACATCTCTCTGTAAAGGGCTGGTCGTCCTGCTGGAAGAAGTCACTGATTATCACTACACAAATTAAGGCTGTGTGAAACACAAAACTACAAATACTGTGAACCCAGACTTCACCCTTCCTTGTGGTCGCCACAGGACAGGCAAGGACTCTGTAAGGAAACTGCTGATCTAGGCTGTGCTGAACACTCCCTGAGAAGTTCATTGCTCATTTTAAGATCCTGTGCTGGGCCTGGGGGTTTTTTACTGCTAAGAAATGACAATTCACATTCATTTCACTCCTGTTCCATGGTGAGGTAAAGGCTCCTGCAGCAGAGTAAGGGGCAGGAGTGCTGGATCCAGTCAGCATTTCCGCAGGCTCCAAATTACCAGAGTTCTGATCGATGACTATTGATGGTCAAAAGCTCCTGGAACCAGAAACCTGTAACTACAGTCAGTAGACATAAATTTGGCTATTACATTGCATAAACAAACATGATTTTTTGTTTAAATGAGTATTCCTTAAATGAATCCCATGAACAAAAAAAAGTTGCAAGTAATTTAAGGGGTCATGACTTTCTATTTTTTCCTTTTTGGAAGATCTACAATCTGATCTATCAGAAAATTGCACTTTGTTCTATTTCTGGAATCCCCATTCCCTAATTTGGTTCGTGCTCATCCTGTTCCTCCACAGATCTTAGGTGTGGCAATGAAACAACCAGATAACTGGTTTGAATCTCACACACTCCAGCAGTGGCAGAAAGCTCTTATCTTGCTGTTCTAGCCTGGCTTCCTAAGGAAATTAGCTTTATGGAGCTCTGCTGTCTGTCTCCTTCAGCAGTCTCTGGAGCTTTGGGCTGGTTTAGGTATGTTTGGCAGAACAATAAAGCTATAGTTTTAAAGATTTGAGGCTCCTTTGGCTTTTATGTAAATGCCATACATTAGTTTAAAAACAGAGCCCTTGTTTGTTCTGCTATGGCTGTACAGAGTGTCTGTGGGACAGGAGAACCCCTGTGGAAAGTCTCTCCTTGGCTCCAGCTGCAGGGGAAGCCTTGACAGGAACCAGCAGCCCACACAGGGCAGTTTGTGGAGCCACGTGTCCATGCAGTTTGTTAGTGCTGAAAGCAGGGGGTCAGCTGGACACCAGGCTCTTTGTGGCAGGTGTTGGCTGTGTCTGTCCATGAACTTCCAGGGTGTGGGATATTCTTGTGACAGGGGCTGGGAAGTGCTGTGGTGATGATTTATGCATCACCTCTTCTGAGTGGTGTTCGTGCTTAGTTGGTGCTGAGCAGCTGCCCCTTGAAACTTGAGCCATTACTTAGGTTTTTGTTTATGTTTTGATTGCAAACTGATCATTAATTTCACACAGTAAATCCATTTTATTTTGTTCAAGATTTTTTCACTGCACTTGCCTACCTGCCCTCCTGTGTGTGTGGCCATTTTGTTGGTGGGGATTTATCTCCATGTTTCCTGGCCTCAGACAGTTTCAAAAAAAGGATTCAACAATCCCCACCAGTGGTAAAAATTTCTACAATTACTTTTACGTCCTGCAAATGGGAAAGCTTAGGCACAGATGTAGTCCCTCCAATTTTGTGTCCAAATTGTTATCTTACTAATAGAAGTTAAAAGGAAACGTTCAGCATTGGTGGCATGAAAATGAGGAAAGAAAATGGTTTTACTTTCTTTTTCTATTCACTTTTTTATGAGAGGAAATGGCTTTTGGTTCCAAGAGTCATCAAATCAAACTTCTTTCTCCAACAAAGCCAGACTTTTTTGTGACGTGGTGGAAACTTGCCAGTTTCTGGTGTCTTGCTGTAGGACAAAAGAGCTTTCAGACACGAGGTCCAAGTCTGTAATTCAGTCTCCTTGGGAAGAGCTCCAGGGAATTGTTGCTGAAACCAGGGAGGCTTTGCATGGAAACAGAGATCTGGGAAGATCTGATTGCCACGTCTGCACCTAGACAGGCTCCCTAACCTTTTCTGAGCTGCGTGTGAAATCAGGCAGTGCTTCCAGCTTTCTGGCTGTTGATTTATGAGTATTTGTAGGCAGTGATAACTGAGTGAGCTTCAGGCTCTGGGAGTCTGGTTTAATGCTGACTCCTCCTCACTGCTGCTTAATTGAAATGGGTTTTATGTTGATGTTCCACTGGTGATACAGAGCAAGGAGACCTTCAGCTGGACTCTTTAAGAGCTGGACTCTTCTAAGCGAAGACTGCAGCCTGCCTTTGAAGAATACTTAACAAAAATTAAGTTTTCCAAACTGTTCAGTGGCATGGGAATGTATGATTTTAATGCTTGTGGAAAAATGCTGCTTTGACACCTCTGAAGTTCACTATGTGACCCCAAGGAAATTAAGACTTGTCTGTCTCAGGGCAAAGAGGTGTTGGAAGCTTAGCCTCTCTGTCTGAGGGTGAAACTTAGGCCTGGAAGGGGCCTCAGCCCTCGGTGCTGCTGTGGGTCCTTTGCCGTGATGGGATGTGGGATACCCATCAGCTGTGACCTGCTCTGAAACACTCTCATTTAACACAGGCCACTGAACAGTCACCAGGGAGCAATCCTTAAAGTTAACTAACCAGAGCTGGATTCAAACCAGTAAATTTCCTAATCATAAAAGGTGTGAAAATGTATTACCAGTAAATTAAGAAGAAAAAGGACTGGAAGGACAGTCCTACCTGGAAATTGCCCTGGAAATACTGCTCTTCCTTTTAGAGATTAAAGATGCCACTGTACTGTATCATATTAAATACCTTTTTGTCCTATTTTTGGCTACATTAGCCTGGGATAACATTGCTCCTCCAGTAAGCTTGTTTCTTTCCTATTTACACGCACTTAAAAATGATTCTACCTTCAGAGCTAACCTCCTTTACCACTTGTTTATCATTAATTTCCTCTCTGGTTCATGTGGCATCCCACCTGCCTGTATGGAAGGTGGGCTTCCACCGAGAGCGGGTGCAGACACAAAAGGGATAAAGCCCTTAATTGCAGAGCTCAGCCCAGTGCTGAGCCAGGCGAGGGGAGCAGTGTCCCACAGCACCCCCAAACCCAGCCCAGATGGGGCTCGTGGGGTGCACAGGTCACCTCACAGAGCCAAAGGTTCTTGGGGAAGCACAGGGATCACCTCTGAACTTCCTGCTGCAGTCCCAGACTCTTCAGAGCAGACTTTGCACCAGCCCATTACCTCAGGGGAACAGCTCCATCCAGGCTGGAGCCAAGGTCTGCTCCTTCAACAATATTTTAAGTGGGTGATTAAAAATCATAGAAAGCGGCAAAGACACAGAGCTTTCCCAGCACTCTCATCCTCATCGCTCCCTCTTGCTGAAGGGGTTCCCCCCAGGTGTGTGGCCGTGCTGGCCTGGCCACTGGCACGGTCACCACCGTACCTTGTTTGCTCTGAAGGAAAAGGGGGCTGATGGGCAGCGCCTGTGTCCGCCCACCCATCCCCGGTGGATTCCCGAGCCCTCAGCAAATCTCAGCCAAATGTGACAGAGGAGGAGAAGCCTCCAACTTGTTCCTTTGGTTTTCACCAGAGTCAGTTGAAAGAGACCTGCTGGGAAGGGATGGGGTGGGAGCTCTGCCTCCCTCAGCCCCCGCCAGAGACTCCAGTGGGTCAGGGCTGGTTGTGGGAGCAAAACCAGGCCAGGGGCAGCTCTGCCTCCTCATGAGCCACCAGAAAGTGACTTCTTATGTGCCCAAGCTGGACCTTTTGCAGAACCCAAAGGTGAGAAATTTTATAATTCACTCCTGGGGGGGAAGCACCAGGTTGTTACACAGTGGGTGACTGGAGAGTGCTGTGACAGAGCACAGCCACTGCTCATCATCCTCTGTCTCCTGCAGGCCAAGGTAGCCGGTGTCTATGAGTCGCCTGGCTTCTTCCTAGACTTGGATCCAATTCCAGGAGCCCTGGAAGCTGTGCAGGAGATGCTCCACATGCAGGAGTAAGGACACTTTGCACTCTGCAGCCCTTTTCCAGCACCTTACACACTTTCCCCTGACTGCTAACAAAGGCTGTTTCTTTTCAGCACTGAAGTCTTCATTTGCACAAGCCCTCTCCAGAAATACGAGCACTGCATCGTGGAAAAGGTGGGAGAGAATTGTTTTTATTGGGTTTAATGCTGCTTGTGCAAGGCCTTGCTGTTTCATGCTACCCAAGTTGGAGCTACTCCATTCTAAAGACAGTAGCTGCTCCAGCTGCCAGGCTTCCCTCAATCCCTGTCTGAGGGACAACTTCCCACACACAGAGCAGTAACTCAGGACAGGGAATCTCCAAGTGCCACATGGTGCCAGAATTACTGTGGAGCACGTGAGCCCTGGGCTCTTGGAGCTGGGCTGGGACCAGCTGTGTCAGCAGGTGACAGCAAAGGAACTGTTGCAGTGGGGCCCACAGGGATGGGGTATTCCCAGGGGATTCCACACTGGAGAACCATCAGCCAACAAAACCTACTTCAGTCTAAATCTGGAGCATGAGATGTCCCAAAAGAGGCCAGTGGTGTGTTGAGGAGGCTGTAGTGTTGGAATAAATCCTTTTTGCCCATGGCACAAGAGTGGAAGGGGGACTTTGGTCACTGGAATGACTTAGATGGGTACAACCCACGTGCTCTGGGCAAGCAGCCAGTGCTTCTCACAAACTCAACAGCTGGGCACAGCCAGGGCAGTGCTGAGTGAAGGCTGTCACACAAACAGGTTTAATCAGCATCCTGGGCCGCTGCCAGTCTCCATGTGGGGATTCCTAGACACAGACGAAGGTTTACAGGGGGAAAAAATTGCTCTGTTAGGGCTGGTCGGACATGAGTGTTGTGCAAACTGAGAGCACAGTGGGATTTTCTCCTATTCCTTGTTTCTGCAGTATAAGTGGGTAGAGAAACACTTGGGGCCCGAGTTTGTGGAGCGGATTATTCTGACCCGGGACAAGACTGTGGTGGCTGCTGACCTGCTGTTTGACGACAAGGACACCATCCAAGGTTTGAACAGCGTTTCCATGGCTGGCTGCTGGCTGGGGAGCCACCCCCCAGCTGATTCCAGCTTTTCCCCTCTTCCCGCAGGCGCAGAGCCCAACCCGAGCTGGGAGCACATCCTGTTCACCTGCTGCCACAACAGGCACATCCAGCTGCCGGCCCCGCGCCGGCGCCTGCGCTCCTGGGCCGACGACTGGAAGGCCATCCTGGAAAGCAAGCGCAGGCAGTAGTGCAGGAAGGGGATGCTGCCCTCTTCCCACGGCCAGGGAACAACCAGCCCATCCCCTGCCATGCCCAGGAGGCACCGTCACTGCAGGGGTCAGTCATAGTAAGAAATGAGCTGCTGCTGTCAGTGCTTTGGGTTGCTGGAAGATGGCTCTGCACTCAGTTAATCTCTGTAGCACTTGGGATGTTTGCTGTTGGAGAAGAGAAACTATAAACTACAAGCAGCTGTGGTTGGATTTTTGTGTGTGTTTAACCTCAGTCCTGTTTGGTTTGTGCCGTCTAAGGGGCAGAGGGGAAGGAAAAAGAGGAAGAAGGAAGGCTCTGAAATGTGAGCAGATCCAGTGTGGGTGTCTGTCAGGGAGCACTGGGCTCAGCAGTCAAACCTTTTAAATTTTATGTATTTAGCCACCCTGGCTCTTGAGTTTTTTCTTGCCTCATTGGCTGATAATGAAAAGAGACTAAGCTGGCTTCGATTTCTTGGCCTGTGTGCTTGAGTAAGAGTGGGCAAAGGCTGCAAGTGCTGGACTAAAAATATTCATGAGCTCACGCAGAACTGATTACACAGCATTTAAGTTAATGTTTTATTAATAGAAGCATTTACAAGATAGGTGTTCTCGTGAGCCCTTTTTATTTGTTTTACTTCACCTTTGTCACCAGTGGTAATGAAAGAAAAACTTACCACTTCTTCATTTATAGGGTAGCTACAGCCTACCCTATGCAGTGATGATTCTCTAGCTGGCTACCTGTGCCATGATTAGAGGATGGCATAACTAGTGCCACAGGGATGGAGAGATTGTGAATCACCGGGGCAGGGAAACTCCTTTCTCTGCAGGAGGAATAAATTTCTGTGACATTTCAGTCACTTGAGTTGACACTTAGCGTTACTTGTCACTGACACTGAAGGGGAGAGCTGCAGCACAACTAGCCAGAACTGGAGTGGATGTAATTCTGCCCAATAACCTGAGCAGAAAACCCCTCATTGCTGGGATGGGTTATTTGTGCAAGCTGAGTGCTGAGCTGCACTTGGCAAAGTACTTTTCAATGTGCAGCCATGACCTGCTTTATTTTAAATATTTGCTCGCAGGCTTAGCTGTGTGCTTGGCCCAGCTGCCATGGTAGTGCTGTTCCATCGTCTCTGTTAACTAAACCCCAGCACTGGTGGGACCAACTCCCCTCTTTAATACTGCTCTTGACCTGCTGGGCAGAAGGCGAGAGCAGCAGGAGGTTCCCCTCTCCACAGCCCCGCGCTCAGTCCTTGGGCAGAGGAATCCCCACTGCCGTGTGCTTGCTGAGGGTCCTGGCCTCCTCCACCTGCGGGGGCGTGCAGTAATCCTGCAGGAAGATGGATGCCAGGTTGCTGAGGCGCGTGTTGGCCGAGAGCGAGAAGCGGAGCATGCACTCCACCACGGGCAGCGCCGTGGTCTGTGCGCGTGACCGCGGCGTCGTCAGGAACATCAGCGTGGTCACGGCCGACACCACGGTCTCCTCGTTGGAGCTGGACAGGCAGTTGATGATGGGCTCCACCCCGCTGGCCTCCAGGATGTACTCTTTGTTTGTTTTATCCAAGCACAGGTTGCAAAGACCACCTGGAACAGCAAGAGAAAAGTGTCTGAGGTGATACAAATTCACCGCTCATCCTGTTTCTAACACCCAGATCTTCTGTACTGATAGAAAATTCTTAATGGTTCCCTAGGCCCTGTTTTGTTGATTCTTTCCGGAGATTTTCCACCAGCACACTCCTCGTGTGTGTCATTAGAGGGCACTGTTACTGCTGCACACAACTGCTTCCACAGAATGATTCCAGGAATGCTCACTCATCCCTAACGGAAGATACAAGCCAGTAGTTTATTGCAGGTACTACAGAAAGCCAGAGAATGGAGGTAACAGAGTTAGTAGCCAAGAAGCACAGAATGTTTGAAACTTGAAACTTTGAGATGCAGCCACAAACCTTAAATATGTTTAGTATCATCTCACAGAACCACTCACAGCATCTGGCCCCTTAAGCTTATGTTCAGACCATGAAAAATCACAGTACGGCAGTTCCTCAGAGGATTTATTAAAAAATGTCAAGTAAGTACTCTAGAAAACCAGTTGCCAATACCACAATGGTTACATGCATCTCTACAAGGTATCTGGCAAAATCTATGTATTAATGACTGCTTCTCTATAGGAGAGGTTTCAGTTAAAAGTTAATCAGGTACTGTTTAGGAAAAAAACCCCAAAAAACCTTTCCAGATAGTGTCTTCATTAAGCTGTGTGAGGACATGGAGGGTCATGCCTGCCTCTGACTTCTCACCCGTTCTGCACTAAACGACACCTTATCAGCACAATGTGGGTTTGTTTTTGGAGACCTGCGTGAATTTGGGGCGGATTAACGACCAAACCCGGTGCGGGGCCCGGTGCCTCCTGCCCAGGTGACAGCTGAGGGTGCTCCGGGCAGCCCTTACCCATGGCAAACTCCACGAGGGTCTCGTTGTCCTCGGTGAGCATATCGAGGAACAGGTCCAGCACCTGGAGCTGCCGGAGGTACTCGTAGTTGCCGGGATCGTAGGCGAAGTTGGCCAGGTTCGCCAGCACCTGCTCCTTGGCCTCTGCAAGGGAAGAGGGTCGGGTGTGTGAGGAAACGCTCGACACGGAGAGGGCGAGCGAGCAGCGGCGTTTGTTACCTGTGCTGTCCGTCACCTGGAACTCGGTGACGAGCGCCTGCAGGTACTCCAGCCGACCCAGTTCCATCGCGGGACACCGCACCGGGCTGCCCGTTCCTCCGGGCAGCGTCGGCTCAGGGACCGGGTGTACAGAAAGATGGGGAGAAACCGCCCGCCTCAGGCCGGCGGGGAGAGCGCGCCCGCCGCCATCTTGGGGGCGGGGCACGGCGGGGGGAGACCCCCG
>VZTF01000417.1:498958-529114 GCA_013397755.1 Cnemophilus loriae
GGCCGCCATTTTGTGGGCAGGGCGGTCGCCATTTTGTGGGCGGGGCGAGTCCCCGGCTCCCTGGTGGTTCCGCCTCCGCTCGCTCTCTAGGTAGATTATATATAATGCTATATTTTATACATAAATGTATATAAAATGTATATAAAATAGATATGAAATATATAAAATGTATAAAATATATAAAAATAAGTGAGCCTGTGTCGAGGTATGTGACTGTCTCATTTTATGGCAAAGCTTTGCTGTTTAAACGCTTTGTTCTGCAAAGCAGCTGACCTTTCCCCACTGATTACTTACTTAAAGAATTTTCACCTCTGAATATGTTTTGCTGCTCCATCCCAGTGCTGCTGCCCTTGTGGTAGTGCTGCTCCTGGATCAGTTCCAGTTTAAATAACGGGATTGTGATTCACAAAGCTCAGGGGGAGAAGGTAAAAACAGCGCACAATATGTGCACAGTGAGGTAAATTACCTGCGGAAAAAATGAAACAAAGCCAAGGAGTGAATTAAAAGAGCAGCAGGTGATTCCCCCATGGTTGTACAATGGTTTGGGCACAGAGCGGAGCAATTCCCTTGTCTTGAACTAACACAGCCCAGTGAAACCACTGCAATTTTATGTGGTGCAAGAGGGTTCAGTTATGGTTCAGGTGATGTAAATATACAAGGTAAAGGTTAATAAAGATCATAAACTGGTGGAGCGGACTCTGCAGAAATTTGTACTGCTTTTATTGAAGCAATTACATGCATGGATGTTCTGTGGATAAGGCAAGGAACAGGCCGTGAGAACATGTTGTCTTTTGTGTTATCTCAAATACAATTGATTTTCATATCAAGCAAATTAGTCATGGACTCATCCACATGGCACCAGTGACAAGAGTGGTGGGCTGATAACCCACACAGCTGGGGACACTAAAATATCTGCCCATTACTACATTAAATAGAAGGATGAGCAAAGGAGCTTCGCTGAATGCAGTAATGCGAAGTATTTTAACATTGTAATGGTGTGGGAAGACATAGAATATGAAAGGGAAGGTATTTATTTCTACCTAGTATAAAAGTTTAAGCTAGGCTAAGTGCTAGCAACTTCAGCTGTTAGCATAATTGCCAACTGAAGTCGGTATGTATACATGTATATGTCTAAATATATATTTGTATTTTTACCTGCATATTTGAGTATATCTATCTGAAAATGATCAGCAAAGGTGCTACGAAAAATGTCTATATTAGAACGTTTTGCTACTGTAGTGAGAAATCTCTTCTAATGCGTGCCTTTGTAAGTGCTAAGTGTTGATATACTTTAAAGCCTCATCTGTCATTAAATAGAAGGTGAATGAGTAATGTGGGAAAGCAGGGGCAGAGAAAGCAAACACAGGCAGCTAGTCCATACAAACAGAGCACTACTGGGATTGACTAATAAGGGGGGTGAAACTGTGTTTAAAAAGGAAAAATGCAATTACTTCTGTTTGTAAGAACTGCATTTACTCACCCCATATTGGCTGTATAGTTTAATGGTCTGAGTGCTCCAAGCACTTGCTGTTTGCCAAAGCAGTTCCCAGAGCAGGGACTGGTCTAGCCGGGGTAGTCACAGCTCCAGGGGCTATTCTGGTGACTTCCATAGCACACCGAAGCCAGAATTCAGGAAATTTTAATTTCTAGTAGCTGTTCCTTTTCTTATAGTCACTAGCCATGTCTGCAAACAGCAAGCCAAGCTCTTAAATTGAGTGATTTTGCACTTCTGAGGTGTCTTAGAGTGTGTAAGATTGCTGCAACCTTTATTTGGGGTTTATTGCTATTAAATGTAAATAAATAATATTAATATTAAGCTTTCTGAAGTATTACCCTGGCAGAGAATCTTAGGCTTTTAAGGATCATTATTGCAATATTTCAGAGTGAACTTCCCAGCGAATGTTTCATTTCAGTGAGGAAAGGTGCTTCTTGCCACAGTGCTTATCTTGCAATAGTCAGAATATCTTCAATGATAAAGGGCGCAAGGGAGGGGCAAGAGGGAACATGGAGAGCAAGGAACATTTAATTCTGGTCAGTTTTTGTTGCTCTGCTGTTTCTCAGAGATTTGTAATCTGGCTGAGTTATTAGCGTGTGTCCCTAATTAAAACCAGGGTTATTTTACTGTCTGCAGGTGTTAAAGAAACTGCTTCAGTGGGACTTGCGGTTGCCTTGTGTAAAGGCTTGCTGACCTTAAAATAATGAGGGGAACTTTTATTGCTTTCTTTTCCTTCTGGTCCCCAAGGACTGAGTGTTGCTGCACCTGTGGGATCCTTCTGAGGGGGAATATTTATTATTCTGTAGCATGCTCAGGTCCTTCCTGTTATCCTTTGCCAAGCTCCTGCTCAAGGCAGCTTGGAGTTAAGGTTGGAAACACATGTGGGAGAGGAGACCCATGGAAAGGAGAGGAGGGGGGTTGTTTTCTCTGTTATGGGAACTCAGACATCTTATTCACCTGTGGAAAAACAGCATAAAATGTTACTTCTTGTCTGCTGAGGATTTGCTTCAAACCTGTGGGTTGTGGATTACTTTTAAAGGGTCTGTGGAAAGTAACCAGGGGAGACAACTCTGTTTTCAGGCCTGAGTTCTGTAAGGCTGTTAGAAAGGTTTCAGTCAGCAAGTTGAGAAATGTTAAAATAACAGGTTTGTGAATTGGTTGTTTTTCTTCCCAGAAACCTCTCCCTGTGCCTGCGAATAAGTCCCAGTGACCCCAGTGATGAGTCTGGGAGTATCAAAAAGCGGTTCTGGAAAGGAGTCTCCTTGCTTTCCATCCTAAAATATCTTGCACTGCTGTGCACAATCAAGAAATGATCAAAAGAGGTATCTTTGCCTTGGTGTAGGAGGAGCTGATCTCTGTGTCAGCTTCAGTTCATAAAGATTTTTTGGTTTTGTCCTGTACATTTCCTTTTTTATGAAGCAGCCAGGGCGAAAGCATTACACGTGGAGCAATTGGCTCCACGCAGGAGGTGCCTTCCATTGATCCTTCACCTAACCTTTGTTTTCTGTGAGAAATTTTGGTGGGTTGTAGCTTGCCTGTTTTGCCCAGGACATGTGTAGCAGTGGGAGGATCTGGGGCCACGTAACCTTGTATTTCCATAAGAAAACAGAAAGCGAATGTAGAAAGGTGAACAGAGTTTAAAATTTAAGAATTACACACAGAGAAAATGGCAATCTGTTCAGATGCTTAGCTGTTTATTTGCAATAGCTAGAAGAGATTTGGGACTTAATCCCTTTTCATTGCTTTTTTGAGAAAGCCCCCTCATTTTCCTAGGAATGTACAGCAGTCTGTTTTGGTAAGCTGAGAAGCACCAGTCTCTGTTTACTTCATAGTTATGGACCATGTAAGCATTACACAAGTTAATAAACACATGTGATGAGAGATTAGATATGTGTATCTCCCACTAATCATCTTATTTAAGTACAGGTTTGATCAGGAAATGGAAATCCTCCTGGGTCTGTAATCCCAGGGCACTACTGGAGAAGATACTGAGCTGTGGGAGCAGGAACCCTTCTGAAGGGCTGACGCCTCTTCTGTGTAAAAGTCAGCTGTGAAGCCATCATAGTCTCTGAAGACCTTGGAGTCAGTTTTCCAGTGGCTTCATCCAGGGTGGTTTTTTTTTTATTGGTTTGTTTGTTTTGTCTGGGGAACTCTAATAAAAACTGTGGGTTTGTCACTAGGAATCTGATAGGACAGTTCTCCAGATAAGCACTGCAGCTGAGTTTGATATAACAGTTCTTAGACAGGCACCACAGTTCTGTTGAAAGCTGTTACTTCTTCCATTTCACTCCCATTTTGTGCTTCCATCTTTTTGATTGTTCTGATGTGTTGGGTTACCTTCATCCATGTGCTTCATGAGCTGTTATCCGCGTCTGTTGGTTTGGGAATGGTACAGAATATGAGCACTTTCCATCTTGAGCTGATGCTGAGGCTGCTGCAGCCATCGTCTGAGCAGTGACAAGCCTAAATCCTGGGAATGTGGCAGAAAATGCCACTTACAGTCGAGGCTGTATGGATAGAAAGACAGCAGCACTAGCTTTTCTCAGTATGCTTTCCCCACAGATTTCTTTGTAAGTGCTGCTTGTGCTTATAAGAAACAGAAGTTGTGTTTGTACAAAGTTCTCTATAATGAGAATGCTGGTGTAATTAGGTTCAAAAGTCTAAGACTAAAGAGCTGAATTGATCTCCACAAAGAGGAACTACAGTTGCTTTGAATTTTGCCCTATAAAAGGATGCATATCCTTATTCTTAGGTCTAATATCACCCTCCCTGCCCCAAATGGGTTCCAGTTAACGCTGAAGTGTGTTTACATGAGCCATGAATCCTCTTTTTTGATATATTAAACAGCACTTGAGACATCAGTAGTTATACAAAGCAGGCACTCCAAGGCTTGGCGGGTTGGTGTTTTTTTTGTTTTTTGGTTTCTTTGAGGCTCTGGAGTTGAATTTTGAGGCTTTGAAACTGTCCTTGGCATGAAGAGCTCCTGTATATGCTTCATAGGAGAAAATAGTTGATCTTACTAGAGACTTGGCTGAGTTCTACAACCCACGCAGCTGCTTTTGTATAATATTTAGAGATGTGGAAAATAATAACACACTTCCTGTCGAAAGTGTTTGTCTTGCCACCCCGAACACGGGACGCATCCAGGAAGCCTGTGCACCAAAGTTGCATATTCAGATGAGGCAACAATACTGCTTTGTGAAGAACTACCCATTAATACACATTATCCAGCACTTCCGACTGGAACGTGCTTGTGAAATTCCAGTGACCTCTTAAAGCTGGTGACTTAACCCGATTGAACTGACACAGCTTTTGTCTCCCGGCCCTGGGTCCCATGGCTGTTATCCCGTGGTTTGCTTAAGGAGAGCTCAGATCTCTTTGTGCTTCGTCTCCTTGGCTGGTGCTGGGTTCTGGGCTGGGCCCATGGTCTGGATCGCTGTCTTGGAGTCTGACATGGCCCTATGGAGTGGAAGTGCAAAAGGAAGATGGCAGTTGTGGAAAGCAGACTGTTTTTTTCTCATCTGCCACGTGATGCTTTGTACAGACCACTTCATTGTGTTGCTCTTTTTCCCCCTTCTTTATTTTCATATACTCGTGATGTACTGAACTGCTGGAGGGAATTGACTTTCAGCCTTTGGTTCTGCTGATGTTTCACTGTATTGATATCTGGAGGGATTGCCCAAACATGCTTTGGAACCTTCCCTCAATTTGTTTTTCTTTTCCAGAGCACAGAAGCTGAGCCCCATAAATAATGCGGCTGATATCAGGAAGAAGCTGGAGTTGTAGAAAACGTAGTGGAAATCACTGGTTATGTCTACCAGGAGACCTGAAATAAAAGCCATAGCTTAGCCAAAGAGAAGAGGCACACTAAAGGCATACATTTACATGAATGTTAAACCTGAATCATTCAGCAAACTGCCATATACAAAAGACAAGCATTCTCTGATGAGTTAAGTTCTCTTCTCTGGATTCTAGTGGTTGTTTAGTTTTTTATTTGTAGTCACAAGTCAGGTGATACTTCTGTAGAAAGTATTTCTCAATACACAGAGAAATCAGGAAAGAAAGGAAATTGTAATTTTTCCCCAACCTGCTGCTTCATTTCGTTTGCTCAGCAGAGGACCCTTGTGCCACTGCCACTCAGTGGCTTTTGGAATGAGTGACCCTATTACATCCTAGGGCAGAAAACAGAACAACTAGATAGAGAAATAGCTTAGAAATTTACATACTAAGGTCTCTAAACTGAACATTTGTCTCTAATCCTGTGTAATGAAGGATAGGGAAATTCACAGCACAGCAAGATTATGACTAACATTAAGTGACCTCAATATAAACCAGTTAGAAGTGTGAGATATCAAAGGAGTAATTTAACGTTAATATTAGAGATGGAAAAGTGATACTTGGGCCAAATACATGATGCCTTCCATAGGCTGCTTAAGTGGAAATACTGGAATAATGTTTATTTGCTTGTATTTTTTGATCAAGATTGGTGATGTTTCTTTCCACAGTGCACTTTTCTGTAGCAGATTTTAGGACTACAAACAAAAAAGGAGCTGCTTTTACTGTGCTTTGTTTTGCCCATCTGCTGCTCCTGTCAGAGACATCCAAGAAAGGACCATTTTTGTTCTTTGAGAAAAATGACTGACATGCTAATGCCAGGGACTACCATGAAATACGGTGCATGTTACCATCACATTATTGAACCAGACATAATTTTCCTGCTGAGTAGCCACAATTCATTGTCTGGAGAAGAGAACTAAAGCCTGAACTGAGGGTGACATGCTCAGGTTGACATTTGTTGTTTGTTAGTCTTTTGAATTTACTGCTGTACTGCAGGAGCAGGTGTGTCATGGACAGGTCACTTAGTGGCATTTGGAGTGAACTGTGAATAATTTATTGGACCGAGAGTCATAACTAGCTCCTTTCTTGTCTCCAGAGAAAAATTAATATGCTCCAGAACTTGGAAAGAAGATTGAACAGAAGCTTTTACTATGGGACTTATGAATAATGTAGGACTGGTAATAATTCTGAACACAATTAATTTGTTTAATGGGATGTTCACAATTCCTTGAGACTTCATGGATAAAACAATGCAAACTGGCAAAATGGTGAAAAAGTTCATAGTAATTCCAGTCTGCTTCTTGCCACTCACTAGAAAAAAGCTGTCATTGCTTCCATACCTATCAGATTACTTATCAAGTGAGTCATTTTTTCACTCTGCTCTTGATGCAGCTGCAGAAATGACCTTCCAGCTGTCAGAAGAGCCTGATCATTCCTTTCTGACCCTACCTTTTATATTGCTCCCTTTGTGCAACTCACCTACACCATGGGTCTGGAAACTCCCTTATTCCTCTTCTTGATGCTCCCAAACACTTGCCACCAGTTTTCAAACCACCACCTCTCCCCCAGCCAGCTTTCATAGCCTCTCTCACCTGTGAGCGGGGGCGCGATGAGGAGGGTGATGCTCTCCAGGATGGTGAAGAGCCCTAGAGCACTGGAGAACCTGTCCATCTCTACCACATCCATCAGCACCTGGAAGATGAGCGCCCCGATGCCACTCATGGCTATGCTGAGGATGATGCAGTAGAGGATGAGCACACTGAACTCAGCTGAAATGACACAGATGAAATTGCTGAGCCCACAGAGGAGCACAGCCAGGCTGAACACATAGATGCGTCTCCCTGTGAAGACTCTGTGTCCTGAGAGCAGCCCCGTGAGAGGGCGGATGAAGACGTTGATGAACCCGATGATGGAGATGAGGAGGGCTGCCTTGTGTTCCTCCACCCCATTGTGGATGGCATAAGGCACAAGGTAGACATGGGGTAAAGCAAACCCCATCATCATCCAGGTCACTCCAATAGTGTAAATCTGGTAACCTTTGTTTTGACAGAAGATGTCAAAAGCCAGGTACTTCTGCAGCACCTGGAAGCATTTTGTCCTTCTGGTGTGCTGCTGGAGCGTGGGGTGGTGAGGAGATGCTCCATTGGACAGCTGTGTCCCTTCTGCTCTGCTCCCTGGCTCCTCTTCGGGCTTGGCAGACTGTGGAAGTGACCCTGGTGCCAGCTGAATGGGTCTCATTATGGCTCCACAAACACAGCAGTTCAGTAGTATCCCTCCAAAGATAAGGAAGGTGTTTCTCCAACCCATCTCATCCAGCAAGTATTGAGACAGCAGCGGCCACAGTGTGAAACCAAGGGAGACACCAGTGGAGGCCACGGCATTGGCCAGTGTTCGCCACCGTACAAAGTAGTAGCCCAGCACAGTCACTCCTGCCTGGAAGCTGAAACATGATCCCAGACCTAAAGGTGAGAATAAAAGAGTAAATGATCCTTTTTTGTTGTCTTAAAGGGTGAAAAGAGCCTAAATTCAGGGTGCACCCACAGATGACTTCATCTGCCACTGAAGCATTTTCTGACCTGCCAGGCCACACAGCCTCCAGGAACTCATTAATACACAGAAACCCCACACCAGAGATGGAGAAGGATGTTTGTGTAAATTAAACTATTTGTGTTCTTGGGTATAGTAAATATACTGATCTAAACTGACATTTTTCTGGGACACACTGCAATTCCTAAAGTTGTTATGGAATTATTCGTTAAAAACTTGGGTTTTACACCACATGCAACGAGCGGTGCTGCTTTCCTGATTCTTTCATCAGGGCTCAGGGAGTTGCTTGTTTTTCTCTCTATGCAGTGGTCACTGCTTAACTTGCAAGATCCAGCAGGATTGGTCCCAGAGTAAGGAATTAATTTCTCTGTGTTATTAAAAACCAAGAGTTGAACATCAGTTACATAGGAGAAATATTTGGAAAGGAAAAGTTCCCATCTGTTACTTCTGTTCAAAACCAACACAGTCTTTTGTTAGAAAAAGATGTCTCCATTCTCCCCCAGTTTGGGAGTGGTGAAATACAAGCCCAGGGAACCTGAGAAGGACATTATCCCAACACATTATGTTCCAAGATTGGAAAAACAACAGACAACCCTCCCTTCTTGAAAGACAAAAGGCTGAGAAGCTACTAAAAACAGACATCCTTTTTCTCCATTTTACCCTCTGGAGACCTGTTGCTTTTTCCAGAGAGAAGCACTTCCCGGTGAACTTGAGTGGGTGAGGTGTGTGCTAAAGGGGTGTGAAGGCCAAGTCTAGTGGCTGTAGGATTCCTGCTGTGCTGGGAGGCTGCTGAGTTCTCCTGTTTCACAGATGAGTGGAAAAATGTGACCACTTAGTCGGGGCTCTCCCGTTTCCCATCTCAGCAGCTGAGTTTCCCTGCTCTGTGGTACGTACCAGTGATGAGGCCGGCCGTGAGGTACAGCTGGCTGATGGACTTGCAGAAGGAGCTGGACACCATTCCCAGCCCGCTGAGCAGCCCGCCCAGCATCACCGCAAACCTGCAGCCAAACCGCTTCACCAGGATGCTGCAGAGGGGCCCTGGAAGCAGAGAAGGAAAAGGGAAGCAGTTAGGGAGGAAGGAAGTATTTTGTACCTGCTGGATTGCTGCAGTTATCAAATGATATAGCCTAGAGGCCCCAAGGGTTGTCCCAGCAGCTTAATGTAGTGGGAGAGACAGGAAGAGAAAATACATTCCGTGATCCTCCCAAGCGCTTGGCCAGCTTGTTGGCTGAGGGGAAGTCTGTGATCTGCTGGGATTTTGACCATCAAGTAGGATGTGATGGATTTTTGTTAAAACCCATGGAAATGGACTTCTGGTGAATTCCATGAGATTGTGATAAATTACTTGTTTGTTAATGACCTTTAACATCCTTCATTTTGGGGCAGGGAAAGATTAGTTCACAGCTGCAAACCACCAGTGGGAAGGTGCTTCTCTCTGCATGGTCTGGGAGAAGAGGATCTGAAGTCAGAGTTTCTTTTCCTGTTCCCTCGAGGATCCTCAAGGTTTTCCAGGTTTTATTAACTTTTTTCCCAATTCTGAACATATAAGGTTATGCAAGCAAATGCAAAATGACTGTAAGCTGCAGAATTAGGAGGCAGTGTAGGGAATATAACCTGTGGCATATTTGTGACCTAAATCAACGTCTGGTTTGAAATAAAATCCACACAGTCAAGTGAACAGTGGAACATTATTAAAATTAGGAGTGCAGCTGTCTGTATTTTGATCTGCTTGGGAGATTTTTGCCTGAGACTTCACTGGCCTTTGAAAAAGTGTCCAGCAAATGCGACTGGATTATTTTTCCTCCTGCTGAAGACATTAAGGATGGTACTACTGTTTAACTAGCCCAAGAAGGCATAAATTGAACACTACAAAATAATGAGATTGGCTCTAAAAACCATAAGGGTTTTTCATTATTAGTTCCTGGTTACTTGTTGTCTGGGTTTCAAATGTTATTTCTCACTTGCCTGGGGCTTTTGTGCTTTCTTTTGCAAGAATAATGTCAACAAAAGTACTGCATTTGTATGAGTTAGTGCAGAGTGTTCCATGTGCGTGGATATCTACGAGCAGGAACCTGTAAGGGCCTGAAATCCCCTTTTAGAGACAGATGTAGAACCCTGAGGTCTCTCAAATTATCTTATAACAAAATAATCGTTAATGGCTTTTACATAGGAACATAGCACTGATAATGGGATATGTTTGGCTGAGTTATGAGCTATTATTTGCCCTGTGCCCTTCCCCATTTCCTTCCACAGCTCTCCTGCATGGAACCTTCTCCCAGTACTGACTGCTCTGAGAACAGGCTGCTCTGCCCATTTCCCTTCCTCTCCCAGTTTCTGGAACAAATAATTTTTTGTCCCCTCCATTTCCTCTGAATTAAAAAGCATAAAGGTGAAGAAAAGAGAGCGGCACCTCTAAGACATACTGGTGACAGCACAATGCAATTTTGGGAAAGATTTAAGTGCCGAAATAATGGATGTAACCAGAGAACCTGAATCAAGTAGAGCCTGGCCCCCTGCAAAGGAGGTCAGAAGTTGCAGCAAAAACCATATGTGCGTGGCCCAAGAGGGAGGCTTTGATCTCTGTTTATTCTGTTGGTTTTTCCTTCTGGTTTATGTTACTGCTTCCTCGTGCCACTGGGGGACAAGAACAAGGCCCCCTGTGCTGTAACACCCTGCAAGAGGAGACGTAACTGGCAAGCAAAGTACAACTCTCTGTCTGTGCCCTGACAAATTCTATTGTGAATATCATTAACACAAGGCTATTTTTTCTTTATCTGATTTATAACTTTTGGATCTATGTATTGGCTGTCTTTGTAATACCCTTTACTGTGGTTCCAACCTCCTATGCAACAATTACTTCATTAAAGATGACAGGATAATTGACATTCTTGTGGATACTGCCAGAGTTGTCCTTCCTGGACATGCTGGGACCAAGCTGCTTTCGAGACCATTTCCCAGAGCCAGCAGGCCTCAGTTGGATCTTTCCCACTAATCACAGAAGGATCACAGGGGCTGGAAGGCAGGATGGGGAATGCCCAACAGCTTCTGAATTCCAAGCCCCAAGGATACTGCTCTATTTCTGCTGACTTTCAGTGGTGATTCCTACCCTTGTCACCTCCCTTGACATCTCTTTCCATCTGCACCTTGATATTCTGGATCCAATTGTTTCTGCTGAGGTGCAAACTGTCAATTCCGTGCAGGTGGCTGCCACACATGTCCTGCAGGGGACAGACTGAACCTGCCACAGCCTTCACATCAGTGTGACTCAGGGCTCTGGGGCTGGTTTTTTTCCTTTATAATGTAGTGTCAACTTTCACCAGCATTGGAAGGGAGCAGGTATGAACTCGGAGAGAGAAGCTCAGATACATGGGCAACACTGGGAACCTTCCTTCTGTTGCCTGGTAGGGTTTGTGTTGTCTGTTTATCAAACAAGCACAGGATTTGTATGGGTCACAAAGCACAGACCACACATTGGGAAGTCCTCAAGCTGCTGGGGATTTGATTTTCTCTCTGCAGAAATAGAAAAGAATCCCCGCATCTGTGCGTGGAATCTGGAGCCACTGTCCTGTGCTGCTCCCACATTTTATTTCAAGGTGAAAACCAGTGATTCACTCCACTGTCCACAGAGCACAACGCTCCTTCCACCCCTGCAGCTGGAGGGTGCTGCCTGGACCCACATTCTGCACTGATCCAACCCTGCTCACATCCACCCTGATGCCTGCGTGGGTGTGCACTCTGTGCCACTGTGCAAGGAGCTGCTTTTAAGGCTTTGCCTCAGCTGGCAGCTTGGAGGAGCTCAGCTTTTGGCATCTCTTCAGCCACAAAGAACAGAGCTGTCCTGTGCCACTTGGAAGGAGATGTGCACTCATGGACAAGATCAACCAAGAAAGCACCAGAGCTCCAGCACTATGTGCTGGCTTATTCAAAGAGCTTCTGTGAGAAATAACTATGGTCTTGCTGATCTGGAAGAACTGGGCTGAGAAAGGGATTTGCCTTCTTTGACCAAGGGTCTTGGCTGACTCTGAGAGTGACAAAAGGGAGCATGGAATCTGTGGACATTTAGCTTTGGACTGTGGCTCCAAGTGGCTTGGAGATGCTATGTACTGCCAAACAGCCATTCTGCTTGGACCTCCCAGTCCCTTCCACTGCCCACCTTAACGAAATGCTGAAAGCATCCTCATTACATCCCCCCACCAGCAGCACAAGGGAGGAGGCCATTCTCTGCCGTCACTCACCCCCTCCGTGCAGCACGGCCACCATGATGGACGGGAACCACGATGTCTGGCTGTTGCTGGCCTGGAACTCGTGCTGGAGATCCGTGAAGAAGACGCCAATGCAGCAGGGGAAGCCCAGCGTCAGCCCCTGCAGCACCACTGCAGCCAGCAGGACCATCCATGCCCATCCCCGGTCCTGGGGCTTGGCAGCGCCGCATCCTGCTGCTTCTCCTTGGGACATGATAGCTCCTTTCTCCTCTAAGCCAGCCTGCTGGGGAAGGGAGTGCAGCTACCATGCAACCCTCAGCCCAGCAAACAGGCCTTCAGGGAAGAGCTGATGGTGTTCCTGAGGCTCAGAGCACCGGTGTGTCTCACACCTTTCCCGGCTGACACTCTTGACTTCTTGCTCTGCATTTCTTCCAGCACCTCCCTTCCTTCTCGTTACAGGATCCTGGCACCAGATTGCTTAAGAAACCACTGCCTTCTCCTTTTATATTTCACAAGACTGTGACCACAGCCAGGTAGAGGACAGGACCACACCTCCTCTGAGGTATGAATTGGCTTTAGCTAGTTCCACCCTTATTTTCCCTTTCACCTGCTTTCCTCATATGGAGTCCCCTTGCTGGCAATTGCTAAGGTCACTCAGTTCCCGTGCCGAGAAGAGGAGGAAAAACTGCAAACGCCAAGTAAAATAGAAAACTATAAAGGTTGCGTGTCACAGCAGAGCTCAGTGTGAACCTTTCAGGAAAACTACACCTACCTACAAAGAGTTGGTGGTGAAAAACCATTTTTAAAGCCATTAATTAATTAGAATCCAGTGATGGCAGATAGGCTTTTGCTTTACTTCTCTAGATCTAGAGCTGCTTCTGAGAGATCCCAGTTTGGATTGCTCTGAGGCTGGCAGCACGAAATGTATAGCAATAGCATTCCCCATCCTCTCCACATGAATAAACATGCATAAAATAATAATCTCTGGCAGCTGGATGAGCTCAGAAAAAGTGCCCATAAGGTCACTGCACAGCGCAATATTTACTTAGCACTCAAATAGCATTTTTTCCCCTAAAACAACAGCTGCATTTAGGTTTTGTGTGCAGCTTTGGGGATGAATAATAGTTTGATTTTGCTTATTATTTCAAATATGCCATGGTGGCAGAAAGTTAGTTTCGTACCTCAGGCCGAGACCGGAATTGGTCAAACGAAGGGCGGCGCCGCGTGGCTGCGGCTTATCCCGTGTGTGCGCAGCCCGGTCAGCTCATGGCCCACGGTCGGACCCTTCTGCTTCAGTAGCGACTACAGGCTTTGATGAAGTCTTTTGCAATATTAACCTAGGCATCATTTCTGTAAACAGGGCTCTTATGCTGGCTGGCTCACAGCCAGAAAACGAAAAAAAAAAGGCTGGGAGCAGAGGGGGCCCGTGGGAAGGGGCTCTGAGATGCAAATCACGGTGGTGGTGCTCAGCACACTTTAATCCTTTGTCCACTTTAGCTGGGCGCAGATAATGCAACTAATTCAAGTGCTTGTCTCTGTGGTGTGAATTAGCTGGATGACAGCCTAAAACCTCTCCCCGGCAACAGCAAACCTGGAAAAAAAGGCAGAAGCACAGCTTGTCTGCTCCCAGCTGCCCTGTCCAACTTTTGAGTGTGTCCAGCAGATTCCTGGCTCCCCTCACATCTCTCTTGGACGCCTGCTCATGGGGGAGGACTCTCCAGTGGGGCTGCAGACCCCATGGCTTTTCCTTGGCTGCAGGACACCTTTTCCCCTGGGCAGCCCGACCTGCACAGCTTCAAGGACCTTGGGGATGTGCTGCCAGGCGCCACACGACCTCCTCGCTGCCTCCTTGCTGCCTCCTCACTGCCTCCTCGCTGCCTCCTCGCTGCCTCCTGCCTGCACAAAGGTAAAGGAACAAGTTTGTTCCAGCTCTGGCTTAGCAGGCTGTGCCACACTGAGCAACAGCAGCGCTGCAAACCCTTGGATTAACCCTTCCAAGGTATCCAGATAGCATGGACAGTGTGAAAGCAGAGGGCTGGTGTGTGTTGTCCTGCTCCTACGGGCTTGATGCTCTCAGGCAACCTGCTCCTGGTTTTGAGCAATGAATGTGACAGGACTGGGACACCTGCGAAACACAGGCAGATTTTCACACACACGTGATCATCCCCTATTAGTAGGGTTGGGAATAGGGTTGGAGTTCACAGCAATAGCCACACCTGGGTGCCTACTGCAAACAGTGTGCTTTTGTTGGGAGCAGGTGGATGGTGCAAAGGTGCTTCTCTCTACCAGCCTATGGAGCACCTGAAGGCACACGAGTGCCCTGGATGGGACACGGGGAACAACTGCCTGTTTCTTTCTCTCCAGCCACTCACGGGCAGTCACTGTCTGCCTTGATAAGCTAATCCTTTCCTGTTCATGTATGAATGTTGTTTCTTCAGTGATCCCCAAGACATCAGCATTCAAACCTTGGATATCCCTAGCTGTTGTGGAGCAGCCCTGGTAGCTGTTTATGGCAGCAGACCAGGAGTGCTCTCACAGTGACTCTCCCTTCTTCTTCTGTGCCTCAGTTTCCCTCAACTCCGCTGGGGGACAAACAGCTGCTGGCATGAGGGCTCCTGGGTGCTCCCTGCAAGGACAGGCAGCCCTTTATGCCAAGACACACAAGGGCCTAGGGCGTTTATGTAGCTCACCTCAAAGGAAGAGGTTTATATTTCACAAATTCAGGTTTATG
The DNA here is from genome assembly GCA_013397755.1 of Cnemophilus loriae. NCBI lineage: Eukaryota > Metazoa > Chordata > Aves > Passeriformes > Corvidae > Cnemophilus > Cnemophilus loriae. The sequence continues at coordinate 513,771 of VZTF01000417.1, forward strand.
TTATGCAAATAATGATATTTATAGTCTTCAGTAAGAGCTTGTAGCTGGTGGCACCTCTGCAGGGAGATGAGCAGTCCACTTCTTCTCTGGAGCCACTGAGGAGGGAGACCCAGCCATAGGGCCCAGCAGGGAAGCCAGGAGTGTGGTTGAGGTGAGGCAGAGCCAGTGCCCAAAGCAATGGGGCTTGGAGGGGTGTTCAGAGACTGGACAATGCCTGCAGCTTGGAAGGAGGAATGGGAATGGAGAAGGTTTCTCGCACCTTCCTGCCATCAAGCTCAGCCCTGGTATGTGCTGGACGCATATTTTATGAATGTGTAAAATAAGCTGCACGTACAGAAGCAAGATGTTTACTGTGAACTGAGCGGGGTGGTAAACTGCTTTTTAGGGTCATTCAGTGTCTGTTGAGGGTAGGAAAGCCGAGCACTTGTCTTGGTAAATACCTTTATAAGTGACTTTCTAAGTACCTTTTCATCCTGAGACCATGGCTTGCTTTGCCCTCCTCTCCCATGTAGCTTATATTATATCCCAGCTGACTTTTCCAAGGTCACCCAGTGAGGTGACAGCAGAGAATCCAGATTTAGCTGTGATTAAAGCATCAGCCCAAGTGGTGCAGCCTGGCCCAGCGCTACAGGCTTGTCTCTGCTGGATGTCACTTGTCAGCAGTCGGCGGCAGCCCTGAGGGGACAGGCTGTGCCTGGGGCACGGTGGAGGTGGCTGCAAGTCCGCTGCTCTCTGCCTGTCCTTACGAGCACGTTACAGCTCGGTAAACCTGCCCCGTGCTCAGGAGCCTCAGCAGCAGCTTTGGGGCAGGCCATGTCTTAGGAACATGGTTTACTGGTGGCCTTGGCTGTGCTGGGTTAACGGTTGGACTCAGTAATCTCAAAGGTATTTTCCAACCCAAATGGTTCTGTGATTCTTTGTGGCTGGAAACCAAAGTGCAAATGCCTCAGAGCTTGCAAATCACACTTGAGAAAGACCAGTTGAATTTGTTCCAGAGATCCAGATTAGCAAATCCCCTGGCAGATTGATTCTTGCAGAGGAAGTGCGGGGGAGTTGTTTGGTTTTGGGTTTTGTTTTTTGTCTAAAGCAAGAGAAATGAAGTGACATTTCAGCTGTGGGATTGCAGAGTGCTTTGTGGCAGGGAGCTGTTCCTGCCCCAGGTTCAGTCACAAATTAAACTCCTGCTCTGATCCAGGAACGTAGACAGACCCAACAGAAACCGAGGCCTCAGAGCACCTGAAAACAGATTCCTGAGGCTGGGACAGGATCTGAATAACTCTGGCAAAACCCCTTCAGAGCAGCTCTTCTGGTACTGAGAAAATGGTGCTGTGCCAAGGATGGAGGAAGTGCTGGTTTATCCTGAGTTTCCCAAGCAGTTCCCATAGCATCACTCCCAAATCCTCCCCCTGCAAAAGGGATCAGGGTCCTGCCTGCACTAATTGGTCTTAATTAGCCTGACCAGCCTCATCTCTGTCCTCCTCCCACACCCCCTCCACCTTGTTTGTTCCCCAGCTGCATTTAAATCCAGATCGTTGGCTGGAGTGTTTTTTGCTCAGTTTCACCGCTGCTTTCTGCTCTCCTGGGTTGAGTTTGGGTCTGCCTGGCTGCTTTGTGCTCATTAATCACTGACAATGTGTGTATAAGACCAAGTGAGAAATCCCCCTTTTGGGACTAGGTTTAATGGCCATTAGCCAGTGCTGGGTTAACACGGCTTAGCCTGGAGATGGGAAATGGGAGCTGAGGAGGCAGCTGGCACCAGAGCATGCACTGACAGCTCTGATTGGCCTGCAGGAATTCAGCAAGATGTGGCCTGTCCCTGCTCTTTATCCCGGTGGTAGATCTCTGGCTGGTGGGTGAATGCAGATGGTTTGTATGCATGCTGGCCCTTGCCCTCCTGACTGCCACCATCCCCCCTGGTCCCTGGCTGTCCCAGAGCCTGTGCTTTGTGTAGAAAGTGTGGTGCCAAGAAGGGCAGCATTCCCGAGGCAATGGGGATTTGGAGATGAGTCTGAGGAAGACATTGCATAAACTCATGCTGGAGGTGGTTTTGGAAGTGGCTCTGGCTCTTGCTTTGTGGCACCCTAACCTGCCACACTGCCCTGGCCTGCCCTGGGAGTGGGCAGAGAGAGGAACCAATAGTGGCATGGAGTATCTGAACAGATGGAGGTCCTTGCTAGGAACCTGACTGAAGTTACTGAGGATATCTGGAAGCTGCTGGTGCTTTTCTTCCAGCAATTGCCTGCATTTGTGAAGATGAGGAGGGGAGTGTGTTCCTGGGAAAATGAGGCTTTCAAAAAATGAAGTTACCTTGTCATTAGCTGCAGGAAAACTCCTGCAGTAGGTGAGGATGTTGCAGAGGAAGGGGGCAGTGGGATGAAGGGGACAATGGGATGTGATGCAGTTGTGGGCACAGTCTAACCCTGCTGCAGAGCATCTCTTTCACAGATTGACATTTTGATCCTGAGGAGTGGCTGAAGGTTCCCTCTAACAAGCTCTTAATTATCATTTAAATCGGCTTTTATTAATGAGGAATAAGGGACTCAGTGCGAGTAGGATCAAGAGAAGTGTTTCCTTGTGGCTGACTGCTGGATCCATGGAGCAGGTGGAGGAGGTTGTGGGGGGTTGAAGGTGTTCAGCCAGAAATTTTGGAGCATGTTTTTTAGGAAACCAGCTGGTTTTTGGGCTCCAGCTATTCAGCTTTGGCCCTTTAGCTCTCAGCAGATGCTCTGCTATCCCAGCCAGGCCCTGTTCGGATCTTCTGTCCAAGGAAGATGTCCTGCTCTGAGGAAGGTATAGGTGATGCTTAGAGGTCACAACAGAGTAGGAGAGAAGATCCAGCAACTTAGTGCTGACACTTAGGCTCTTCCTGCCCATACCCAGAGGGATCACAACGTTCAGTTTTGTGATTTCTGGAAAAGGAGAGGCAGGAGCTCTTTATCCCAGTGGGAAGTGCAGGTCCCTGTGCACCTTAGGGTCATATTGTTGGGGGGGGTGGGGTATGAAAACAGCAAAACATGGCCTTGAGTTTTTGTTTCATGGGCAAATCCCCTTTGGTTTAGCAAATATGACCGTCTCCTTCTTACTTTTTACATGTTTCTTTGTATTAAAATTTTAGATAAAAACACACTGGGATATTAGTATTTTGAGGATGACCATTTATTAGGTGTTTTCTATCCCTTTAGTGTCTAATCTGCCTGCTTTTCTAAGACATCTTGAACTCAGTGCCCAGGATAAAGGCCTGTTTCCTTGCTTGGTTGCCCAAATTATTTTCCTCATTTTTAGCCACTGTCGTTTGAATTCATCAGGATCACTGGTGCATGTTTTCCTGGCTGTGGTAAAGGACCTGCTGTCCAGACTGCCCTGAGCTCAAGGATTTTCTTGGTGACACAGAGACCAGTGGAGCTCTCAGCTCACTGAGGGACTGTTTGAGACACATGAAACTTGAGAACTCTTCAGACTGGTGATGGACCTGAGTCAGACTCGCATCTGCTGAAGTCTGGGAAACACCTAGGAGGGATGGAGGCCTCTAACAGGAAATATTGCCAGAAGGTCAAATATCTTTTGAGATAAACCTTTGCTCATCTGTTACACCACAATCTGAAGGTAGTTACTAGGGCATTGCAGCTCTTTCTTTACTGTGGTTGGAGTAACCAATATGTTTCTCCAGCCTGGGAAGCAAGAGGGTATGTGGCAGTTATTTACCCATGTGAGTGAAAGTTGGGTTAAACCTTCAATAACTGCCTCAAAACCAGATCTAGGTGGAAGGACATAGCCAAAGTCCTTGTTTCCCAAACAAATTAGTAAGCTGGGTTGAAAATATCTGCAGGCTTCCTGTCTGCAGACAGATCTGGCTTGATTACTTTGTTCCGGGTGAGGGTGGGCCGGGTAAGTGACGAATTGACCTCTATCTGTGTGCGAGAGCCTGAGGCAGAGCAGAAAAACGTGCGGAGGGGTTGTGCAAGATGCACGTATGGCTGTGGCAGGACCTCTGCACTGCTGCGTTTCACCCTCCCACGTGTGCAGAGGGAAAATGAAGCCGCAGTTTCCACTGCATTTTGCTGGAGCCCCAGGTCAAGCAGTTGGATGCTGATAGGTGCCTGACACTGCTAAAACCCTTTCCTATCTTTAATATCAGTTACTGTTTCCTCTTTGTCCACAGACATGAGCAGGCAGGCCAGCAAAACAAATTAATTAATTGTGTTCCAGGCAAAACTCTCAGGGGCAAGGTGAGCTGCCAGCTGCGGTGACTAATGGGAGTGTTGTGGGGAGGTAGAGCACCAGCCCCAGGGAGCCAGGTGGGCCCTGGACACAGCCTGGGGGACAAGAGGGAGCCTGAGCCTCTCTTTCCAGAGGAGGACGTGGAATTGCTCTTTTTACGTGCTTTCCAATGCAGAAAAGTCTGATGATGGGGTTTTCAAGTCCCTCTGCCGTAGCTCGGTGCGTGCACTACCTACTGACTTTACTCTGGCTATCAGAAAATCTGTGATGTTTTGTTACTCATCTTTCCCCCAAGCACCTGGCAAAGCTACCTGGAGAATTTTTCCCGCCTAGTTGTCTCTGGGGGTAGGAGGGACCAAATCCTGCTATGGGGCAGGTCCTAAATCCCTTGGGTGTTTTTCTGGTGCCATTCACCTCCTGCCTTGGTGGTGACACAGCCCCGTGGACAAAGCCCTTTGCTCACAGAAGCCGCTTGTCCCTTGGGCATGTCCTTTCACTGGATATCCCACATCTTCTTGGGGCAACAGCATTTGGAGGCAGCCTGGGGTGCTCTGATCAACCCAGACAAGAGTCAGGGCCCTAACCCTCTGCTGAAGACAGTTCTGCCTCAAACCATCCCCCCTTTCCCTTCTCCTTCTGCTGCAGCAACTCTAGAGCAGCCTGGGTTTGGCAACAGGGAGAGCTGAGCTTTGGGCTCCTGGCAGCAGCAGGACCCGCACAGTAAGAGCTGATGTACAGGGTTCATTTTTATTTTGGGTAAGTTAACACGTGCTGCCAACCCCACACAACCTCTCGTTGCTTGGTAATGCTGAGGCATCACTTGTTTCCTGCAGCAAGTGAAGAAATTAATTTTTAAAGGAGTTAATGGGTTTCACAGCCTTGGATGGGAAGGTGAGGCATGGTGCAAAGACCTGGCAGCTCCAGCTTGCAGTTTCTGTAGGAACCACTGAGTGATGCTTGTGTCTCCTGTGTAGTGACATGGCATTTTGTTAGAGGAACCACCTGCCTGGCACACCTGGAGCTGGTTAAAGGTCCTGCACAAAGGCTTTTCCAGCTTATGTGGCCTTATAGGACAGCCCTAAGGTGGGGTAGCAGGGAGGTTATGGCATTATGGAAATGCTGGCTGTAATCTGAATTTCTGCTGACAAGCCCTCCCTGGTGAACAAATATGTGTGTGGTGTCAGCAGCGCCAGCCCTGCAGTTTCTGCCTCCACCCAAGACTCTGCTGGCACTTGAAGTGTGGCTTTGCTTTGGGCAAATTCACTGGCAGTGCAGACCTGCAGTCAGGTCTGGGATAGAGAGACGGGTCAAGAGGTTTGAAAATACTGTCTTAAATCAACTCATGCTGTGTGGTGACCTGGCTCAGCCATGGTTTCTGTTGAGCTCCCTGTGTGGGGAGAGTCTCATCCTCTTCCACTGTGCTAGTGTTAAACCCAGGTTGGGGTGTCAGCCAATCCCTGCTCTGTGGCTTTGAGGGTCCTGTGGCAGTGAGGATGGAGACAGGCAGCCCTCAGAGTACCCTCAGGAGGCAACAGCCACTTGTAATCAAAAGTACGACACAATCAATCCAAGATTTCCCATTCTTCACTTGTGTCTTTGCTCCTCCTTTTCACTGTGCCGGGCCTGAATTGCCAATGTCATCCAACTTCTGGCAGCACCAAAGCTGAAGCAGTCAGACCTTCCTCCATGTGGTCCAGTGTCAAGTAGGGGTTTAGCAAATGACAGCTGATAATAAAAAAATCCTATTCCTTTTTTAGCTACTCACATTTAGTGGCTATATTAATGTTCTACTTGTTTGTGGTTGTCAGTGGAAATGGTTAAGATAAATGTGGAATTTGAGATTATTTTCTAGAAGAAAACATCAGAAACAAGCTTCAGTTGTACCTTTATCCCTGAAAGCAGCCTAGGAGGACTCCAGAATCTCATTAGATTCTCCTTTTGGCAAATGGTTGTTAGAAGGGAATTGAAGCCAGAAGCAAGTGCCCAATCTGCACATTTTTTCCCCCAGAATGCAGTATCTGTGTGGTGCAGACAAAGCAGCAGGCTGCAGACTGCCCTTCAAACTTTTCAAACCCATTTCAGAATCTTTATAGGAAAGAAAAAATAATCACAGCATCTCAACTGTTATTCAAACACATTTAATAAACAAAGAGAAACAGTAGCAAAGGGCACTGACACGTGACAAACTGTACAAAACCTCCAGGTAGGAGCCCACGGCCGGGCTGCTCCGGCCTCTGCCCTGCAGCCAACCAGGCCCCCTTCGCCTCAGCCCACTCAGTCACCCCTGAGAAAAATCAGTTTTTAAAAATGTGCAGAAACAAAGACACTTCAAGAGGTTATTTCCAGTCTTGCCATAATGGGACAATTTAGGCCACTGGGAAAGTTTTAAAAAACCAAAGTGTCATACGCTCCATTCCCAGGATTAATGCTTTAAAGTGAACCTTCCCAAGAGGCACAAGCACTCTTGGACAGATAGTAGATCTACCCCTGCTCTCCTACTCTACTCACCACAACATGCTATACTTTTTTAGAGTGAACGGGACAAATTTCATCCTAATTCAGCACTAATTTTGATATAGTTGTGACTGAGTGAAAGGCAATGGAAGGAAAAGCCCTGTTTGAGCACAGAAGGGATGCAAATGGTGCATAATGCTGAGACCAGCCCTGTCTCAGGGTAAAGGTGACCTAGCACAGTCAGGGAAGGAGAAATCCTTCACTGAGAATGTACCTGCTCTGGACGGACTTCATGCCTGGTCGTAAATATCACCCAAAAACTTGAGCATCCAGTACCAATTACTGGTTTTTCTACCATAAACTTGTTCTGCTGAACTTCAAAGGACCCTGCAATGGAACCCAGAGTCCATGGTCCCCTGGCACCTCCTCACTGTCAAAAGCAGCACAGAAGGGAAAACCAAGATGCCACTCTGATCTTTCTTGCGCTCATCAGTTAAGCAGCTGTACCGTTCACCTGCTAATGGTCACTTTTAGGCTCTCTGTGGCTCAGAGGGGAGAGCGATGGCATCACTGCATCAGGCAACCCTCCAGTGGGCTTCACCACATGTGGCGTTTTTGGTGACACAAAAAAGCCAGGGAAGCGTTTGTTATTCTTATCTACTTGAGCTGTACTGGACAGAAAGTCTCCCTCTGCAGCCAGTGTTGCTTTGAGTTCCATGGTTTAACAAGGTGCTCAGCTGGCATCAATGTGACAAACACAGCCTGACCAGTTCCTGTTGACTTTAGTTTGGTATTTTTTGACCAGTTCCCAAAAACTCCCTCCTCTGAGGAAGGGGAATGAGACAAATGGGAGTATTAATGGGCTTTTCAGGCTGCTAACTTGCATACATGTGCTTCTTGATTTCTTAGCTGTGAGCAGTGATGGTGACTGAGACTACAGGATACAGACAGAGGAGGGAGTTTTGTACACATCACAGTGTTGTTCAGGCCCAGCCAAAGTGTGTGGTCTGATCTCACCAACACCAGCTCACCATGTTATAAACAGGGCAGGTGGAGGGAAGCAGAGCTGGGTTTTTCAGTGTGATGGAAAGCCAGCTGTGATTCAACAGCCTGTCACTGACACAATGTGAATTCAAAGACATTTGGCACAGTCTGTTGTTACCAGGATTAATCTAGCACAGACAATTAACCAGTCTGTCTTGAGAATGAGGCAAAGGCTCCACTGGAGGAGGTACACTGGCAAAGCAGGATGGAGAGGACAGGCAAGAGGATGTGCAGAAGGACTGAAGAGAGGCACAGCAGAACAGTGCCACTCAAGTGTCTTTGCTGCACGTCTTGGTCGCTGAACCGGTTGTTGGACTGTTGGTAGGAACCTCTCAGCAACAAGTGGTTAAGATGGGAAACCTGCCTAAGTCTGTGTCAAAATTTTCAGGAGAACATGGGTAGCTGAAGTCCTCCAGAAAGGAGCCCAACCCCTCAGCTTAGGTGAGGAATTTTCTGGTAGCTTATGGAGAAACATCTGCTCTGAGCTTGTCAATGTCTGAATTCCAGCATCTCTGAAGCTTTGCTGTAATGTCAGTTTGGGACTTGACTGAAAATGACCCAAGTGCCAGGACACTCGGGCTACAAAGAACAAAGCCAGGATGAAAGGGAAAAAACATGCAGCAAATTCCTATGAAATTCCATTTACCAGACTAGGAGGGACATGCCCTTGGTTAGGGGTGGCACAGAATAACAGAGGGGAACCAGTGACTGCAGTTTGGCTAAGATTAGAATTCAAGAGAGGCACAAACGAACATTTTGCACATCCATCCAAGGCATTCCAAAAAAAAAAAAAAAAAAAAAAAAAAAAAAAAAAAAAAAANGGAAAGAAAAGTCACAAAAGTTGACACATCACTTTGGACAAGAAACATTACAATAGTTTGGCAACTTTTCACCAAACCCCCCCACCCCAGCTCTGTGATGTCCCTCTGTAATTTGAGGTAATCTCTTAAAGGTGGGGACTTGAGGGGGCTGCAGGTAAATCACTGCGTGTAAATAGGGGATCTCCTCTGCAAAGGATCTCATGGGGTCAGACAAACCTACCTGCTTGGTACAGTGCAAAAGAAATTCTGCCTAAAGCCCTCCCTGGTGAGAGGGAAGGAGACAGAGCCCACACTGCTGGAGACAAACAAGGCAAAGCTGAACTTGGCAGCAGCAAGTCCCTAAACCTTGTGACTTTGCACCAGGCTAAGATATGGCCATGGCAGGGTACTGGAGGGAAAGATGTCACCACTCTTCCTCTGTGGAGAAGTGTAAAGGACAGGACTATCACTCTATCACTATTTTGGGTGAACACAGGCCTCTTTGTTTATGCATGCAAAGTAATGGGCTTTGGAAAATACCAGGAGCCCACGTGTAATAGTGTTACCAGTGAGACCTGTGTCAGATGGACACACAACTCCCCTCCCCTCAGATCTAAACTCTGCTCTAAGGAATTGAACAAGGAACAAATACAAAGCAAGGATGGAAAAGTTTGTGTGGGTTTCTTAGGAGTGGTTGTTTTGTTCCTCCTTTTACAGCCCTGTTCTTTGGATTTGGAGGTGGAGGGGGGAGCACTGCAAGGTCCCAGCACTTTTCTGGTGGCAGACCTGGGTGCAAGAAATGGCACAGCTCAAATACGGACCTTCCCACCCACAGCAGCCTGTGGAAGGTGGGATTGATTACAAGGGCCTGAGGACCTGAGCAACCTTCACAAAGGCTCCGACTGGGAATCCGGCCCAGCCGTTGTCGGAAAAATTCAATACAGTGCTGGCCAAGAAAATAAAATACTTGTGGAAAGGACTATCCAACTGGAAGAGTCTTTTCCTTCCTCGGTTTCCAGGGTAAGAGAAAAGCCTTTGGTTATGACCAGAATTATTTGCCATTGGCAGGACAGGCTTGGCTTTGCTTTGCATTAGCTTGGTTACTGTACAAGGGCTGGGTTGCTCTGCGGAGAGATGCTCTGCCCAGCCGGACTGCCCTGTGACATCTGGGAGTTTAATGGAGTGGACACTTGAATTACATCCGGGATCCTCGCTCCTGAAGAATCTGAAACAGAAGAGACCTATGAAAACCTCAGAGAAGTTTAAATGCAAAAGTTCCTGTTCAGAGTCCTTGTTTTTTGCAGAGAAAGGAAACACGGACTAACATGAGAGCAGCTTGCAGGCTTTTATGCCACCACAACAACTGACAGGCTGGTTAAGGGTGAGTGAGCCCCTTATCTAGAAATCCTGCTCAGCTGCTTGCCAGGAGGTAAGGATGTTGCCTTTTGTTTCTATTCTGGGGGAAAAAAAAGTGGATTAATAGAATGGTTTGATTTGGAAGGGACCTTAAAGCTTATCTTGTTCCACCCCTCTGCCATGGGCAAGGACACCTTCCACTAGACCAGGCTGCTCAGAGCCCCATCCAACCCGGCCTTGAACACTTCCAGGGATGGGGAGGACTGAAAGAGAACAAAAATCTTGTTTCTCCCTGCAACATCCTTCAACCACAAAACCTGACTAACCTCAAAGGTCCTTGCTACTCTGTTCTCCTTCTTCAAGTTTTCCTTCAGTATTTTGGTCTTAATTTGAAGTGCACAAAGAGCCTTAGCTCTTGTCCTACAGTAAATCATGAAATCTTCCGAGAGAGAAGGCAATGGGAAAGCTGATCCACAGAACCGCTGCTGCAGCTTTGTGCAGGAAAGGTTTTTCTTTCCTAGGGGAATTTAAATTGATACACCTGAGCAGATGCCTTACCTTGGCCTTCTCGCTTGGCTCCTTGACAATGCCATTGGTAGAATTGTTGAGCTCCCTGGACACAACACAGAGGAATTCTGCCTGGTCTTCGTTTCCGTAGTTATAGGAAGATCCAATGCTGATCAGCTGTGCAACAAAAGACAGCCAAGGTAACTATCAGTAAGTCTTGATTTTATTCCTACAGTTGCTGTGAGATAGGACTGTCCTGGGAGATCTGTTCTGGACCAAGTGTCCCCTGCAGCCTCCCGTGTGTGTGTAAGGCAGGGACACAGCCGAGCTCCACAGCCCTCTAGTGGCACCTGGAGCCCCGGGAAGGAATTCCAGCCTGAAACTAATGCTGAACACAGCAGAACATTGCTCAGTTTCTGAGGGTGGAAAAAGGGAAAACAGATTGTGCAATATATAATATCCAGTTCCCTCAGACGTGGGCAGGCATTGCAAATTGCCTGGTCCTTGCTGAACTCGGCTCTCAACCTGCCTTGTGACTGATATGGAGATGGGAATTCTTTACCCCAGGCAGATGTTGGATTAACTGGGGACATGTGGCAAACAGACACTGTCCTTTATGTGGATGCTGCCAAGATGGAGTGTGGTATCTGTGTAAATGGGATTATATTCTATTACTATTGTGTTGAGGGGGCCTGGACTCAATCCAAGAAATCCCATCTGTCTCATTTATCATTATTACATTAAAAGGACATCCTGGAGTGCAGAACTAATTTGTCATTTACAACTCATTTCTGCTTTCCAGAAAATAAATCCAAGTCATCTGAAGAAAGCATTGTGACTCTTACCAACTATGTGTATCCAGGAAACTTTAATGTGCAGCATGCACCTTAACTTCCATGTCCTAAGGGATTTTAGAAGAGCCAGCTCCATATTTATGTATTATAGATTTGAAAAGGAAGATTAGGAAAGATCTAAGGGTGCAGGTTCCCATGAAAGGCACTGCCTGTAGCCTCAAGGTTTTGGGGGTGTAGGTATGGATGTGTGAAAGGCAGATTCTGTAAACTGTAGGACAGCATTTCCACGGAGCAGTGAGTGGTTCTTGGTCACAAGATTTCACTGTTTCCTCACAGGGGCAGGTTTTTGGCCACCTCTCCACTCTGAGATAGTTTTCAGGCATTACAGAACAGATCCATAGGAACAACTGATGGGAAGTGCTGTTTCTTATCCTCTGCCTCACTTTGTGTCAGCACATCTCCCACAGAATCCATTTGTACCGAAGCTAGACTAACTGGGAAGACACTGCTGTAATCCACAGAGCCTATTCTGTAGTTTCTTAATATAACATAACACACAGGCCAGCTGGCTCCAGTTCTCCCTCCTTAGAAATAAGAGAACTGTGTTTGATTCCAGAAACCAAACCTGGAACTAATGCCATATGCAACTGCAGTGACACCCAGCCCTGGAACCAGCTGCATTGCAAAGACATCTGCAGGAAGTTCTCATGTCACTCAGTGCCTCTCTAGCAAATGCAGCAGTCATGGCTTTGAGGTTCCAAGAAAGTCATGCTGTGTTTTTTTCATAGCTCTGGTAATTCTCCTGGATAGAACTGTTATACTGTGGCCTGGTGTATGTGATGAAATGCAGGAGAAGGGAAGAATTGTTCTGGGATTTGGCAAGGAGACAAGAAGTCCTGAGAGAAAATGAAATCTCTCTGGCAGCTTGAGTGACTTCTGCTCTCCCCTGTCAGTAACTGGACACAAGTGGATTACTGCTTAGGTCAGGCTGCTTTTTCAGAAGAGCAGAGCAGTGTGAAGTGCAACTCAACAGGCAGCTCTGCCTATTCCATATCCAGGTTTCAAAGGAATTCTGCCATTCTTTGGTAATGGTACCTGTTCAAATTTCCATCCGTCGGACATGGTGGACACCATCTGTGTGAGCTCTTCCTCTTGGCACTGCAGCACTCTGTACACATGTTTCACAGGTCCCTGGAGCACAGAGAATAATTGCTGTAGTTTAGTAATTGCTGCACAAGCATCACTCTAGAAAATGAATAAGCCTCTCCTGCTCTTGTCTTAGGAAGTCAGAGCCCCACAGGCTTTCTAAGGGCTTTTTCATCCCACTGATTCCAAAGCACAACCATATGCCTGGCACTCTTCTCTTAAACGCTTTCTAGGTGTCTAAACTACAGTGAAAGCAAAACTTCTTTAGCTTTCAAAGCCATCTGCTGCTTTTTGAAAATGTTTCTGAAATTGAATCTACTGGGTGTGCTGGTGTCAGCCGAGCATCAACGGGAAAAGTGCCACAGAGAGACAAAGGGAAGAAATGGTCTAGAGAAGGAAGAGTTTGAGCTGTTCTTTACCAAAGCAGTATGTTTTGCTTTATAACCACCCGTTTCTGCTCCTGGCCCCTCTCCTGGAAGTGTCCCTTGCCTTTCCCTACAGTGCTGAGATGACTCAGTGGTCTGTGCTTTATAAAGCCACACTGGAGACTCTTTCCTAGCCATGCCTCGCTTGCACCTAACAGCACTTATTCCCCTGTTACTGCTGAACCAAAGAAGTGCTACTGCAAGGGTCTGCAGCCATGCTTGTCCTTCTGTGCCGCAGAACTGACTCCATAACCCAGAGGTGCATTACTTGAGAGGTTCTGTTCTCGTTGTCCCGTATCCGCTCCTTCACCAGCCGCACAAGGGACGCGATGTTGTAAAACTCAGCCTCTTCCAGCACCCCTGAGAGAGGAACCCAAAGTACAAATTCTGTTACTCTGCACAGGGTAGAATGGAGATGATTCTGCCACAAGGACGCAACACCTGCTCCTGATTCCAAATGTAGCCCAAATGTCAGAATCCCAAATGTGCCACCCACCTCCTGCACCCAGGCTAGGAGAAAATGCCTGACTAGCTGTCACCTCCTCTCGTGACTTAAGAGGATCTTTAACAAAGATTATTCCCCTCTCCCTGGGATTATCAGAAATCTCATGGTACAATGTCTATTTCTTCACCCAGCCCCATCAAGGGAAAGCCCTCAGAGCTGCCTGTTCGGGGAGACCCATGCTCCATGAGGGGCAGATGGGCTGTAACAGACCTTGGGCTCAGCAGAACAGTGACAGGGTGTGCTGTGAGCTGCAGCCTCTGCTTTCGGGAAGACACAGAATCTGATGACTTAATGCCCGTTAATGAGCAATTAACAGTACTAACAGCACTCCTGGGAAACTTGCTCACAACCCTCACACCAGTCTCTGGTGAGGGCTCCGGGATGTGCTATCAAACAGCACTTCCAGCCTTTCCTGGTGTTTTTCTCTTACCTTCCTCTGCAAGCTCCTTGTTTATGATGAGCTTCCCGTGCCGGAGGTAGTTCAGTATCGGACCGAAGTACGTGGGGTCTCTGTCAATGAGATAGGCCCCCGTCTCATCCTGAGAGCAAAACAGGGATGGTTCAGTGGCACCAGGAGAAAATAATGTCAATCTAACACAAGAAGTTGAACAGTTTCTCTTTGAGAACCTGGATTCATTTGCCTGTGGGAGGTATACAAATGATGCCACACTTAAACGATTTTTCTTTTTCAGTATCTGATCTACAAACGTTGCAGCCCAGTAAAGCTGGCAGATGCCTTACATGAACCACTTGTGCACACAGGTTTATGGACCTGGAGAAAACAGCTGGGCTTAGGAGGGGTTTTTCACTGCAGTAAGAACCAAAACCTGGCAGTTGTGTTCTGGCTAAGCCTGTTCTCCAGACTAGTTTGACTAGGAGGCTCTGGAGGAAAATGGGATCTCCAGTTCTAGCTAAGGGCACCTGACAGCCAAAACAGTTCCTTCTTTTTCCCTTTCCACTACTGCAAACACACATTGCAATGCTCCAGCCATGTGTCCAGCAATACAACTACTGGCATTAAATAACCAACAAGTCACAGCCAAAAGCATCTCTTGAGCAGCTCTGAAGCACTGACAAACCCTCTGCAGAACTCTCATATCCTCTCTTAATGACTTTAAAGCATTGTTTCTCCTGCCAATCTACTCTAAAGCAATCTGAAACTGTGCAAACCCACTGAAATATCTGAAATATCTCCTCTCCTCACTGCTGCTGCTGACTGATGTTTCGATCACAACCAGGCTTTATCTTGTGATTAAACTCTGGAGCAGCACCAGACCTGACCAATTCTGGCTGACCCACTCACATTTACAACACCTTGTGCAGCTGATCCTACGAAATATCTGCAATTGCAAGAATAATTGTTTGCAAAATCCTTACAATAAACTGCAGTGACTTCAAAACTGTCCAGCCACGCAAGGAATGTGCACTGTGATCTTTTATGAGAGTGAAGTGAAATAAATTAAAAAACCAAACCAACAACAAACATGCTCAGGGTGAGAAATTGTAACATTCCTGTTTCTAGGCGTTTCCTTCCCTGCTGTAACTACTGTGGGAAGCTGGGTTGCTCCTCGAGCGGAGTCGTGGCACCACGGGAGGTGGAGGGATCAGAACGTGTGGCATCTGAGTGTCACAGGCACGAGGGCAGACCCCAAGTCCCGTTCTTGGGGATGCCACCACCTCCGTGACCGTGGGACACAAGGGACAAGGCGATGATGCGTCAGAGTAACGTGTCCCAGAACCGTGGGAGATCGGCCCATCCACACCCCGGGGCCCGGGGCCGCACAGGAGGCTCGGGGGCATTGGCAGCCGGGGTTGTCACCCTGCCCGTGGGACAAGTCTGGGCACCCTGGTGACACCGGCTGCCGTGGCAGCTCAGGGAGGGGCTGTCCGGGGGGAGGGGGGCCCGCCGCGGCCTCACCTTGTCGGAGCCGAGCTCGGGCCCGTCCTGGCAGCAGAGACGGCACAGGAAGGACTTGGGCTCCCGGCACAGCGTCTGCCGGGTGCTCACGAAGTACGTGCCGCCCACGTTCAGCCGAACCCACTTGGAGGCGGCGGCGGGCGGAGACAGAGCCCCAGCGGACCCCGCCGCCGCTCC
>VZTF01000417.1:544064-569845 GCA_013397755.1 Cnemophilus loriae
CACCTCGCCCCGCCCCTTGACCCCGCCCACCGCACCGCTACCCCGGGATGACCCCGCCCACCAACCTCGCCCCGCCCCTTACCATGACCCCGCCCAGCCCGATGGAGCCCGTGAAATAAACCTCGCCTGCCCGCTGTCAATCAACCAATAAACCCCGCCCGAGCCCCTGCCCCTCGCCCGTCTTCCTCTTCCCCCCCGGCCCTCTGACTGTGGTGCGGGCGGTGGTTCCGTCCTGCCGCGGTGGGTACAGCTTGTCCAGGCTGTGGGAGCTCCGGTACTCGGTGCCGGCGGCGGCCCGCTGCGAGAAGCGGGCGCACAGAAGCGCCAGCCCCGGCCGCTGCCGGCACAGGGCCCGCAGCGTGTGCGCCGCCATGTTAGCCCTCGCGGTGCGCCCCCGCTAGGCGTCCCCGCGGAAACGGCGGCCGCGCGCCGCGTTCCGGGGCGGGGCGGCGGGAGCAAGGGGGAAATTTAGGGGGTAAAGGGGCTCTTTTGGGGCTTTGGGGGCGGATCTTGAGCGTTTGATGTTCGTATGTTTCCGGGTCGGGGGTCTGTGGGGCGGGGCGGTGTCTGCAGCACTGATGGGAGGTGTATGGGGGTGCCAAGAGAGGGGGATGTGGGGCGGCTTGGGGCCTGTGGGGCGCCGCGGGGGGATGAGGCAGGTCAGGGCTGGTTGTGGTGTCTGTGCACCCCACACCTGCGGATGGCCAGTGCTGGAAATGAAAATACATCCAGCCCTTTTTATGTATTGTGTAGTTCTTGCACCTGGGTTGCTTCAGTTTCCACATTTTTATCGTCTCAAGAGTGCTAAAGAGTTACATACAAACACGCACATACATATATATACACAGTTATTTCTTTGAATGCTGGTATAGCAGCGGTGGATGTAGGATGCAGGGGAGTGAGGCAGTTGTGGAAATCCTTCAGCTTTTACTCCTGTTGGAGCTGTCAGGCTGGCTTGACAAGAAGGGTGTGCGTTCCAGAGGGCAGGGATTGCTATTCCTGGCAGCAGGAAAATGCACAGGCAGGGATGGGCTGTCATTTGCTCTGGTGTTTTGACAGGAGCTGACAATCTCTTGTTTAAAACTGAGGATGAAGCCAAAATGGGTGTTCAGAAACCGACACAGACTGTGTGACTGAGGATTTGAGCTGAGTCCCACCCAGATAATCCATTTAAAGTCAAGGAACTCAGACCTCAGGAGGGAGCAAGTCCTGAACATGGATGGTTCTCTGCTCTGGCTGCAGCTGAGCAGCTCAGGGCCACAGAGGGCTCCTCACTTTGCTTTAATAGAACCTCTGAATCCTGGGGTTCTGCTCCATTGCCCTTGTCCAAACTCAGCTGAAAACTAAATGCTTCAAGGAAAAAACCCAGAGCTGTCAGAGGCAAACTGTGCCATCTGGTGACCTTAATTTCTAACAGGGAACAGGTAAATGTTTGTGATTTGTAGCCAGAGGGATGGGTAAAGTACTCAAAGCAGGATGACTCATTTACCAGCTGTTGTCAAACGTATCTGGCGGTTGTTGTGCAGGAACACCCTCCAAGGACAGTGCCACAGAGGGGCTGGGGAAGGAGCTGGAAGGTCACACAGGTGAAGCCAGACCAGTCTAAGAGGACATTTGTCTGGTTTTGCTTCATTCCCACCCTGTGTTGGTCCACAGAGTGTTGGTAAAAAGCTGGGTGATCTCTGCTTGGATGGTTGGAAACTGCTCTCCCTGTCAGGCAGGGCTTGGGATGGCAAGGTCTGACTTTGGTGTGAGCCAAGGAGAGCCAAACCTTTGGCATTCCAGCTGGAGAAATGAACTGCTTTGTCACTGATCCTGGCTGAGGAAGCCACCTCAGCCCGTTTGGTGGTCACTGCTGAGCAAGAGCTGTCAAGAACCATCCCAGAAACCTGAGGGAAAGGCTGAGGTGTTCAAGGATCCAGTCACTCCTTGTGTGAGTGAGGGCCCAGGCTGTTAATGTAGGAGCAAGGTCCCTCAGGGCTTTGAGGGACCTTCCAGAAGGTCTCAGGTGCTGTAAGAGAGGGAAGATGCTGAATCTTTCCTGTGGGAGCTCGAGCTCTGTAAATCCCTTGAATTTGTGCTTCAAGTGGCCCTTCCCTGTTTAGAACAGCAGGTGCCCTTCTGAAGGGTTATTCCAGCTGGTGGTACAGTGAGAAGCCAGGCCAGATGTGATGGAACTGCACGTGTCTAAATGCCAGCTTTCAAATTCAGCATGAAATCAGATTGTTTACAAGTTGTGCCCTTATTGATCTTAATGCTGTGAGCTGAATAGGGTCACTGATTTAGCCAAATTCTGAAATTAAGAATTATTTCCTGTGACATCATACTTTTCCTCATCCATTTTAATTGCATGCAGCAATTTTCCTTTCTGTCATGAACCATGGGGGTGTGCTGTTAAGTAGCTGCTGCTCTCTGTTACACCAATTTCTCTGGCTGAGTGGTTGCTCAGCACTCTCTTGTTCACTCTTAGTGGAGTTGTGTAGCTTTCCTTGGTGTTCCAAAAGCAATTGGAAAAGTTTAGATCGAAGGTGGCACAAAAGGCCGGAAGATGCTTATTTTCTCCTCCTCTGATCACTGAAAGCCTCACTTAAGGCAGGAGTCAAGTGACTCTGACTCACAGTCAACCAGGACGTGTATAGCTGGCCACTAATATTTTTGGATGCAGAAAAAATTGCCCTCAGCACTTTGCTGAACATGCTGCTGATACACGGCAGCTGTGCCTTTGTCAAGCCAAGTACTAATATCATGTTACTTACATCAGTCATTTTTGGATTTGTGGTTTGCAAAAAAGGCTGAAAGAAAAATAGGATTTGAATTGAGAGCTTAGAAATTGTGTGGTTTTACAGAGACTTCCGAGCTGACAAAAGAGGGGTTTTATCGCGTGGCAGCATTGGCAGTCCAAGTGCACAAAAATGTGTGTTATATAAATAATGCAGCAGAATAGTTCAGCATATTCTCTTTCCTTTCTGCAAGGGTGCCTGAAGCACTTTCTTGACCCAAATTGTACATGAAAATCAAAGAATTAACTCTTGTGCTGTTCTTAAAAGTGAAAAAGAGCTGTAAGAGCTGTGAGGAAATTGGTGTTTCTTTGTATTTGAGAGGAGAATAGAGCATTTAAAAATATATTTAATGTGTTGTGCACTTAACTGTGATGCTGATCCACATGGGATTGTTTAAAACAGAAAGTGAGGGTGATTCCCTTCCCACACCTTTGCAGCATCAGCTGACTGCAGGGCAAACACTGCCTGGCTTAAACCAACACTGCTACAAGTGCCAAGTCAACGGGTGGTGAACGCTCCCAGGAAATCAACAATGCTTCTCTTGCTGTTGTTGTTCATTTTTATTTATTTTATTTTATTAGACAACTGCTTTCCATTATAAATAAATAAGGCATGAAGGTTCTCCATACTGTTACAGAGCTGGTAGCCACAGCTGTGTGTGCGGCTCCTGATGTGTCTGGGGCCGTGGGGCACTTGGAAATGCAGAGCGTGGAAGAGCAGAGCAGTCGGTGGTTTTGAGGAGGAGACCTCTGGAGCAGGGGTGGTTTGTGCATCACACTCCCGCCAACTTACCTCTGTGGTACTCAGCTTAACAAAACAAGGTGTTTTCGGGGGGTTTTCTGCATTAATTCCATGGGGAGTGAAAGAAAGGTTGCTCCTTGTAGCATCAAAGCCCTGGACTTGAGGGATAATTCCTTTTGAACAGTCTTCCCCTTCCAAAGCCACATTCTCATTTATTTATCTCCATGTTGCAAAAGTCCCAGCTGTTGACCCAAGATTTTGGGATGTAAGCCGGTGAAAAGAGAATCCAGATGTAGCTGATGGTTGCTCCAGGCGGATACAGAGTAGGTTCCTTACACTGAACTGCTGGGTTTTGTGGCTCAATGCTCAGGGTGTTGCCCAAGCTGTAATGAGATGCTGCTTCTCTGCCTAAAACGTATCTGACCATACAAGGTCATCATCTAGTTCATGGAAACTGGAAACTGGTGATTCCTGAGACTGCAGTAGCCTTTTGGCTGCGTGTTTGCATGTCTGTGGAAGCAAAAGTGAGGAGATTTCAGTGCTGGAAAGGGAACTGGAACATGAAAGGTGACAGTGTCTTAGCCAAGAAAGATTATTTTCAGCAGGAAGCTGAAATCTGTCCTTGTGGCTGGGGAGACGTTTGGAGCAGGAGTGAGGGGTGATGTGTGATCCGTGCTACTGCCAGGGCCAGACTCCTGACCCGGGAGATGCTGCATCCCCTGGCTTGTGTGAGAGTCCCTGGGAGTCAGTTTTATAAGCCCATGCAAACTATTTTTAAGGAATTTGCTATGATGGGACAATGACAACCTCTTGAAGAGCACAGCACAGAGAGCTGGTACCCAGACCGTGAGATGAAGGCATGTCTCTGATATTGTAATAGCACTTCTTGTCTTGCTATGAGAAAGCCCTGGGCACTGAGTTCCTACCAGGCATGGTGCTTCACCTGGATTGAAATACCAGGGCAGACTAAAAGCGAGTAAATCTCATATGCCCGCAAGGTCTGGAGAGTGTGGACGGAAACACTGAGTGATGCTGATGGAGACGGAACAATTAATTCTATGTTTCTCTTCAAGTTTTTCCAGTTGCAATGAGCTGGCATTGTAAAGAGCTGAAAAACCTGACTGATTAGAGAATGGCTTAAATAGCAAGACCATACTGCCCTTTGGGGAAGGCAGAGATAGAAGTCTCTTGGGCTCAAGCGTAGGTTCTCAGCCATAAAACCTAACTGCAGGACAGGGCTGCTGTGCTGGGGCAGCCCCTAAAGTTCTGATGGCTTTTTGTTTTACTTTGAGACGCTGTACTCCAGCTGTGGCGGGACGCTGGAGGATATCCAGGCTTTTGCTTGCAGATAATTGGGCTGTAGGACAAGCTGAAAAAGGGTGGAGGGGGAGATTGGTTTCTTTTCTTTCATGGTGGGGTTTACATTGCTGTTGTGATGTCTGGCAGTAGCAGTAACTCGTGCAGAGATCCGTCCTGTGATTTCTGAAATCCTCTAACTACAATGTACAATTGTCCCAACGGGTTGTCCAGAGCCTAAGCTTAAAAAAGTGAGTTGGGTCCCTGTGACATTCTCTCGCTTGCAGACCTCTTGAACCTTCAAAGCAGAGGGGCCACGTGGCGTTTCCTGGCGCTCAAGAGAAGACGTGGCCGTTGCAATTGCACGTGGGAGCTGCGGAGAGCCAGGACTCATTTGCTGCTCTTGTTTTTCACCTTTGTGGCGTTGATGTCGGCTTTCGTTTTCTGGATGCGGGAGAAGATCTCCTTAAAAAGAGCCTTGTACTCAGGCTGGCTCTGCTCCAGCCGCTTGTCCACGGCCTCCACGTGTTTGCTGATGGTCTTCTCCATGGTTTTCCGCTCTTCCAGCTCATGCCCCTCTCCTCGGAAGTCCCTGAAGGAGCTGTCGCGGGAGATGGGCCGGGAGGTCTGGACCCCCGTGTGGCGCACGCTGTCCTTGTGCTGCCGGCACTTGCTGAGGAGCTCCTCGTACTTCTCCAGCAGGGCGTGGTACTGCTCGTCCACCTCGCGCAGGATGGACATGCCCCGCTTGCGCACGTTGTTGGCGTGCAGGGTGTAATTGCCCTCGTGCCGGCTCACGGCGTCCTTGGTCACGATGGCGTTCAGGGCCGTGTCGCTGCAGCTTTTCCGCACAGGGTGGTTTGGGGAAGGGGTCATGGATGTCCCGTGGCTTTTCCCTCCCTCCTCCTCGGACAGGTCGATGTAATCTGCTTCTGGGGCATTGTTCAGCGGCTCGAGGAGGGCTTCGGACAGGTTGTCCTCTCTGCTGAGCAGGTACTTCTTGACTTGTTTCATCTGCTGCAGCTCCAGGAGCTCTGCCTCCAGCTCCTTGATGCGCAGTTTGCAGTTCTCCATCTCGCACACCCGCTGCTCCAGGTCCGAGTACTCCTGGATAACCGAGGTGTACTCGCGCTCCACCCTCTCCTTCCGCTGCTTCTCCTGGTTCACCTGGGATCTCAGTGAGTTCACCATAGCTTGGAGACGCTCGTTCTCCCTCTCCAGCGGCTTCTGGTTGAATTCTGTGGAAGAGCTGTGGACCTGGAACGCGTCCTCATACCTGAAAGAGGAGAAAGATGCTTGAGCAAGTCTGGCCAAGCAATACTCCCATGAGAGATTTGTGTTTTGTTGTTATGTAAGTAGTTCCACTGATGTCCAAAAAGGACATAAGCTCATGGAGCGAGATGTGCCTTCTCCATGTGCCAGGAGACCACAAGGTGTGGCTCTTCTGGACACAGAGACAAATCTCTGTCCCACAGAACTTGCAAGTTTATTGGACAGCAGTAATAAAAGACAGGAGGGAAATGAGACCCTAAAAGGTAAAAGACACACCTGGTTAACAGAAAAGCCAACAGCATTGCAGTGAAGCAAGAATGAGTGTTCAAGTGCTACCAGTCTGAGCTGAAAGTGGGTGGTTTTGTTTTTTCCTGGTAGAGTCTATCAGCTGTTCTCTGCACCATGGAGTTCACCAACTGCCCACTGCATATGGCGACAACCTCAGACCCACCCAGCCAAAATCCTGAAGCACATGTGCTGCTGCCTGTGCAGCCCTGTGTCTGGGAGGTGCTCTGGATGGAATGAGAGAAGATTTACAAGGCAAGGCAGACAGAGATTTTTGATAGAGGTGCCCCTTCTTCATTGCCTGGGAAGCAATAACAAGCACTCCCCCCTTCCCTTTGGGAATTTGGGTTTTCCTCCTCAGTGAAGCACCCATGGCACCCTGTTTGTTTAGAACGGATTGGAAAAGTGCAAGCTCCATGCCTTCCCCTGGGAGGCGTGGCTGTGGTGGGGGGTATTGAACAGATTTCAAGGCACTGAAGGGCAGCCTGACCTTCAGAGCCAACTGTGGAGCTGCAAGGGGACCCGAGGTCCTGTGGTATGGGGGGAGAGTGGGATTGAGGGACTGGGGGGAAAAGAACCACAGAGACATTAAGTGGATTTTGCTGGGGGTCAGGTTATGGCCTGATTAACATCCCCATTGCTGCTGCACTGAAAATGTCTTTGGTTCGTATCCTCTGGCAGAGGATGCTTTCAGTAACAAATTTTATTGATTGCTTATCTATTTAAAGAACCCTCTTTTGTGGACAAAGCTGAGCAAGAAATGCCCTCATGAGGTCAGTGAATTAACACAGTGGCTGGGTTTTGAGGAGGATTAAGGCTGCGGTAGTGCTGAATATGTTTGTACAGCACTTGGCAGCATGTGGTGTATCTGAGTGTGTAACTGGTGTTCCTGGGGAGTTCTGGAGTCACACAGCACAAAATGCGCCATCTCCACTGGGTTTGGGGAGCTGGAGGTGCTGATGCTGTGCTGGAAGGCAGCTGGAAAGGGAAAATGGGCTGTGCTGGTTTGGGAAGGGAAGTATCACTGTGCTGGGATCATGAAGGCTCTGCTTTGCCAACACCACCTTAGGCAGGTGGGCTGGTGAGAGGAACATCCCCCCTTCAGCGCCAGCAGTGGGTTTCAGGCTCTGATGCCCAACCTTGATGTCTGAGGGGTTTCTGTGCACCTCCAGAAAGTCTCACCCACTGCCTCTCCTGTTTGTGGGTAGCAGTTTGGAGGGGTTGCCAAGGCCAAGGCTCTGTACCTGGGGCTGGAGCACAGCTCCTTAAGGCAGGGGAAGGTGTGGATGGTTCGGCGCCGCTCCCTCTTCTCCCGACGGATGCGGAGCTGCTCCAGGCTCCGCATTTCCTCCACCTGCTTCTGCAGCTCCTCCACCTGGTTCTGCAGCGCCTCAATCGTTTCTGTCAAGCTGCAGAGAGAGGAGGGAGCACAGGTGAGGAGTCAGGCACTACAGGTTCCTAAAAGGTGTTTTTTTCCTATAGAGAAAGCCAATCTAGGGAAGGTGCTTTCAGTTTCTAGTGTATGCCCTGGGATCATGACAGCTCTTGTTTTTTGTTGGTCTTTCTCTGTGTGGTCACTCTTGAATGGGGTTGGTTATGAAAAAGGGACAGGGGGATTGATTTGAGTACTTCTGTCCTCAAATCAGTTGGCTGAGTCACCTCTGGGACATAAGCACTATCCTGGAACATCTCTGCACTTAAAGCAAGCATCTATTCCTTTTGTTTATCTTGTAGAGAAACACAGAGATTGGGCAGAGATTTTGTTTTGTTCTGTCTGCAGATAGTTTGTAAAACACTCTACTCAGAAACTCCTTCTCCACACAGTTGTTTGCAAACGATGCTGCGTTGCAAGGACATGGCTTAGGCTGTTGTTTCTAAGGATGACCTTGGTCATGGGCTTGTTTTAGGAAAGAAATATTACTGATAAACTATGGACTAGCCAGGGTTTCATGTGTTGTTGGATCTGTGCCTGGTGTTTCTTCTGGGCTGTGTGCTGGGGATCTCCCTGACAGGATTATGTGCCTCTTCTCCAAGGAAACTCATCTGAGGAGAGGCTGCTGTGCTTCTCTCCAGGCAGCTTCAGATGCTGCTTTATCCAGCCCTCACCCCAGGGATGTCTGTGCTGTGGCTAACCCCTGCTAACCAGCATTACTGCAACACGCTTGCAGTAATAAAAGAGAATGGCTCAGATAGCAAGGACAGGCTGCACTTTGACGCATGGAAAAGGTGAGCTGAAGGCTCTTGGATCTTGAAGATCCAGGGAAGGACGTACCACTGGATCTTCTGTTGGGAAGTCTTGCTTTCCAGCACAAGCTTCTGGTTAGCCAGCTCCAGGTCCCGTGCTGTCAGGTCCAGCTGCTCATAGACTTTCGCGTGCTGTTCGTTCATCTGCCGCAGCATCTCCAGTTGCTTGGTCAGGTACTGAAAGAAAAAGTGAAGCATGAGCACTCCACATCCAAAACCCAGGTTGTTTCACAAGCAGAAATTGCTACAGCCTTTGCTTCCTCTGACAATATGTTCTGTGGCTCTGCCTGGTTGAAGCGTCTTCTACAGATAAAATATTCATCCCCCCGACCGCTGTAAATAGTTTTGTGTCTAAAATACGATTGAACTTCCCCTGTCCTCTGTGAAGGGCACTAACCTCAATCTCTCTCTATTCAGCTGCTTTTTTATTCCCACTACCAAAGAAAGTTGATATCCCTGAGTCTGAAAGTTGACTGAAATCGGCCAGTTGGTTACTGGATCGTCTTACAGATCAATTGTAGAAGCTGTGTTTCCTTGGGAATTCAGGCTAAAACTCTGAGTCCGTGAAATATGAGGAGACCTGTGGTTTCTGTGGATTTGCACACCCTTTTCTGTAAGTCTGCCATTGCAAAATCTTATCCTCAGAAGACTGGGAGAGGGGCATCTACTCAGGTGCTCACTCTCAGCTGGGGCCAGATTCCAAATCCTGTGGTGGACGTGCTTCTGACAGGCTGCTGGAGGGGGGATGGCTACATCTATCCACTAGTTCCCTCAAACATCAGCTGTTGGATCCCTGCAGCATCATGTGCTGCTCTTGTGAACTGGCAGCCCTCCTTTG
The DNA here is from genome assembly GCA_013397755.1 of Cnemophilus loriae. Classification (NCBI taxonomy): domain Eukaryota; kingdom Metazoa; phylum Chordata; class Aves; order Passeriformes; family Corvidae; genus Cnemophilus; species Cnemophilus loriae. The sequence goes on from VZTF01000417.1 coordinate 553,521, forward strand.
CCCTGTGTCCTTTTAAATCAGGGGGTGTCCAATCTTTTTTAACTCACAGATCCCTAGAAGGTTTCCAGTGGATGAAAACCCTCCCAGGCACAGCAGGTTTAAGCCTCTAAGATCAGTTCTGTGAGCTCTTAGAAATACTGCCCTGACCCCACAGGATGCTTGAAATGGGGGTTTAGATTGCAGCTCTTGGAGAAAGAGCTATTTTATGCCTCTAACAAAGAGGGTTGTGTTATGGGGGTGCCGAGGGGCCAGCTGGGAACAAACGCGATTCTGAATCTCTGGGATCAAGGGAAAGCTGCAGCAGAGCAGAGAGAAATGAGTGTGAAGGCTAGTGGATGTGCAGGGGAAAGCCAAATGTGACCCAGATGCAGCCTGGTGCCAGCATCTGGTGCTGAAATCTGGCATGCACATCTGGGCAGGGAGTGAAGATGTGAGAAAAGGGAAAATGCCAGGTAGTGGGGGAAAGAGACCCTCCCCAGGGCTGGGATGAGCTTGAACAGACTTTAATCCATCCTGCTTCAGGCTCTTACAGAAGATACTTCAACATCCATGCCCCACAGCACATCCCTGGCATCTGAGGGCATCTGCTGGCATCTGAGCTGCTGACACTGGTGGAAATGCCCCTTTCCCACCTTCACCCTTAGGTGACAGCAGTGGCCAAGCAGCCCCTGTTCCCACCCCTGTCCCGACTGTGTCCCTACCTCGATCTCCTGCACTTGCTCCTCGTTGGTGGTGTACATCTGCTGCAGGGAGTCCTCCAGCTCTTTGTTTCGCTCCAGCAGTGTCTTCCCCAGCTCTGCAGCCAAGTGCAAGTCTGAAAAGCAGAGGGACAAAGCTGCTGCAGTTCCCACAGCTCCATGGCTGGGGGTGGTGGGATCTCCTGCAAAAAATGACCTCACACCAAGCACAGCAGGACATTTTTCATGGCACTGTTTTTACTGCATGTTTTGACCTGGATGGATGCTCACAGAACATACAGGATCTGGCCTCTTGTCTTGCTGGGCTGCAGGAGCAAGGGGAGGCCAAGCTCAGGACTCTGCAGCTCCTCCATGCAAGAATAAGTTGATGCTTTCCTGGCTGCAAAACCCTCCCACACTCCCTGCACCCTGTAAACAGGATCAGCCCAGGATCTGGGCCGTGGCAGGTGCTCAGCACCTCCATCCCCTATCGCTGAGAAGGGCTCAGCACCTGTCAGAATGGAGCAAAGGGTTGGTAAAGCCCTGCAGGGCCTTGGGGATGCTCTGTAAATTACATTATTATCTCTAACGAAGGGAGTGCCTTGCCTTCCCTGTCAGCCTCCATCCATCACCTACTAATAGACTGACAGGAGTAATAAAACCCCTCGTGGCGCGAGGGGGCTGGAGGCACCTCCCAGATGTGCCACTCTGGCAGCGCTGCAGCGGCCAAATCCAAGGCTCTTTCCTTGGGGCAGCTCCAGGGAAAGGACAAACCACTTTGTGTTCACTCTCTGCCACCTCTAAACACCCTTAGGAAGCTACTGAAATAGTTTGACTTCAGGAGAAGTGTAGGGAAAAGTAGATATTGACAGTGTGGTCAGTTTAAAATGCTGTTTTTGCTGCTGGGAAAAGAAAAAGCCTCCAGGCTCTGTGAATCCTATGTTGGTCGAAGCTTGAGCACACAGGTGATGCTGTCTGTGGGGCTGAGACAGCACAGCTGGCTCTGAGAACAGCCCTTTGCTTTCACAGGAATCGGTTGTCTTCTTAAAGCCTGACTCTGAGCACATGGGTTTCATTTTTCCTGGTGCTTCTAGAGGTAACAGCTCTTAGGATGGCAGAGTGAAAATCTGACCTTAAACCTTCCAAAAGATAAGGAAACAGGTCCTGGTGTGTGTTATTGCTCTTTCTCTCTCTGGTGTGGTTATCGTGCAGCTGTAGGTAATTAAGGAGTGACAATCCTGCAGTGCGTGAAGGGACCTGGGTCTCCTGCCCTGGCATTTTCTTAGCCTGTTGTAATGCTCCTCTCTAGTCTGCATCTAATGATGTGTTTTGCAAAGGCTCTGCCAGGGCTGAGAGTAGCTATAATTATCTCCAGTGGTTCATTTGGCCATGCAGTTGATTGGGAAGGAGGGATACTTGGTCACTAAGACAAGAAGAAGGGGAACCAGGACTCCAGGGATGTATTCTGAGCCTAGGAAAGCCCTGACCTCTCAAACATCACAAAATGAGGCTCACACTGCCCTTAGACACAAGAGCTTGCCATGGGGTGAGCTACAGTGCTGTCAGTGCCTGGGGTGGGGCTTTCTCGATGGGTAGTGCTGTGCTGTGGGATGTGCTGATATGTTATTAGTTTGTGTGTTGCCCGTGTTTCTTTCTGCTGGCTCCCCAGATGTGGTGCTGCCAACAGCTGCTCAGTGTGTCCTCGAATCTCCCCTTTCCATGGGAATGTACTCTCCAGCTGTGCCCTGCATTGCAGGGTGTTATTATTAAAAGGGCTGTGACCTTTTTAATTATAATCCTCTTCATTGCACAGTGACCCAGTCTGAGAGCTGCATTTGCAGCTCTCCCTGCAATCAAGTTATTGGCATGTTTCCCCATGGACAGACCTCCTCCACCTATTTGGTTTTTTCCAAGCACCAAATTTCCCTAGTTTATAAAGTGCCCTTGGGAGACCCGAGTGTTTGCTACTGGGGCTGGGGGAACAGCCAGATGCCAGCAGAGAAGAAGGATAATTTATGCCTTTAAGCTGCTTGGGGCTGTGTTTAATGTCAGCACCACCTTGCCAGAGCCAGTGTTGTTGCTGGAGAGTGGCACCTTGGAAATCACATCCCTGGCAGCAAGCAGGGCCCCGATGTGGAGGTGTGTAGTGAGAGGGCTCCGTGCTGTGCTCCAGGTAATGAGTCAAGTGTGTCCCCTTCCCTGTGGATTACACCAGTGCTCTCCCACCATATGGCATCCAATTTAATCAGCTGGGGTTGAGTTAAGTGGATTAGGCAGTGCAAGATCCTGCATTGTAATTTAAAGGGCTCTGTCAGCAATAATTTAATGGGGGAAATGGGCAGCGTTTGGGGATGAGTGGGAAAGAAGAAAGAATGGGGCTCAGCTCTGAGGAGGAAATTGAGTCTTCATTTCCATTTTGAGCATAAGGGCCTGGGAGACTCCAGGCTGGAAGGACATGGGGGAATTGATTCTTTTAGTGACTTTTAACTGCCTCAGCCGTTGTTGCACACACTTCCTCACACTCTGCCTGCCAGACAAAGCATCACTGGTAATCCTGTCTCATCCACCCCCTTGTGCCCGAGTCCTCTTCCCCACCTGTGGGGCTGTGGGGAGGGAGGGGATGCTGTATGGAAGTGCTTTAATGTCGTCTTTAGACCAGATCCCTCTTGATCTTTGTACTAATTGTGGCTCTGCATGGGCTGAGGGAGCACGCAGCTCCTCTCCTCAGAGACCTCAGAAACCTGAGGCTGAATGTGAAATTCCACCAGGTTGTTCGGGGGAGAAAAAGAACTGGTTAGGAATTCAGGAATCCTTTTTACATAGTACTATGGTTTTCCCACAATTTTTTGTATTCCTCTTTGCTTCTCCACTGTCAGATCAGCCAGCCAGTGCTGAAGGACTTGCCCTAATTTAGCAGATATGCTGATGCCTCCCTTCGCCCTTCCCTCTGGATTCAGGAGGAGCAATAAAGTGCTGTGTGTCCGCTCCGTGTGCCCCATCCCTCCACATCCTGCCTGTGCTGAAGGCACCACTGTGAAATGGCCGATGTTCAACTTCAAAAATGGGGTCTTGATGCTGCCAAATCCTATCAGGAGAGAACTGTGGATGCAAACTGTTCCAGGCAGCACCAGCCTGGCGCCCTCTGGCTCCCTGTACTGCAAGCACTGACGTGACCCTTCTAATTAACACCAGCCAAGGAGACACACTGTGTCCCCAAACAAAAGGCTGTGCCTATGGAGCAGTGGAAGGGGAGATGGAGGCTGCATTTCTCTGAAAGCTTCCATGGGAAAGGCCTCTGAGCAAGGAGGGTGGGGATGAGAAGAGAGACCATATGGTGGGAAGGGAGTGGGAGCTGAATCCAAGCAGTGCTTGGTACAGGGGAGCAGGGCTGGGCAGAACATCAAGGAGGCACTGTCGTGGAGCTGCAGAGATCAGCAGCAGCAGCAGCCCAGCAATAACTCTGCTACCTCTGTGCCACTGAGGAAACTTGAAAAAAGCCCATCCTGATCCAAAAGCTGTAGCAGGTTGCCTTTGATAGAAAGAGGCTGAGGGACAAACTGCAGGGTATTCCCTCATGGCAGCATCCTGTGGCAGTGCTGGCACAAGTGGATGTTCCCTGCATGGGGCTGTGACAGAGCTGGGTGCTTCCCTGGCCTTGCAACGAGGCTCAAAGAGGATTTGGAGCTGTTTCTGCCTTCCCAGCGCTGGCCTGCATCTGTTTGGGCAGAGCACTCTGCCACAGCCCTCTGGAGGGGTTTCTTCCCTCCAGCACCTCGTGGTTGTGACTTTGGGGGAGCATAAGCCTAGTGTGGGGCAGGCTTTGGCTGCTCTTGGCACAATGATGATCCGGTAGCTGTTCAGGTGCTCCTCATAAAAGCACATTTCTGGAGGAAGCCACCATCTGGTGCAGCTGCTTTGGACTTTCCCCTGTCATCTCTCTTGCAGCGAGGGATTCTCATATTTAGGCCGTGAGAGAACACACTGGGGATGTTGCTCTTGGCTCCTCACCTTTAATAAACCAGCCCTGTCCCTGTCCTGCAAAGCCAGCAGCTTGCAGGGGGCACAGAAGTCATTTGCTGTGTGGTGCAGATGAGCAGGAGTTTATGGATTTACAGGTCCTTTTCAGCTGAGCATCTATAAAGGAATTACTTATGCCCCCTTCCTAAATGTGGGGCTGTGGGAAGGGCTGCTCCTGTCCCGTGCTGCACATGGTGAATGCATCTGCTGAAGAGCAGGAAGGAGGGCGGGGAGGTCTCTGGAGGAAGCTCAGGGTGCTTGTGAGCTGATGGATGGGGTACAATGAGAGTTAAGAACTGATGTTTAATGTTGTTGACGTTTAATTTAATGGCATTTGCTGTCTGCTCCATTACACACGGGTACTTAAAGTCAAGGGTGGGTGCAATTATTCCTTTCAAAGTCTAAATGAATGATGTTATGCTGGTTTACCCCGGGGTAGGGTATACTTGCTACTCATTTATTTTCCTTCATAGTTGCAAGGGATTATGCTGTCTGGGTATATTACAATGAAGATCAGCTTTTGTATACCACTTACTGCTGCTCCATGGCAGGTGATGGAAGCAATCTCTGTACTTGGCCTGTATAAGGCATTGCAATGGAACTTGCTGGGGTGCAGGGAAGCAAATGCCATCTGGCAACATCTCAAAAACAACCTGAAAAAGCCTTTTCAACATGCCCATTCCACAGAAGATAGTGTTTCCCAACGACAGGCAGAGCTTCCAGAGAGTCATCAGTGTTACTGCTGAGGATTTCCCATCCCTTTTACACTGGTGTAAGTCAGACATTGCTGCTCAGTTCAGCTTCGCACTTGGTGTTCTGTGTGTTTTTTGGGAGGATCTACTATTTTGGTGTAGTGGGGTGTTCCACAAAGGCAGGGCTTGCTTTGTAAAACAGCCCCAATGAAGCAGGTGGGGAAAAGCCTCTGTTAGGGCTGGGTGAGAGCAAACAGTGTGCCCAAGCCCCTGGCAGCACAGCTGCCTCCTCCTCTTCCTTCTCCTCCTTTCAAACTGTGTCTCTCGCTGGGCTGAGCTGATGTTGGTCACACTGGCATTTTTGTTACCCTAATGAGATTTGCTGGATTTCCTGCTTATTTTTTTTTTCCTTTTCTTTCTCTTGTGTAATCTCTTACATGCTCCTGTGCTGCTTTTGCCTTTGCAGGTGTCCCTGGTGGGGGGGGCTCAGGCGGTGGCAGAGATGTGTTTGGCAGGAGGTCAAGGCAAGCCAAATACATTAAGAACAGCTCCTTCCATGCTATCTTGAGCCTCCTGAGCAAAAGTGGCACCACCAAGGAGTGGAAGTCCCCGACAAAGAGCTCAGGGACTCACTGTCTGTACTGTGTCTGTGCTGTGCTGCAGAAAAGCCCTCCAGCTCTCTCAGCCCCTGCTGCTCCCTTCCTTGCCTTCTGTATTTTTCAGTACTATTCGGTATTTCCTTTATCAGCTCTCCTTTATTCTTCTCAGATGCTCACCAGAATTTCTAGATTTAATTTATACCTTTTCTATCTTCCCTCTTATCATCCTGCACCCCAAATTCTCCCCTGTATATTAATGCTTGAGACCCAGGATGGTCACCTCTGCTTATGAGCTGTGTCTCTACAAACACACACAGAGCAGTTCCATCCTTGTGCCCACAGCAATCCTGTGCCTTTTGACAAGCTGTTAGAGCATGAGAACACAGAGGATGTTATTAGACCATGGCTGAGGCCCCACCTGCGTCTTTTCCTGCTGTTCGCTTATCTAAACAGCCTCAGTGCCTGTGTTTGCATTATAGGCTAAAATGGTTTGAAAGAGCTCAGTGACTGGTGGCTCCGAGGCTCTGATAGTGCACCTGGATCAGAACGTCCTAAATAAATATATACAAATGGGGCTACTGCAGAGAAGGAGCAAAGAAAGAGGAGGGAGAAAGGCAGCCAGAGCTTTCCTGCATGCGGTCCTCCCCGGGCAGCAAATCTCCAACTAATTAATTATGTTGAGTTGCAGAAAACCGTGAATAAAGGCTTCTACTCTTTTAAAGCTAAAGACACAGGCATGTGGATGGCTGCCATGTGGCAGAACTCCTCTCCCCTGTGTGTTTTGGGGGCAGGAGGTTGTACGTGACCCAGGATGGACAAGGAGGATGAGCACCAGGGCTGTGCACGTGCAGAGCCCCGAGCAAAGGTGCCCTGCGAAGGACAGGTCACTGTGCTCACGTGGCAGGGACGGTGCCCACAGTGCTGGACTGCCACAATTGTGTCAGTTCTCCCTCTCTGCTCCTGCTCACACAACATGTTCCCCTACTCTGAGCCATTCCCAGCCAACTCGGATGCCCTTGCTCCCCTCTTGCTGGGGGGAGGCAGGTAGAACCACTGATCCCAAGTGATTTGGACACTCGGGGAGCAACCATTCCAGCACAACTGTCACTTTGCAGCTGTAGCAGCCCCCAAGACCCCTGCCAGCACTGCCACCGCTGGTTACTTCTGTCTGCTACCTCTTATGTCTAGAGGCACATAGGTACAGAGATCTTCCTTCCTCAGCCATGTGTTACAGCTAAATGCAGAAACAGCCTGACCCTCTGCAGCAACGCCAACAACATGCCCACCTCTTCTCTAGCAGCCATTTTTCTTGACTTTGAAGAAAAGTGTATAATCTTGCAGGGTGCTGCCCCACTACTGCTCCCTTCCCATCTGCTGCTGGGGAGTTTAGGAAGCCCTGTTCCTCCAGGTGCTCAGCTCACAGCCCAGCTGCCTTGTGCCTGGCTATTGGCACAGGCTGGAGATGCTGGCCATGTGGGAAGAGATCCTGACCTCAGATGAGTGATCAGTGCTGTTTGTGCAGCTGCACAGGAAGAGTACAGGGCTATAACCTTCCAGTCTGAGTTTGCAGGGAAAGGGAGTGATGAAATACTTGATGTACTCTCAAAATGACGTTATGTCCACCACTGGTCCTGAGCAGGATGCAGAGCAATACTTCTTTTGGGGGCCCAGCACCAAAACCAGTGTCCCTGACACAGTTCTGCGGCAAAGACTGATGCTCATGGGATATGCTGTGCTGCTCCTTGCTCTGCCTCCTCCTGCAGACACCAGTGCTTGGCCACCACTTCCCAGTTCAGGCACTTTCCCGGGACTCAACATTTGCTTGTGGACCAAGAAAACTTGGAGGATGGCATGATCATGTCCTTGCTCCAACTGCTGTTGCTGCAGCTGCATATTTGCAAGAGGCCAGCATGGACCTGGATATTACACACTTGAAGGTCTGAATTCTTCAGGGAGGAGGCAAATTAACGGAGCAAGGCCAGGGCAGCTGCACAACACATGGGATAGCCTACAGTGACTTCCCAGAAAGCTGCAGAGGAACAGGCTGTTTAAACCATTCGAACTGTTGCTTTTTGGAGAGATGGTTTATAACTGTTTGTTAAATACACAGGGAAAAAAACAAAAAACAAACCGTAATATAAAATCCCTTTGAAATTCCCAGCTGTGCAAAAAGCAGCAGTTGTGTAACATCTGGTCTCCTTCCTTTGGGGTATTTTGTATTGGAGATATTTTCCTAAATTCTTGGCCCACATAGCTGTTTTTGGGCAGATTAAGTAGAAGTTTTGGAAGCCCTGAAGATGTGTTTGGTGCGAGCGCACAGATCTGTTGGAGTGAGATGAGGTGAGAATTTAGGACTGTGCTGCTCTGGGAAAGCCTTTTGGGAGAGGAGATGGGGTGTGTGAGAGTGAGCGAGCTGTGCGTTATCCTGAGTGCTGGCACTGCTTTTAGCAGGAGCAGGATGGGACCCTGGTGCTCTCACTGCTCTAAGTGGTTCCTGCCTGTCACACTGAGTCAGTGCATCCACCCTGTCACCAGCCAGCACTGGCTGGTACAGGAGCAAAGAAAGAGGATTGGAAAATGCTGGGGTGGGGGGACAGGCTCCACATGCAGAGTGTTAGTGGCCGGTGCCTTGGCTCCCAGTCCCTCAGGCTCAGAGCTGCTGGAGGAAGAAGTCCTTCCAGATTCAGACCATAAATCCTTCGTGCACGGCCTTGCCGAGGAGAATTGCCACGGTTAGCTCATTGTTTCAGGATGGGAGACAAGGAAAGCTCTGATTTTGTTGCTGTTATTGTTGTTTGTTTGGGGTTTTTTTGTTTGTTTCCCTTTTCCGTTTCCAGCAGTTCCTTTAATTCTGCTCCCTCCGACAGCTGAAACTGTGTGCCTGGGCTCAGCAGATGTGGAGAGGAGCTTCTGGTCTCTCACTGAAAGTTGCTGTGTGGCGCTTTCTTGTGCCTCTTTTTCTTTCTGCCTTCATGTAACAGGGGAATTTTCACTCTAGGAAAATACATCTATATATATTCTTCTCCTCCCCCCCCATATTTGGAGCCTCTCATCCCTTCCTTAGACTAACCTGTCATTTTATCTCCCTGTCTCCTGTGACTTTTCTAGTCCCTCTTGTCATTCCTAAGCAGCTCAGCAATTAGTCACTGAAAACTTTCCACTTCCATATGCTACCTGCTTTACTGTACTGCTAAATAAATAAGTGGCTCAGCTACTGCAGGCAAAGCTCTGTCCTTCTGGCTTGCCTCTGGGAAGGGAGGGAGCGGAGATAACTGCTGTGCTTCTGGAGGACAGGCCAGGTGTGTGCCTTGTCCCTCTGCCTCATGAGGGGCAGAATATGGAGTTTCACCAGCTCCCCTGTGCAGTGAATCCTTTGGGGAAGGTTATAATGGATTGCAGTGCTCTGGACCACCTCGGTGGTGCAGGTATGGGTGCTAGTGGGTGCCAGCACGGATCCCCTGGGCTCACCCCAATGCCAGGATCTGGTCACTGGAGCACTAGTGACCCTGTGTCTTTACACGGATGAGTTGGGAGTGGTGCAAGCTCAGCACCTTGTGTCATTTTCCTTCTTAGCACACAAGCAATCAGATGCTTGGCAAGAGGAGGAGGAATTAAAAAAAGATCCTTAAATCTGGAGACCTTTAGAGGTTACAGCCATAATGTCCTAAGCCTGCATTGCAGATGGTTTGACCCAAACGTTTCTGTGGCTGCCCAGGAGGACAATTGGTCTCGCAGTGGCAGTGAGGTGATATGCTGGTTCTTGCACTTCCTCTGGTCCGGCTGCCTATCTCAGAGCAGAGAGAGGCTGTTTATTGACATGGGAGGAATTATCCCACACTTACAGAATCCTAGAATATGCTGAGTTGGAAGGGACCCATCAGGATCATCAGGTCCAACTCTTGGCCTCATGCAGTACACCCCAAGAATCTCCCCATGTGCCTTAGGCTATGGTTAGGTCCAGAGACCATAAGGGTGGCTTTGAGAGGCCTCCTCTTGGGCTGCACTCTGCTCTGAGACCTGAATGCTGGCAGAGGGACAGGGAGGCTGGGAAGATCAGGGAATGCAGTGGGATGACCGCAAGGAGGACTCATCTTGGGAGATTGCTGCAGGGGAGATGATGGCTGGAAGTGGCTGGCAGAGCTGCTGGGTCTTTTTGGATCCAGATGCAACTGAGTTGGCACACAGCCCTCCCAAACACAAACGTTCCTGATGAACAGGAAAGGTGCCCCCACTTATCCGCAGCTCAGACTCTCTAATTTTACCTCATTCATTTTCTTGGGGTCTGGCTGCACGTAGGCAGTGTGCACAGGGTGTGATGCAACTGTAGCCACATTATCAGATCTCAACAGCTAGAAAAAGGTTCACCAGAATTTTATTCTGGTTTTAACTATTAGAGGCACAGACTCCCTGGCCCAAGGTGGCTGGACCAAAGCAGCACTGATATCTGTTCATGCTTACAAAGCAATAAGTTAAGTCATGGTATCAGGGAATTGCAGTTCCATTTTTACCACTTTCCTCAAATCAGAAAGCCTTCCCAGAGAGAACATCATTGCAAAGGAAAACTCACAGGACACCACTGCTGTTACCATGTCATTGCTGAGGGTCCTGGCTGGGATTTGAGTCTCTGCTTCTGTGTATCTGTGTGCTAAGGTATCTTGGTACAATGCCATGAGCACAGAGTGTTACAGTGTGCAGGAAACAGGTAAAGGAATCTGGAAGGCACTAGCTTAATCTGAACGAGGCTGGAAGGGCCTCGGGGCTGGGGACCAGATCTTGCTGCTTCCGAAGCATGTGGTGGATGCAGCCAGTTGCTGTGGAAACTTTAGGGGAAAGAAAGAGTGATTGGGATTTATTCTTTTGAAAAAAATATTTTGGCAAGGTGAAGCTCATGGAGGATGAGGAGGAAAATAACAGGTGCTTGGTGTGGAGCTGGAGGCATGATTTCCACTCTGGTGCTAAAATGGTTAATTAACATAATCATCACAGAGCTCCCAGTTAGGCCATCTGTTGCTTAGCAAACAGTTTTGGATGTAAATGTAATAAATATTTGATGATGCTGTGAAATGACGATAAAGGCTCAGCAACCAACTGGTTCACAGAAGAACCTTCTCTGCTCTCCTAGCTTGGATTGTTTCTTGTTTCTCCCACCCCTCGCTCCTAAGGAATGATCTTTAAGCCTCTGCTTTTGTCCTCCGCCCTCCCGGTGCTGCTGCCAGGCGTGGGTTTCTGTGCGACCCTGGGCTCTTGGAATGCCAATCCTCTTAGTAACGCCTCTAATCATGCCACGCTGGGTGTCTTGTGCTTCCAGCCCCCATTCCCAAACCAACAGCTCCACGGCTGTGCCGCCACCAAAGACCTCTGGGTATCATGCAAAGGCACAGTGTATGTGGACAAAGTCTAGCACTGTCCTTTGTGATGCTTTGTGCATCATGCAAATTAATTACGGTTGTAATTACCCCGTAGGACCTTTCCATTTGACTGATCCCAGTTAAAGCCTTCCTGCATCTCTCCTTGAGTTTGTGCAAGCCTGTGCAGCCTCTATTCAAATACAGGAGGCTGCAAACCCACAGCTGGGCTTTGTTTTGGGTTTGTGTTTTCCTCCAGTTCTGTATGTGCTCAAAAGTGGAGCCTGTCCCCAGCATCAATCCATCATCTGGAGAGAATCATTCTGTATTTAGGCTGCTGGGACAGAGCTGGGAACCTGGCCTGCAGTGCGAAGGTGCTTTTATTGTTGTGAGCCAGTTGTACAGTGCCAGTGCTGACTCATGAACCTGACACCAGGGACAGCGTTAGGCTAAAAATCAATTGGTCCCATGTTGTTCAACACTCCCCATATTTATCCCTAGTTCTGCTGTTCCTCAGCCTGCATCCTGCCCCTGGACCAGTGCCCAGGCCCCTTGTGAGCCATGGGAAGACGTCACCCAGAAATGTGAATTTCTGAGCATTCAAAGGCTGCACTGTTTATCCAGCTGATAGCTCCATCTCTGTGCTCTTGGCTTCATTTGAGTGTTGTGTTTCAAAGAACAGGGCCCAGTATCCCACTGCTTCCTGTTAAGTGAGAAGCTGGGGTTAAAGCCCAGCTGTGACAACCCCTGGAGGGCTGGTTATCGTTGCTTGCTGGGCCCCTGTCCTGTAGCTGAAGTTGTATAAACTTCAAATCATGACATACTGTACTGGAGCGATGGTGGGCTGAGGCACTGCAGCTGGACTGCACATCCCTGCTGACAGTCAGCTGGGAAACGCAAATATAAAACTGCACCTATAGTGCAACATGCCAACAGGGAACTGTGTTTAGGTAGGAATGATTTTTTGCTATGTGTTGGCACATCAGTTCAGTTCATTCCTGGGCCACTGGCCTGAAATGGGACTTCCAGTTATTTACTTACTGCGTGTTGACTCAAAATATTAAGATAAGAAAAATAAAATTTAAAAAGCCCCAAATACTCACAGGCACTGACTGTCCAGCCTTAGAATAAACATTCCATTGAACTAGGTACAGTTACTTCAAAGCAAACTACAGAAGTGAGCGTTTATCTTCTAAAAAGGCTTCTTTTGCTGTCTGAAACTTGGCCTTGATTTTTTTTCTTTTCCTCCCATATTTCTCCTGGTTTTATGGCTGATTGGAAAAATCTCCAGAAGAAATTAGGTGACTAAGAAGCTAAAGATCCCTTTGGATTTGGGCTTGGATAGCAAAAGCTTTTGAGGAAGACTTTCAGCATCCTCAGTAATACATTATTTCCCAGTGTATTAATTCCTAACTAATGTACCTGGTAACTCTACCTTGGACTGCTCTGAAATAAAAGCAGTGTCATAACTACCCCTGTTTGATTCGGCCTGCAGCAAGTTTTTTGGGGAACCAGTTTCCTTGGAGATGTAACACAACAAATTATTTACTGCCCTGGTGCTTAGGGCAGCTCTGGGCTCCCTGCCTCTATCCATCGGCTTTAAACTTTCCTCGACCAGGACAGTGGTTTGGAGTAGCGGAGCCGAGATTTGCCGCTGCAGGATGAGGCGCTGGCTTTGCCAACCAAATAGCAGCCCAGAGAGAAGGTATCCCACCCTCCCATCCCCAGGGTTTGCCCGTTTTCTTGCCCGCGCATCCCCTGGCCCACAATCCCTGGCAGCTTGCGGCGTGCCTCCATCCTTACCCTGCTCCAGGTCCTGCTGGTCGTACCAGGGCTCCTCTTCCTCGCTCTGAAACTCCTCCATCCTGTCGGCGCTCAGCATTTAGCACCAGCGGCCCGGGGAGACGCGCAGCATCCGCCGAAGGGGGGCCCGCCGCCTCCGAACAGCGGAGCGGGATGGATCCGGAGATACGGGCAGGGATGCGGGCGGGGATGCGGCCTCGGTGCCCCGACCGGGCCGGGAAGGAGGAGGTGGCACGACGTGGCAGCCGGTGCCTGGCCGCTACCCCGGCTCTGCGTGCTCGGGGGGCGGCTTCCTCCTGCCTCCAGGGCCGGGGGAGGCTCCGGAGGGGGGATGCAGCGGGGACGTGGCGGCCGGGGCCGGGGGCACGGCTTGCACAGGGCTGGGGGATGCACAAAGGAAGGAAGAGGGCCCGGCGCAGCCAGGCAGATCCTCGCTCCACAGCTCGGTGGGGACCTCTAGCATGGAAATGCTGCAAAGAAAACCGGCGAGAGGGAAGGGGGAGTCGAGGCGAGACCGGCCTCCTTCACCTCCTTCTTCTCCGCCTCCGCCTCCTCCTCTTCGCCCAGCCCTGCCGCGGGCAGCGGGGCGGGCGCGGGGCTGCGGACAGCGGAGCATGGGGTGCCAGGGTGGGGCTCACCCGGGCTGCGAGGATGGGGAGCTGTCCCGCAGTCCCCCTGCTCTGTCCCTCCCGGCTGGGAGGTCTGCCAGGAGCAGGGCTTGCGGCTGGAATGTCGTGTCCTGGCCTTGCCATGGGCTTCACGGTGACTTGAGGCAATTATCGGGACATCTCAGTGGGGGTTTCAGTGCCTTCTCTGCCTTGCTGGGTTTGCGTGGGTTGTTCTTCAAGAAGGTCATCCATCCCCCCTTAGCTGGGGATGCAGAAGGGGACACCCCATCCAAACAGCCCCACAGCATTACCTCAGTGTGGTGTCTTCCTCCCACCCTATGTTGTTTCGCACTCTGATGGGAAATTCGTGCCTCTGATGCAGGTTCCTCTTTAATTTTTCTTATTTTTCTGAAGGATGGAATGAGCTTAAAATTCAGGGAAATGAGGATTTATGGAGTTCTGAGGAGGAAATGTGTCTGTTACGTATAAGTAAATTCAGAAAGAATCTTGGGATTTTGGTACTCGCTTTTCACCTTAATGGAATAAGGGTTAGAGATGGTGGTCTTTCTCCTAGCTGGAGTTTGATCTAAGGGAATTTATTTGTGCTTGTCAGCCCTGGAATCTATCAGAGATTCTAAAATCCAAATCAACTTCTGTGACAGTAACAGTGGGTTTAGATAATGTGGGGGTTTTTTGTTCCTTTTTTTGTTTGTTTGTTTGTTTTGTTTGTTTGTTTTTCCTTCTGTGTGATGGAACTCCATGGATTTATATTTGATTGCATTACCTTGCAGTGGTGCAAGGCAAATACAGAAAAGGCAATATAAAGTGTCTACGCAAGAGCAGCAGACTGTGCATCCAGAAAAGATGGGATTTGTGTCAGAAAACTCTATCCAATCCAGCAGTGACAGGCAGCTGGGAGCCCCTGGATGATTAAAGTGAGGGCTAGTACTCAGCTCTTGTGTAGGGCAGCAGAGGAGGGGGATAAAGCTGGGAATAAGAGAGGAATTATAGACTATTCCTCTCCCCTCTTCTCCTCATAGACCTCTCCATCACATATACACATTCTGAAAATTCAGTGGCTGCCTGGAAAGTCATCTGCCTTAATACAGTCACAGACCAGAATCAAGGAATCTCTTTAATTTGGCATTTATAACTCAGCAAACATAATCAAGCACTTCTGGTGTGTCTGGGAAAAAGCCATCTCTAGGTCTGAGATCTTATTCTAAGCAATTTTAATACAGAAATGGGAAAATCCTACCTTTCTCACACCTATTGAAGAGTCATGGGGACAATGCCCTTACTGACGTGCTTGAACTTTTGGTCAGCCCTGAAGTGGTCGGGCAGTTGGACTAGAGTTCTTCTATTATTTGTGAGAAATAATTGCTTTTGAAAAGTATTCTGTTCCTAGCAATAAATTCTTATAATTTATCTGTATATTGTAGCCATGTTGAGTGCTTGGATGCAAAGTCCCAGGCTGTTTGGCAGCAAAAGCCAGATTACATGATTTTGTGAAAATATTTTTTCTGGTAGGTTTTACCAGAATGTCTCAGATCTGATATGTCACTCAATCGAATCAAACATCACTCCTGTACAGGTTATATGCCAACAAATGAGAATTCCCACAGTCTGCCCCAGCTGGAGAGTCAGCACACTGCTTTCTTTTGCAGAACGATTGGAATTACCTCATTTCCTCTGAAGAAAGGAGGTTTGCAGAGCTGAGCATGTGAAATGTAACTCAGGGACACCAAAAAGACCTGCTTGCAGTTCACAGAGCTGCTCGGAGCAGAAAACTGTGACGATGGCTTCAAAGGCAACACCGAATGCCCTCAAACAGCTGCTTTGAGGTGTTCAGTGAGTGCCAAATCCTGAATTCCCAGCACCCAGGGTTATAAAACATTCTTTCCTTGTGTGTAGGTGGAATTTCATTAGGGTTAATGGGCCACCACATGCAATTAGCTCCTCATAAGGTGCTCGAACAGGGTCTGTGTTTCAAGCCTGCTTGTTCCTGGCTCCTTTCAACCCAGGGCTAGGGACAGACTGGAGCTGGCTGTTGTCCTGGCATCCTGCTTGCACCTCTGGACCGTCTGGGCTTGGGACTAGGCTCTGAGAGTGGCCAGTGATGGCTTGACAGAGCTGTCACTGGGCTTGTGCCCGAGAGCAGCCTGGAATAGGAGCTTCAGGGGACAAAGGCTGTGGGCTGAGAAGTGGGAAAAGGGGCAAGAAAAGGAGAGAAGGGGTGACATGGGGCAGAGGAAGTTGATGCAGGGATAAAGCAAAGGATGGAGCAGAAGAGAAGGGCCGTAAAGGAAAGAGAAGGGCAGAGAAGGCGGAGGAAGCGTAGGCAGGAGGGGATAGCGAGGAAGGAGAAATGAGAAAAGCCATGCTCTGCCCTGAGT
The DNA here is from genome assembly GCA_013397755.1 of Cnemophilus loriae. Lineage (NCBI taxonomy): Eukaryota > Metazoa > Chordata > Aves > Passeriformes > Corvidae > Cnemophilus > Cnemophilus loriae. The sequence goes on from VZTF01000417.1 coordinate 569,658, forward strand.
GGAGATGAGGAGGGTCTGTGGGGACCACGACCGTGGGGACCACGACCGTGGGGAGCAAAGTGTGGGAGGGAAGGGAACGGAGGGAAGGGGCTGCGAGAAGGAGGACGAGAAGGAAAGGGTGAAGTGGCGGACGGATGGCCGGCGGAGGTGGGAAAAGGCGGGAGGTGGCGGGGCGGGATGTAGGATGG
>VZTF01000417.1:569939-654629 GCA_013397755.1 Cnemophilus loriae
GGCGAGCCCCGGTTTGACAGGAGGAGGGAGGAAGGCAGCGGGAGCCGCCGGCGCGGGGACGGGGATGGCGTCAGCGGCGGCCCGAGGAGCGGCGGCGTGAGGGGACAGCCCTGCCCGGCCCTGCCCGCAGCCGGGCCGCACCATGGGCAGCGCCGACTCCAAGCTCAACTTCAGGAAGGCGGTCATCCAGCTCACCACCAAGACCCAGGTGAGGGCCGCCATCTCGGGCGGGGGGCGAGGGGGGCCGCGCCATCTCGGGAGCCGCCGCCCTGCGGGGCCCCTCACACCCGGCCCTGCCCGAGACACCCCCGGCGCTCCTGTGCGCGGTCTCCGAGCGGGTCCCTGCGTGTGGGGCCGGGGCTGGGGCTGCTGGGGACCCGCGGGGCCGGGGCTGCGGTCACGGCCGGCCCTGGCCAGGCTCTCCCAGCGAGGCCGTGCCCGAAGGCCGGGGGCAGGCTGCGCCCATCACCGTGTCACCGGTCTGTGGAGGGGCACGGCCGGTCCCCGGGGCAGCCGCCAGACCTTGCCGGGCCCCGGCACCGCCTCTGGTGACATCTTGTGCTTTGCTGAACAGCGTCTTGTGCTAACAGAGCAGACGCTGCTGTCATAAGGGATGTCCACAGCTCCTAATGTGTTCAGCTTGCAGTTTTACATCACACGGTTTGCCACTGCTCTCTTTTCTGTATCCTTTCCCCCCACGCCCGCGCATAATGGGTGGAGAACCTTGCCCTGTTTTTAGGTAATAGCTGATGGAAAGAGCTGTTGGGCAGCTGTGCTGTTTGTAGCAGAGGTTTCCATCTGTGACCTGTGAAATAATGCTTTATTTCTGCAGGTTGAGGAGGAGAAGGAGTTAAGTGAAAGTCAGGGCTATGTGAAGGGAAGGTGGCTGCCTAGAGGTCTAACATATGTTGTGCCTGTCCTGGGAGTTTGCTTAATTTTCGTTTTAAGTGGAGTGCCCAGTAGCAGCAGCACACTGACAGAAAATTAATAGCCTGTCCTTCTGTCTAAGCAGCAGAGGGATTTTGCTCTATTGAGAAGCCATATCTCAGGTTCTTCTGAGCTACAATGGAGAACAGCTGTTATGATCCACCTTTAGTAGTGAGGCAATAGCAGCTGCTAAGAAAACATGGGGGTGATGGCAGAAGGATAGTTAATGATGGGGAATGAATTCACAAGAAAAGGGTATAGATGGAAAGGGGTAAAGGGTGATAGGAGAAAATCTGTGAAAACTCAAAAAACAGAGGTTACTACTGGGAATTGAATTATAGATGGGTCAGGCTGTGGAAGAGCCTGGAAAAAACATGTTTATACTTTCTAAAGCAGTATGACATTTATCTGCATTGCTAAAGAATGGCTTTTGTGACTATATCCTTAAAAGCCACTAGTTGTGGATGTAAGTAGAGAGAGAAGTGGGTGAATTAATGTTTTAAGGGATTCTTCCAAAGTCTCTTCTGCAGGCCAAATAGTTCAGAGTGCCCTCAGCTTTGGACTGTCCTTCCTTCATGGGGAAATATGCTTATAAAGTGAGATTGCGGTGGGTAAATCAAGCCTAAAGGGCTCTGCCCACTCTGCTGTTCACAAAGAAAATCCTGTATGAGGCAATCCCTTGGATCACCAGCCCAGGCGAGAGCGCTCTGCTCCCCTGGTTTATCGACCTGTGCAAGGGAAGAAGGTTCACTGAGGCCCGGAATAAAAAGGAAGGAGCAAAAGCTTCATTCTTGGCTGGATTAATTTCACGTCTCTGTGGTCTAGGTGAGACTGATTGCATATGGAAAAGGGTGGGGTGTTGACGCTCCCATATTTACATTCTGTAGAAGGGCACCGGTGTTTGCTTGTGCAGAACGCGTGACTGGGCTCTCCTGGAGCCTTCTGATCTCTTACCAGCAGCAAAACCTCCTCGTCCGTGAGATCCTGGATCCAAAACCAGGCTGCAATAATGGACAGAGCCAAATCCTTCCAAGCTATTGGCTCACAACACGCTTTGCTTCCTCAGCAGCCTGTCTCCTGTTTTGCAGCCTTCTCCTTTGACATTAGGGAACTGGACAAAGAGATTTTCATCAAATCATTGGTAACATGAAACTCTGAGCTCAGAATGCAGTGTGAAGTGTTCCTAAGGCTCTGGTGGGGAGAAGTGGGTGAGCAAAAGTCACTGTTCACTCATTGGTGAAGGTTTAGAGTTGGCACAGAAGTTAATTTTTTCTTAAAAATAAGTTTTTATAATCTCCAGGCTTTTCTTAATTAAAAAACCAGTGTTCCCAGGTGAGCATTAAAAAAATATTAAATAAATCTGTAAGGAACCCAACATTTGAATGCTTACAGCGTGCGTGGAGCCCAGAACTTGGAAGTGGAACCAAGTCTGGATGCAGATGGAATTGACTTAATTGATTTTTTTTAATTGCCAAAGAGAAACTCTAAAGGTGTAAGAGTATTAAAAAAGAAAAATCACTTCAGAATTATTTCAGTGATTAAAAAGGGCAGTTGTACCAGAAAGAAGAAATTAACTTATGCCACAGATGCATATTTATAATCACACATGGAGAAATGGTCTTTAGGATTTTTATATGATATGTGTATATTGCATTACACTGCACACATTATACTGGTAGGGCCATCCCTTTGATAATAAAACAGATGTGTTTCATAATAGAGAATGTGTGAGCCCTCCCAAACTGCCCATAAAAGTGCTGCCTATTTAACAGATGAAGGGAAACATGGATTGTGAATATGAGAGCTCGTCAGAGCTGGTCAACTGCAGGGAACTGGTCTGGGAGCTTTAACTGCTGGGGAACCACCTTTTCTTTTCCCAGTTGGGGTTCCTGCCAGCAACCAGCCAGAAGATAAGAAATTTTGGTCTTGTGTACCAGCTTGTTAGATTTTAATGGGAGCTGTGCCTCTGCTTTTAAAGAGACAAGGAACGATCAAACATGAGGGACAAACCCCAGTCCTTTCCTTTTCCCTGGTGTGGAAATCCAGGAGTACAATGGGCTGTTAGCTTGAGTCTCTTGAAAGCACATCTTGTGCTTGGAGAAAGGTTGGTCCCTGGCAGCCCATTTCTTACAGTGTTCAAGCTTGACTCAGCTGTCCAAGAGTCTCAGGTTGATCAAAAGCAAAGTTGTCTCAAAAGCAAAGCTGTAACTAACGCTTCACACAGCTGAGTTTTGTCCTAGCCTTTCCCTGCCAGACTTCTACAAATCCCATTTTCCAGTTTGCTTCGCAACACTGTCTCTGCTGTGATAGCAGAGAACTGGTGGCAGACTTGAAGTCTCTCATTGATTCGGCACTGCTGACTGCAAAGATCCTGTGGAAAAAATTATTATTGCTCTGAAGCCTGTGCAGAGGTGCTTTCCTTGGCAGGAGGGATGAAACCTTGCTAGTTATTTATATTTTGAATAAGTCTGTCCACGGGTTTTCCTTTTGCACAGTGGCTCACAAGCAGGTGGTACAAAGATGTGTGAATTGCCTCAAACTAATCCCTGGCCCTGCAGGGTTACCTGATCTAAAGCTCAGTCAGGTGCTGCCTGAATGGCCATTACACTCTACAGTTCTGCCGCATTTGGGGTGGAAAGAAGCAACTGCTGTAACATCACCTGAGCTTGTGCAGTACTGGCTGGAGACCCTGGGCAGGGACGAGAGACTTGCTCTGCTGTTGAGCCCCAGAGGAAGGAGAGCCCCTGCTCCAAAGGATTGCTGCCTTGGCTGGTGGGATGCTCAGTTGGCGTGTTGGCAAGAAGCAAAAAGAGAACATGCTGAGCAAGGCTAGTGGCTGCTTGTCCCTTGGTTCTCTGCTGGTGGTCTGCAGCAACCTTAGAATTAGTTTTAGGACAGTGTTCCGGTGGGGGCCTGTGGGAGGAATTGTTAGGAATGGACATTTGATTTAAGTTATAAGTGCAGAGAGCTCTTAATTGGGAGGAAGTACAAACACACACACACACACACACTGCTGGAGTTTGTGAGGAACTGTGTCTGAAAGAGAAAGTGAAGGTGATGCTGGTGTCAGGCTGAGGACAGTAACAAATAGAGGAGACTGTGCCTTGGGAGCTTTTCCTGTTTTTAGGACATGGTCAGCCCCTCTCTGTTTTCCTGTTTCCTGTGAGGTATCCTGTATGCCTGGGGATTGCCTGCTCAGGCTATGATTTTCTGCTCAGTAACTGGCATGAGGCTTGCAAACTGAGTGTCTTCCTTTTCTAACTCCTGCAGCATGTGTGTGGTGTGCTTCAAAGAACCTGAAACATAACATTTACAACTAGTAGAAAACAAAGAATGGAGGTGTCCAGAATGACTGGTTTTACTTTTGTTTGGCCAGGGTGCAGGTGGGAGGTCTTTACTGAAGGCAAAAGTCTCCCTCCTTGCCCACTCTGTCACATCACCTTGGATCTGCCCGCTGTGTTCTCAGCAAGACTCTGCTCTACAGTTACCTCACTCTTTTGGTGTGGAGCTTGGTTTGGGCATCAGAGTCTCTCTCTGCCAGTCAGCTCTGTACCTTCAGCAGCGTCTGCCATGAGATATGTGTGGGTCAGGAACTTTGCTCTCCAGATGTGCCAGTTGTGTTTCCAGAGCAGAGCTGAGCCACTGATCCCTCAATTCTTATTCTCCTTGCTCTGCTGGTGCAGAACTGGTTGTCTGCACTGTGCTGGAGGAACATTAGGCTCTTTCTTACCTGTGCTGGGGATTCAGCTCCTCGTGAGCTCTCTGGCTAAAGCACTGTCAAAGCTAGGGGTGCTCTGGGATTTGTGACTGCAGCATGTGCTGTACCAACACTTGTACCTAAATCCTGACATTTCCAAATGAAGATATCCCTGGCTGGTGAACAAGGCTGATCTAGGTCTCTGTATTTCTCTCCTCTCTGAGGCTGGATACAGTCTGTTGGGTGAGCTCAGAGTGAGGAAATGGATATTTAGATCCCCAGAGATGCTGTGTGCAGAATACAATCAGCTTAAAAACAGCCAGTAATGTTCTATCAAGGAGATGAATATTATGTGGATTGAGTAGCTTCATGATGCCAGACTGGTAATTAAAACAGCGGGGCAGTGGGGATGTGAGTGACTCAGTACTGAATCCATGTCCCAGGATTGTACATGGGATACCATCTGTTGATGAGGAGCTGACTTGCTGCAGCTATTAAAAATGCAAGGTACCGGTGTTTTAGCATAATGTGGTTGCCAAGATAGCAGCCGAGACATGAATGCTGCTGCACATCCAGCACTGCAACTCAGGGAATCACCCCTGTGCTTCCCTACTCCAAGGGACTGCAGTCGGAGTTCCTCAATCCGTGTTGTGCTGCCATCTGTAAAACAGCAGCTGTGTTCAACCTCTGAGGAGGCCTCAGGCTAGTGGGAGGTGAAGGGATCGGTGTCTACTGGAGGGAAATGGTTTTCTGCTTCCCCTCTAGATGAGGGTGAAGGCATTATTTATGCATGGTGCCCAATTAGCAGCAATTGCTGCTTGCTGTTGTCAGTGGGAGTGGCTGTGGCACGTGGCCAGGATGTACATGTGGCAGTTCTATGTGAGGTTGTGGTGTGTGGTTTGAAATGGGGTGTAGGAATTGTAGGGTATTTCATGCATTACATAGATCAGATTTCCAAATACTTGGCTCTCTTTGAGGAGTACAATTAGAGATGAGATGTGCAAAATAGCTTTCCTTCCATTTAAGTGTTTCATACCCAGATTACGAAGAGCACAGCTCCTTCACATGCTCAGCTGAAAGTCAGGCTGTGAATATTGGATTGTTCCTGCAGATCCCCTCTGAGGAGCTGTGATCTTGAACCATTTGGGAAAAGTTGCTCTTCCTTTGGGAAGAGGTTTGGTGGGATCTTGCTTTGGTGTCCAGTTGATAAAATTAGAGTTCCAACACTAGGGCTGAGTTTAATAAGATGTCTGAACACACATGGGTTTTTTTCTGATTTTGTTTTTAAAGACTGGAGAGTCGCTCGGGCTGGTTCATTGCATGACTGGAAGGACCAGGACCAGCAGCACTGAAGCGTTAAGGCAAAGAGCTGCAGGGCAATAACCTGCTGCACCAGTCTGGGGTAGCTGGCCCCTTTCACTTTTTTTCCTTTGGTGATGGTGACGCATCACATGCCCGTGGGCTGGGGCTGTTAGTTCAGGAGGTGACAGCAAAGGGGGCAATGCAGCACTTCTCTGTGTCAGAGCTGTGAATGACCGGTTCTCCCCCATGCGAGCTGCATTTAAACATAGCATAGAGCTGGGCAAATTTTCTGCCTTCTACAGCGGATCTGGGAGCGGGCAGGAGTTGTTTAAATTAAACACACAGACGTATTTTTGCCGCTTTCCTATCTGACATGGAAGACCCGCCCACGGTGCTGATTATTGCCCTTAGTGAGTGCTGCTGTTTGCTTTGGAGCTGGTGCTGGTCGCAGGCAGGAGGCTCCTCCTCACCCCAAGCTAAGGGCTGGGGGTGCTCAGGTGAGCAGCTCTTCTGACCTGCTGAGCATGCCCACATCATGGCTGGTGAAATTCCTGGGAAAGCTCACATTTTCCTCTTCTGACTAAAATTGTGGATCCATCTCTTTCACACTGCTTGTCGTAAACAAACATGTATTTATCCCACCCCTGTAGCTGGGCCCTTGGGTGGAATGAGCACTCCCAGCTGTGTTTGGGCAGTGCCTATCTCTTGGCAAGTATTAGCAGAAAATGTAATGGGAAGATGTGTATTCCCAGGGCCGGGCTGGGGGCTGAGCTTCTGAGACCACAGGTTTGAAATGGATTGTTTTCTTTGGTCTCCTTCTTCCATCTCCTCTTTGAATGGCACACTTAGTGCTTTTTAAGAACAAAGCCTTGGCAGCGACCAGCTGCACCAAGTCCAGTTCTCTATAAATATTTGATTCAGAAAGATCAATTGCATTTTATCTGTAAGTGCTTTGAGGTGGGTCTGTTTGTGCCCTAATGTGAGATGTCCCTGATTGCTTCCTCGAGACTTTGGTAACAACAAAAGTAATTCCAGTGCGCACTCAGGGCTTCCTTGACTTGCTCTGAAGATGGTAGAGTGCACGAGGATAGCCTGGCCCATGTACAGTGGTGAAGATCTTGGATTACTTGCAGCAGTTGCAGACAAACATGAAGCCTCCTGTCTGTCTGAGGGAATGTTCAGTTTGGGAAATAAATCATCCAAAGCCCTAGAAACAGAGGCACAGGTATAAAACCAGTGCTAGTATGTTTTATTGAACCTCTTCTTGCCTCATCCCATCCCAAAGCCAGGCATAATTGCTGATGATTGGATCTTATGGAATGGTAGTTCTACATCTGTAACCACATTGTCTCTCCACAGCCTGTGGAGGCCACGGATGATGCCTTTTGGGACCAGTTCTGGTCAGACACAGCCACTTCAGTGCAGGATGTCTTTGCCCTTGTCCCAGCTGCAGAGATCCGAGCGGTGAGAGAAGAATCACCTTCAAATTTGGCAACTTTGTGTTACAAGGTAGGTTTGGTGCTGTTTTATTCCTTGGAGCTGTGCTAGCAGGGGTGTCCCTGGATCGACAGCACTGTGGTTTCTGAGGGATACCTTGTACCACAGGATGTGCTTGCTTGTCCCTGTCTCCTCCTGAGGGTAATTCTCCACCCTTCCTCTCATGGGTTAGCACAGACCACAGCTGGCATTTGATCAGTTTGGAGCCTTTTTCCTCTTGCTCCCTTCCTGTGTTTCACTTGGTCATCTTGGGTCTTGCCTGCTCTATAAACTGCTTCTTGCTCAGGGGACTTTGTAGCAAGGCTGCATATTTGTGGTGAGCCTGAAACATCCCATTCCTTGTCTGCACCTAATTGTACCTCACCATGCACCAGTATGGGTTCAAGCTGAGAGATCCCAGAGGGATGTGCAGACTGTCACTGCACAAGTGCCTGGATGAAGTTCGAGGAAGATCTTAAGACCGTTCAGCTCAGTTAGAGTAGTGTGTGACAGGCCAGGACAAACAGCTCTTAAATACCCATTAATGCAGTGACGCAGGCTGGCAGAGTCAGTGACCCAGGCAGTCTGCCATGAAAATAAGCAGGGGCGCATGACCTCATGAATTTAAAAGCAGCAAGGTGAATCCTCGTTAAATGTTTTGGCCTTCATTTCCCCTCTGTTTCCCCTTGGGATCAGGGAGTAAGAGCTAGTGGGTGCAGCAGTGGGGGGAAGAGACTGCTTTTTTCTGTCTGGGTAAAACCTCCTGTCACTCCCTCCTGGGGCTGTGGTTGCTGCCTGGTGAGACCCACATCTATTCCAAAAAGCCCAGTGACCCTCCACTGGCAGTTGCAGCAGCCACTGGATAAGCTGCAGAGTCTCAGCCCAGAAGCTCTTTCCAGAGCAGCAGTCCTGTTCGCAGGGGCAGTGGAAACCTGGGCTACCATCCTCTTCTGCAGCAGGACCTTGACAGACACTGCTGGAGGCTGTATCCCTATGATGAACACAGGCAGCAGCTTAGCTCCCACCTCCTGACTCAGGAAAGGTCCCTGCTGTAATCACACAAACAGAACTGTCAGACTGTGTGTTTCTGTGTGATCATCCCCTGTCAGCACCTCACACAGTGCAGCACAGTGCTTGCTGCCTTGGTCCTTCCTGCCTGCATCTTGAATACTTGCTGCAGCTGATTAATCTCATCTGCCCTTTTCAGTGTGTGGTGTCATGGAGCAGTGCTGGAAGGAGCCTTCTAGTGCTTTGGCCGTCTGTCTCACGTGGCACCACACGTGTGCTGCATGGATTAGCACTGGCATTTGAGGTCTCTTGCAGTGGAACAGCAGAAATTCAAGAAGGTCTGTTTAAAATCATTAACCCTGTTTTTTGCAGTTTCAAACAGCAGCAATGCCATTAAACTGAGAGAAAATGGACTCTCAAGAACTGCTTATAAGTCTGTGTGAGGGTGTCACTAGCAGGACAGACCTGCCTAGCTCTTGCTAACTTGTGCCCAGGCTAACGCTGCCTTCCTTGGTTTTGTTTCCTTCAGGCTGTGGAGAAGCTGGTGCAGGGAGCGGAGAGTGGCTGCCACACGGAGAAGGAGAGACAAATTGTCTTGAACTGCTGTCGGCTCCTCACCCGTATCCTGCCTTACATCTTCGAGGACCCAGACTGGAGAGGTTTCTTCTGGTCAACTGTCCCTGGGGCTGGCCGAGGAGGGGTCTGTCTCTTGTCACTTATTTCCGGAGGGTGATGGGGAGGCTGCAGTGAGGAGACACTATGTTTATTTGGGGGCAACTTTTTTCCAGTTATTTCTATGTGGTCAGAAATTTCTAAATTCTTTCCTTTCCTTTGGTTCTTGCTGCATCTTCTGAATGTTTCACTTGTGTGTGTAGCTGTAGGAGAGCACTGATATGTGAGGGAAGGCTTCTCCAGTACAACTGGAGGTATGAATCTTAATGAATATGAGAGCTATACTGAAGGCTGTATGACTTTCTTAGACTGAAATGTCCTTGTTCCTTAATTACAGTTGATTTACGTTTCAAATCAAAATGCAACAGGGTGTTGTTTCCACTGATTTTACAATGTCACATTTAAAATGAACAGTGCCAGAGAAGCTCTTGGCATCATGACTCAATACCCTGCTTATGAGCTGAGTGATACAGTTTTAGCCAGGGGCCTAACCTGGGAGATGAAGCCCATAGCTGAGCAAGAGTGGTTAAAGAGTGGTTCTGTTTCTGACTCTGTCAGTGACGTGCATAACCCCAGGGAGTATCTCAGCCTCCCCACGTTTCTGTCTGGAGAGCAAGCACAATAGTGCTTTTTTGCATCTCTCTGAGGAACGGGGTGAAAGTGCTTTAGGATCTCCTGCAAATAGGAGGAATAGCAGCACTGAGAGCACAGCTAAGTTATGCCAGGAGTACATATTTGCCTGCTTGCTCCCTCAGCAGCTGCTCTGTGCATAGAGAACCCTCTCCTATGAGTTTCTGATCTGCAGGTCTGTGTGGCTGTACTGAAGAATGTGGTTCTCCTGAGCCTAAGTGCACTGCAGTGTCTTTGGGGACAGTTATGAAGGGTTGGCAGTGGTTGGTGCAGTATAAACTGGCACCTTGTGCTGTCTCTGCCTGTCACCTCTAATCTGCTTTGCCTGAGGGCACATCAAAAGGAAGTTCTGGGTGGCGAAAAGGGAAGTCTTTGCTAGTCCTGCTTTGTGATTTGTGTGATTGAGAGGGTGGTGGTTGTCCATCCTTTCATCCCTGCAGGGGCCAGGGAGTGCTAGAGAGGCGTAACAATGGAGGAACTTGTTTTGAGAAGGAACATGCAGGGGTGCTTGGTGCTCTCATCCAGCCAGGCTGCTGTTACTCCTGTTTTTCCACTTTGTTCGGCACCTAGAAGAGAGTTTCTCAGCCTCGGAGTGATGGGGTCACCCCAAGGTGATCCAGCCCAGTTCATGTGTGCAGTGTTGAGGAACCCTCCTGAATGTGGGTGGAGCTGTTGTGGTTCAGTGTACTCAGTCATTTAACCATGTGCATTTAACGTGTAAGGCTGGGATAACAAATGCAGCCCCGAGATGTTAGAGAAGCTGGGATCACATCTAATCTAGAGGCAGCAGCTTTTCTGTCTGGTGGCTGATTTCTGTCTGGGAACTGAAGATGATGGTATGCCTGAACTTAAGTTACTTTATATAAATATAAATACTTTATATAGATATTTACTTTAGTAAATGGCAGGATGGCAGAGCTCCCCCGAACCATGGCTCCTCCCTCCTCTATGGGAGTCTGTATCGTGTTGAGACCTACTGGTTTGTTTTGTGTCACCATTTTGGATGTGGTGGTACCTGGAGCCTGCAGGGACATTTTTTCTGGCAGTTGAGATACTCTTAGCAAAGATCATTCTTGGAAAAGAAATCCCCTTGAGCCCTAATGTTTGTCATTTCACCTCTGACTGTGAGCACAAGTCAAAGCATCTTTGCTGGCTCCATCCATCCTCTCTGTGCCTGTCCTTACATACGGGCTCTGTTTGTGGTATCCTCCCTGCTGTCACCGAGACAGATTCAGAGCCACACAGACCATTATCTCCATAGCTGTCTGCTGTGATTGAAGAGCCATGTGTTGTGCTCAGGCTGACAGAGGCCTGGCTGAGGTAGATAAGCTCCTGCCATTCCTGCTCTCTGGCTTTCACTCCAGCACCGGTGTGTGGTGGGAAGGCCTCCCAAGCAGGATGCTCTTTGACAGGCAGGATCTGGCAAGGTTTCCCGTGGCAACAGCCACAGAGGAGTAGCCATGCGTGCTTGGAGAGATTTCTTTGAACGCTGGAGATGGCACAATCCTCTCTACTGTCATGCTCGCTCTGCCGTGGCAGGCTGGGGCAGCCCCTTGCCTGATGCACACAGCCTCTCTCTGTTCTGTCACCTCCAGTTCTGGGCAGCTCATGCAGAACTCTGAGGGGTTTTACACCTTATTGCTGCTGGTTGGCTTCTCCCTATTGCTGTCTCCATGCACCATCCAAATCACCCTCCTTTATGAATGTAAAACTCTCTTCTCCGTCAATGCTTCCCTTTCCTTTTGTCTTCAAGAAGCCAAGCCACGTGGCAAAGTGTACCCAGTGCTACTCTTCTTTTTCCCTGACATCTCCAGGCCTTTGTCTGCTCAGTTTGCTGTCATTAAAGAGCTTGTTCCTGTTTAGTCATCACCATCCAGGGGGAAATTTCTTTCCTGTACTGTCTGGGTTTTTGTTCATTTGTTCCTTTTGTTCCCTCCTGTTCCTGTGTAATGTCTTGCCTCCCTGTGTGTTTTTGGGGAGTGTATCTTCTTGTGCTGTGGCATACTGGTGTTACTGTGTTCTTTGCTCGCCCTGAGCTGACAATGCTCTTCTATTTGTCACTTCAGGGAGATGAAGATGATGAAAATGCCCGGCCACTGGCCGAGTCGTTGCTCCTCGCTGTCACAGATCTGCTCTTCTGTCCCGACTTCACTGTGCAGAGCCACCGGAGGAGCACGGTGGTGAGTTGAAATTTGAATCATGAGATTATCTGCATAGAGACAGANCCTGCAAGCCTGCAGGCAGGAAAATATGGAGTTGCTGAGCTTGAGCCCACAGTGAGTAATATTGATCATCTTTTTGGGTGCATTGTATGGTGTTTGTGCCTTCTAAAACAGATGTTCTCAAATGGAGTGGCTGGCAACTACCCTCACACTACAGCTCACCCCTCAGGAAAAGGTGGTTGTGCTGGCATACAGTTGCTTACTCTTTTGTTGTTGCCAGCAGAGCAGAGACCTTTAGCACCTTGTTCCTTTCTCTGGCAGTTTGGTTCAGTCCGGGGCAGGAAGCAGCTGTTTGCCTGCTCACGTGTGCTTTGATCTGAATGAGCAGATGGTCTCTCTTGTGTCTTTCCACCTCTTCTCCCTCTTTGTATCATGGCAGCAAAGACATTTAAATATGGTCTGATCCTTATGCTGACTGTCTGTACTTCAGAGGAGTTTCCTGAAGCAGGGATCTCCTACCAGGTGTGCTAAGAACAGAGAACAGATTGTGGTGCATCTTCCTCCTCTCTCCCTTCCAGTGACTCTCGTGTTTTCTGTAAGTTCAGTCTATAAACAAAAAACCAGCCCTCCTTTTTGGAGTAGATCTGACATAAACTAAAAATGAGCATGCTAAACCATGGTGTATTTGATGCCTGCAAAATTCCTTGACAAATCTGAGTACTAAATTGGATTGCTTGGAGTTTCTGAGTAGTAGAAAGAGAGTTGAAATCTGTTACCTGAGGCTGAAAGGGCAAGGCTGGATCAGAGCTACCCATGTGCTATGAGTAAGTGGGGCTGAAACAGACGGACTTGCTGTCTAGTGCTGTCGCTTGGGATGGATTGCACAAGTCGAGATGACAATAGGTTTTCCTGGGAGAGCCTCTCCCCACCACCTGCACCTGTGATTTTTTCCCTTGGCAGCAGCCAGACTGGTTTTTCAGGGTTCTGGGCAACTAGAATTAGACACTGAGATTGTGAATGATTTATGTTCCTTGCTGCTGGCTGCCTGTCTGCTGCCTGAAGCCTCTGTAGTCTTTGCTGAGCTGCCTTTCCTCTCTGGGCTTGGTTTGACTGCAGCTTAAGAGCCGAGAGATGAGTACCACCACCTCATGTTCATGGCAGAGCAGCATGTGGCCCCAGAGATACAGGTGGTGGTGGATGTTTGCTGGGGTACCACTGAGTAAAGAGGAAGAACTGTGAGAGAATGGGCAAAGGAGACACAGGACCGACCCATGCTCCCACTGAAGTCAGCGCTAAAATTATGTCTAGAAATGTGGGCTCCCTCCATCATGCACAGTGCTTGTATCTCTGTGTTTTATCCCTTGCTTGCAAAGGCTGAGCTCTTTGAAGACATCAGCACCTGCTTTTTCAGGCCTTGGAGGGGGAGCTTCTATACAGTTCAACTGTCTGGACGCTTCTCTGCTGGTTTTTTCTAGAGAGAAGGGCTGAACTGCCTTGGATATACAACCATTGCTGCCAATTCTGGCTCCTACCTTGTGTGATTCAACCTCTTATTTCTCCCACAGGACACAGCAGAAGATATCCACTCCATTGACAGCTGTGAGTACATCTGGGAAGCAGGAGTGGGCTTTGCTCATTCTCCACAGCCCAACTACATCCATGACTTGAATAGGTAAGAACTTCTGTAAAGGCAGAATGGAAAGAAACTGGGCTCAGGACAGGGAGATATGGGGGAGAGGAGCTCTCTTTGCCTCCTGGAGTATCTGTGATTCCCAAGGAGCTTTCTGCTTGCTCCTTTCTGAGCTAACAGGACTGGCAACACAGAAAAAGACCCAGCTGACCTTTTGAATAGCTTTTTGTAGTATAATATGGGAGTCAGACTGTCTGCAGCAGGAACTGGGTAAACATTGCTGTTCTGGAAATGCCAAGGAGCTCTGTATTGGATTTCTTTCTTGTAAGGCAGCAGTTCTGCTGAGCTTTGTGCCAGTGACAGCAGTATGGCTTAGGAAATGAAGTGGGCTTAGCTCTCTCTGGGAAGGACTTTCTAGATGGGACTGAGCCTTCCTTATGTGTTGTTGTGATGATTGTGCCTCCTATGCCCAGTCACTGCTCCTGAATGGCTCCAGGTGTTTACTTCTCCTTCCAGGACAGAGCTGCTGAAGCTGCTGCTGACCTGTTTCTCAGAGGCCATGTACCTGCCTCCTTCCTCAGACAGCAGCAACACCAACCCCTGGGTACAGTTTTTCTGCTCTACGGAGAACAGGTGAGGGTAAAGGATGGGGGCCTGGGTGCCAGGAGGAGAAATACCTTCAAATCTCTTCCATGGAGTGTGTTGGTAATGGGGAACCATAGGACTTGTTACCTCCAGCATTCAGGGGCTGTTCTTTTACTTTGTCTCTGTCTCATGTACACCCCATTAGTATTTCTGCTTAGTGAGAAGTGTTCCTCAGCAGCAAAAGGAGAGTCTGAGCAGGGTGCCGACTGGAGTTTGCTGCAGGACTGATCCCTGCCCTGTGGGAAATGGCAGATCCCGTTCCCTGCTGTAGACCCTGTTCCATTGGGAATGGGGTGTGGTCTTGGTGGCGGATGAATGCTGCCCTCTAGTGACATTGTATCCCTGGTACTTTCAGCTCCTCAGGTGACACTTGCTCACTGTAGGGGAGCACAAACCTGGCTGGAGGCTGAAGACACACAGTTTTTTCTTTCCAGAGGCTAGAGAGCTTTGAGGTCCTTTCTCGTTTTCACATTCTGCACAAGAGTCCTCTGGGAGCCCACATGGCCTTTTTCACCTCCCCTTCCCTCTCAGCTGTTAGTCCAGGAGCTCAGCTGGGAGCTGGAGTGCTGGCTCTTGGGTCTGGGCTGCTCAGTCATGGACTGCTGTTACAGGTTAGAGAAGATGATTGTGTTTCATCATGGCCCCAGACTCTTGGCGAGAGATATGCCTGTCCCTCTCCAAGGCAGTGCCTTTTGTTTCCTGCTGCTGCCTTCTGAGAGCATTTTCTCCTCCTCAGACATGCACTCCCACTCTTCACCTCTCTCCTGAACGTCGTCTGTGCCTACGACCCCGTGGGTTATGGGATTCCTTACAATCACCTGCTTTTCTCTGACTACCGTGAGCCGCTGGTGGAGGAGGCAGCCCAGGTGCTGATCGTCACCTTGGACTATGACAGCTCCACCAGTTCAAGTCCCACTGTGGATGGCACAACCACTGGCACAGTCATGGATGATGTGGATGTGAGTGATACTGGAATCTGTATTTGCTGCTCTCCTGAACTCACTGGGGTCCTCTCACACCAGCTTGTATTGAATGTTGAGCTGTAGGACCCAGCACTGCTCCTCCCCTTGCAGTCTGCTCTCTCTGTTCCAATCCTGCTTCAGTCCTGTAGTCACTAAAGACCTGTACATGACCAAAATACTACATTTTGGTCACTGACTTGAATCAGGAGCATGTCAGTGAAAAGCCCCTGACTTTACTATTCCATGCAGTGCTCTGTCTTCCTTGCATTTAAAGCTGGATCATTCAGAGCAGAAAGCTGAAGTGAGAGACCTTGGTGGTTACACTTCGACTTCCTGAATACACTTGGTTGCCAGTAAGCATTTCCCTCCTTTTCTTTGACTGCAGCCTCCTGGACCAGACAATCTGTTTGTGAATTACCTCTCAAGGATACACCGGGAGGAGGTAACATGCTCCCATCCTGCAGTATTCCCTGTCTGATTTCATGCTGATTGCATTAGCCCTGGGCCCACCACGGTCTCTTTCCTGGTCTGTTGGCAGGATTTCCAGTTCATCCTAAAAGGAGTGGCTCGCTTATTATCAAACCCACTGGTCCAGACCTACCTGCCAAACTCTGCCAAGAAGATACAATTCCATCAGGAACTCCTTGTTCTCTTTTGGAAACTCTGTGATTTCAACAAGGTGTGGATCTGCTTCTTGCTGAGCTTCACCCCAGCTTGGCTGTTGTGGCTCTGGCTGGACCAAGCCCTGGTGAAGGGCTGTGGTGGGTAGTTGGCAGTGGCTCTGAGGTGCTGTGGTCAGCAGCACTGCTCCCTGATGCAGGTGCTGGGGGTCTGGCTGTAGGGACAGCTTGGGAGAGGGGCTGCAGCTCCTGAAGGTCCGTGCTGGAAGCAAGTTCTGCAGCAGGTATTATAACTCTACAAATAACACTGGAGTTGATGAGGTAGTGCATACACCAGCCTTTCTAATGTTCTTGAGAGACTGATTAGCTTGAGACTGCCTGTCCTGAGTCCTGTGGATGGTGCAGGGTATATGCTTATGATTGTCTGAAATCCTCCCCTTTCTTCCAGAAATTCCTCTTCTTTGTGCTGAAGAGCAGTGATGTTCTGGACATTCTTGTTCCAATCTTGTATTTTCTCAATGATGCCAGAGCAGACCAGTGTAAGTTGGTTATTTTCAATATTTGGAATGATTTGTGCTTGACAGTTGAGCTAGAATGTTCCTGAGATGCTTCCACCCTACCACTTGACAGCATCTTGAGTGCATGTTCCTGAGCTTCTACAGATGTGGAGTGGAGTTGTCCAGTTAACTGGGTTTTAATGCTTGTAAGAGGCTAGAAGCAGGACACAATCTATCCTGCAACATTGGGAAGGGAGATCCTTAGTATGTGTTAACGTTTTGAGTCCTCGTGTTGAAAATTGTGTCCCCGATCCAGTGAAGAGGGAAAAATGAGCAATCTGCTCTTGCCATGGGATTAAATCAGGCATAACTCCATCATTGCATAGTGGAGAGGAGTAGTCAGATCTTCCCTAGTATGATGATGGGTTTACATTAAGAACATAATGAAGAAAAGCATCCAAGACTTAACACTGATAAGATGTGCTTGTTAAGGATAGTGGTACTGACAATGGAGGGAGCTCTGTGTGGGATGTCTCTTATCAGGATGGTTTAGTCTGTGCAGTTTTTTATCAGTCCCATTGTGTTTCTCCTCTCTCTTCACTGCCCCTCTGTTTTCAGGATTCCACTGGCCTCACTGTGACATGTTTTTCTGTTCTTTTCTCTCCTTGCAGCACGAGTGGGCTTGATGCACATTGGGGTCTTTATCCTCCTGCTCCTCAGTGGGGAGCGTAACTTTGGGGTGCGACTGAACAAGCCGTATTCTGTACGAGTGCCTATGGACATCCCTGTCTTCACAGGGACACATGCAGATCTGCTCATCATAGTGAGTACAGCTCCAGCACTTCTTGAACCCTCCTAGTTCCACAAATAATTGTCCTCCTTCAACACACTCGCCCTCCCTAGACTGGAAGCCCACTAGGAAGTGTGTAGGATGCACACTGTTAACCTGAGGTGATGTGTCTGGCAGGGTGCATATGCATGAGGTGCAATTCCATCTGCACAATACAATCCGAAAGAACAGGACTCATGATGGTGCTGGACTGCTGTCCAGAGGACTCTGGGACTGGCATGAGGGGGGTGGGTGCATGCCCTCTACCAGACGTGATTGTAGGTAGGGAAGGCAGGAGATCTGGCTCAATCCCAGGCAACCAGAGGTGTGTGGAGCACATCTGTCAATGGGGACAACAGTGATACCAAGCTCAGCCCTGCAGTTTTGGCTTGCTGCAAGTTTTGTTGACCTTTCAGTCTGCCCACAACACTGCCTATGAGCAGCTGTGTGCTTTGCACTGTGAGCCTCAGGCGCTTCCCTTCTGTCATGTTCTCATTTGCCAGAAAAGAATCTCTCAGCAGCTTCTGATAAGTCTCCAAAAGGAGATTCTCATTAGAAAGACTAGGAAGAAACCTGCCCACCATAACTGCTCTTGACGCTATGTGTTTTGCTCTTGCATTCCATTAATCTCAGATCATCTCTCTGTTTTAATTATGCTTAGGACTTTTCTACAGACATGCCAGCTAAAGGTGGGAAGGCCAAGATTGCGAAAGTCTGAACTGGTTACGAGGCACTTGAATCTTTCCATGTCTGAGGATATAGTTAAAAATAGGACAAACATTGGAGTTAGAAGTTTGCACTAAAATCAAACATAAAATGATTCGTTCTGTGGCATTTCAAGCAGCTATCATAAGGGTTCAGAGTCAAAGTCCATTGGAGGTGAAGGTGTCTCTTACTTCCTGGTGGTTTAGTTTTGTCCCAGGCTTCCTGAACATTGTGGAACAGCTTACAGTCAGTTTCTGTTTGCGTTGTTGTAGGGCCCTAATCACGTTCCCAAAGGATTCCTTGTAAATGAAAGCTTGTACTCCTGGAGCGCAAGTCTGCAGTGAGTGCAGCCTTCACCACCTGTGTAATTGTGGAGTGTGCAGGGCCCTGCCTAGGAAGGAATGGTGTCAGGAAGCGATTAGTGTGGGGGTGGCACTGGTTTTGGTTGAGAGGGTGCTTTTAGTAGGGTGCTGCCTTGCTCAAGAGCTCCTTCCTTCCACAGGTCTTTCACAAGATCATCACCAGCGGGCACCAGCGGCTGCAGCCCCTCTTCGACTGCCTGCTCACCATTGTTGTGAACGGTGAGCACTGTGTGGGGTGAAACCGCAGCCCACAGTGCTCTCACTCCCCTCTCCCTGTGCCCCTACCTGTGTCCCCTACTACTGGCCAGCGCCTGCTGCTGGAAACTCATCCCTTCCAGCCTGTGCTGGAGGGGCCAGTGCAGATTAGATCTGCCTGCATGGTCAGATGGGGCAGAGCAGGGGACAGCAGAGTCCTGGAGCTCCCCTTGGGGTGGTGGCAGGACATTTGCCAGCAGGCCTGGTGAGGGTAGTTAGCAGTGCTGTCCCTTTCCAGCAGGGAGTGCCACCTCCTCACGGTGGTGGTGCTTCCCGTGGACTTAGTGAGTGCCCAGGTGGATCCAGTTGTGAAGCTTTTCAGGAAGCACAGCTGTTATTAGTGTAAGACTAAACGAAACCCTCTAAAGCAGCAATGCCTCCTTTTACTGGGCAATATCTCTGTTTCATTTCCTTTGTATTTGGAAATGCTTCTGTGGAGCTCTGTTTGGCTCAGCTATTCCATGAGGCTTTCTCAGAAGTGCAAGAGTGGGAAGGTCATAAAAGTGACACTTTTAGTGGTATATTTTTGAGAATAAATACACCTTGGTTCTTTCTCTAGTTTTCATTTGTTTGCCTTCCACAGTGTCTCCATACCTGAAGTCTCTCTCCATGGTGGCTGCTAACAAGTTACTGCATCTTTTGGAGGCTTTTTCCACCACCTGGTTCCTATTCTCTGCTGTCCAGAACCACCATCTTGTTTTCTTCTTGCTGGAAGTTTTCAACAACATCATTCAGTACCAGTTTGATGGTAACAGACTGCTTTATTTAGTGGGTTTGCACTAGTTTAGTCCAAGAGAATGTTAGATGGAAGTTCAGAGGAAGTCCAAGGAGATGAGAGGAGGCGAGAAGTGTAGAAATCACCTACATAGAACTGAGAAGTTGGGTTAGTAGATAATCAGCATTAGGTCCTGGCCCAGGCAAATTTGGTTAGAGCAAAATGAGATGGCAGCTAATTATCAGTATAACCTCAGCCCTCCTGCAGAAGGTGAGATGCATAGAGAGGAAAAAAGACATAAAGTGAGTGTGTGACATGTAGGTTGGGACTTGCTGAATGTTGCTGTGAAACTGCTCATGTTGCTCAGCAATGTAGCTGATGGGAATAAACAACTTTCAAGTGCCTCTCAGTTCTGCTTTGGCAGGTCACTGGGGGCTGTAGACCAAACTGCCTCCTCCAAAGAAAGTTCTGACGTTTGCTGCTTTCTTGGAAATGCCTTATGCTTTCCCTGTTAATAGCATGACAGTCTTTTACCTCAAAGAAATACTAAAGTAAGGTCCCTAAAGCTGGTCAAAATTTAGTATTTTGCTTTGAACTTGCAAATCAAGAACGGCCATTCTGCTTCCATGATGGGAATCTTGAATATGGCAATTGCCAAATCCAAAACCAGCCTTTGTGGGTGTAATTTGTGTTTTTTGTTAGGGGATGGTTTCATTCTGTTCTGTGCAATCTTGCAGGCAGTAAGAATTCTGGCCTTTTGGCTTTGCTATTTCAAACCTATGTCTCCTCAAATTAAATGCCCTGATTTGTTTTGTGAGTTCTTTTGAAGACGGGAAAATGTTGAACCTTGGCTAGTAACCTTTTCTTCCAAAATAGATGCTAATATGTGGTTTAAACTGTCCTTTTTTTTCTCAGCTCCTTGAATATCCCCCACCAAGCCATTTCTTGTCAGCTTTCCAGCCTAGGAAGGATTTCACTGAATTTTCTGTACTGATTTGTAACAGATAAGAGGATATTGAGCTCTGCTCTTTCTTCCCTGTGCCACTGCATTTGTGGGTTGGAGCAGTCACTTTGTGTACCCAGCGAGCTGTGCTGGGTTGGCAGAGCTCTTTGAGCCTTACTTCTCTGCTCGTTTTGTTGCTATGATTCCCAGGGAACTCCAATTTGGTCTATGCTGTTATCCGCAAGCGGAATGTCTTTCACCAGCTGGCCAACCTGCCCACGGACTCCCAGTCCATCCAGAAGGGGCTGCAGCGCAAGAAGAAAACCCCTGAACCCATTTCTCGCACCAACTCCCAGGACGGGGTCTCCATGGAAGGGTCACGTCCTGCTGCCCCTGCTGAACCAGGGACGCTGAAGACCAGTCTGGTGGCTACTCCAGGTGAGCTTTAGTTTACCTTTGGGACAGGAGAGAGGTTTGTTTTCTCTGTGAGATATGGTGTGGACTCACCCTTTCACTGGGTGTGGAGAGATTAAGAGTTTACATTTGTGAATAACTTAACTGCCTTTCAGTCTGACTTTCAGATCAGTTGGCCCAAGCTGATCACAAACAAACTGCCTTGAGTTTCTGTCCTCTCAGACTTTGTGTCCACATGACCATTTGTCCTAATCTTGACCTATTGCCTCAGGTTAACTCTGTCCACGTGAACCTGTGTTCCTCTTCCTCAGGGAGGATTTTCCTAGAGAAAAACTCCTTTGGGGTTTGAAATCAAGGCTAAATCTTGCTTCTCCTGTTGAAAGGGGAGCTTTTCCAATATCAGCAGAGACAAAGGGTGTCTGTGCATAGTGGGGCAGAGAAGAGCCCTCTTCTTTTAAACATATTTAATTAACTTGTTTCTGAGCTTTTCCTCTTTTGAACACAGGGATTGACAAGCTCACGGAGAAGTCCCAGGTGTCGGAGGATGGGACCATGCGTTCACTGGAGCCTGAGGCTTCCCACCTGTCACCAGAGGGAAACCCACCCACAGCCCTGAGTGATGGGGAGCCCTGGAGTGGGGTAAGGCCAGACGCTGGTGTGCAGGGAAGGTCTAGGTGTGAAGTGAACAAAAATGAGGGGTTAGAAGGAGAGGTCTGTTGGCCCATTGAAGAAGGGCACCGCACTAAAGGCATTGTGCACATGTGCAGGACCCAGGGACACAACGTGGTTTAGAAGGGCTGTTGCATCATCTTGGGTGTTTCATGTTTGTGCTGTGACACCAGAGCTGGGGCACTTGAGTGAGCTTTCTCCTACATGAAGACTATGACAGAGCAGCAAGTGCAAAATTGCCAGGAGGTGTCCATGAAACCTCCTGATCCTGATGTTTTCAACTCAAGTTCTTACTGCTGCTTCTTTTTCCTCTCCCTTGGGATGGAGAGCTCTACCAGAATCTTCTAGCTAGCTGGTGCTGTGAACAATGTGTTCCCATGAAGGCTGGGTTGAGGTGCTGCCCTCAGAGTGGCTTTGAATAAATTGGAATGTACAGAAGTCCCAAATACCCCAGGACCAATTTTGCTTACCCTTCCTGGCCTTGCCTGCTACCACGTGAAGGCCCGTGGCCAGCAAGACGTCTTAAGCACACAATTAATTATGTTGTCATTAAATGAGATCTTGACTGAGAACTCGAAGAAGGTTTTCTTCTTCCAGCAGCCCATGAAACATAATCACGGGTCATTCTGTCTGTGTCCAGAAGCTGGCTCGAGCTGTTCCCCAGCCTGAAAAGCACTGGCACAGCTCTACCCCATGCTGGCTGTTTCTGGTTGTGAGGGTGACGAATGAATGACTCCATGCATGTGAAGGTGCAGGATAGCTGTTGGAAGGAAGTGCTGCGCCCATTTGTTTTGTAGAAAAGTCAGCTCTAGGCTGTAGCAGTGAATGGTCAGGGTGCATTGCTAAAGGAAAAAGCCTCTCTGTTTCCACCTTGTGCAGAGATTGACAGTGATTTTAGAAGGTTATTTCCTTCCTTCCCACCATGAATATGGAAAGCCAGGTTGAGTGTGTCATTCCTCAAGAGGCAAGAGTTATTAGGTAGGAGTTGCTGAGAGCCTACTCGTGGAAAAATGCTCTTTAAGATATTCCAGGATGGACACAAAAAATCCCAGAGATACTCAGTAGACAGAGGCTGGAAAATCTGTGGCCTTTAGCTGTTTAATCTCTGTGCCAAAAGAAAGAAGCATGCCTGACCAGTCTCTTGTCAGTCCTGTTTTAACTCTGCCATTGTGGATTGTTCCAGCAGAGTGTCAGCAGTGGTGACTGAAGCTGTAACCTTCCACAGGGTCCTCCAACTTCATCAAATATTGCCACTCACTGGGTCAGAGCATATGGGTTTGGTGAATGAAGGTCAGGTGGGTTTGACATGTTCTAGGGACAGGCTGAGCTGTCTTTCCCAGTAGTGGTCTAGAAAATCTGGGGAGAATATCAGCAGAAAACGGATTGTATTTCTTACTCTTAAGTGTGAGTTGCATTTGTTTGTTTTTATTTGTTAAAAATAATGTTTATTGATAGGAGGCATCCCATTCCCGGCGGGATCGAAGGCGTCTCTCTAGTGCATCCTCCAGTGGACAGTGGACTCCAACTCCTGACTGGGTAAGGGCATCTGGACTGAGGAAATAAATAATGAGGAAGAGTTGTGGTAGGAATGCCTCACACCCCCCGCCCCTTCCCCTGCCATCAGAGACTGTCCCAGAGCAGCACTTCCTCACAGGCACTTGAGGTCGGAGCTCCAGAACTTTAATTTACTGACATCTACAAAGAAATACTTTGTTTTACCTGTTTCAAACCAATGCCCCACTGGTCTTATTGGGTGCCTCATAATTCTAGTGCTCCAGGATTTATTGTATTGCTCCTGTGCACTCAGTTCACCCACCAGCTTTGTATTTTTGTAAACTTCATTTGTTGCAGACATTGTGGAGACAGCTGTAAAAACCTGCTAATGCAGTGCACTGATTTCCCTGCTGCTTTCCTACCTACAGGTGATGTCTTGGAAGTCAAAGCTTCCCTTGCAGACAATCATGCGGCTTTTACAGGTGCTGGTCCCTCAGGTGGAGAAGATCTGCATTGACAAGTAAGGAGATTTTTGGAGCGGAAGGGTTGGGTGGTGTTTAAGGAGCAATATGAGGTTGGCAGAGTTTGAATTTGGAGGGCCCCTAAGGGAAACCTTGTAAAGTTTAATTGAAAGCATTCTGGGCTCAGCAGAGTTGTTACTTTCCTTGCCAAACATTTTGTTTGTCTGATCCTTTCTCCACTCTGTTTACAGAGGAGAGGGGGTGTGTTCTCCTTGGCCATGGCTCAGTGTCTGTGTTTGTTCAGGCTGATCCTTCATGCTGCAGCAGTTTTGGAGGTGTCTGTGGGAAATGCTAACGATGTTCCTGGTCTGTGTCTTGGCAGGGGTCTCACAGATGAGTCAGAGATCCTCAAGTTCCTGCAGCATGGCACCTTGGTGGGGCTGCTGCCAGTGCCTCACCCCATCCTCATCCGCAAGTACCAGGCAAACTCGGGCACTGCCATGTGGTTCCGCACCTACATGTGGGGAGTTATTTATTTGAGGTAAACCAGCTGGGTGCAGCCTGACTTGGTCTTTTCCAAACTTTTGGGAGGCCTGCAGAGAGAACTGCATGCACTCAGCCAACCCTGGGTTATGTCATATTTACAGGATAGAAAGATGTTGTTCCCTTGGAAGAGACTGAGGTGAATCAGCTGCTCCAAAACTTTGAGTGGGTGACATGAAGGGGGTTGTTCTGGGAGTACTGCTTGCTTGGGAACTGGCAGGAGCAGGGAATAGAAAAGCTGCCCAGAGGGTCTGGTGCAGAGATTTCATGCAAAGCTCTGGCTTTGTGGGCTGTTGTAGATACTGTCATCCCTGTAAGGTGCATTGTCTCTCAACCAGTGATTTCCTTTTATGCAAAGTCGAAGGCATGCTGTGCAGCCAGCTCCTGTAATCTTGGCTGTGAGATTTGAATTCCATGTACCTGGCCACAGGGAGTAAAGTGGCTCTTGTCTTTCTGTCTCAGGAATGTGGATCCCCCGATCTGGTATGACACAGATGTGAAGCTGTTTGAAATTCAACGGGTCTAAAGAGAGCACTTATCTCCACTGAGAGAAATACACTGGATCTAAGGACTGCGGTGTGCTGCTTCATCACAGCTATTCCTGCATTTCACATCCAGCTGAGAGACCAAAAGGACAATCACTTCATTTACCTCCCTGTCATTTAAAGCTTTAATCGGGACCTGCTTGGACATCCCTCCCCCCAGCTCACTTCTCTTCCCTCACCTTTCACCACGAACCTTGAGTTAAAGATATCTAAGGGATTGTCCATTGTTGTGGTTGCACTAGAAATCAGACTGTTCTTATCTCCTCTGTTACTCTTTTGCTTCTGGATGTGGTTTGGAAACCGATCTGATCCTGTCCTTGCCCTGGTCAGAGTCAGCATTTAATTGAAAAAGACTAGCTGTAAATTGGGTGCAAGGGAGCAGCTGCTAATCCTGCAGGAGACAGGGTTTGGAAACTGCAGTTACTTCCATGTAGCTCCATAAAGTTTCCAGGGCATCCCTTCTGGCTGCAGGTGTCTCCCTGGTGTCTCAGTTGCGTATAGGGAAGTCTTTCCCACCTAAATGAAAGGAGAAGATGTTGAAGAAAAACTTTGTGTCTCAGTTCTGAATCTCTCTAGTCCTTTCCTGGAAAGCTGCTTGAGAAGATTTGCTGGTGTGGCTCAGAAGTTTTTGCTTGGCTTCCACGCCCAACAGCCTGTCCTTCATGGTGGGCTGTTGCAAAGGAACCTGTCTCACTTTTGAAAGCCTTGTTTAATCCATGTGAGCATGTAAGGAGGAAGGGACTGGCTCACTGAGAGCAAGGAGAAGAGACCTGACTGTTAAACTCTTTTAATTCTTCTCCCACTGGCCAAAAGGACACAGTCACCTGGGTTTGAAAGGAACCATATCTTTCCATCTTTGCCTGGCAGGCTGATGCAATGCAGGGAGCAGAAGGGTCTTTTGCACACTACTGTTAGGCAAGGGTTTGAGGGAGGCACTCAGGGAAGTTGTAGGAGGAATTTGGAAGTTGTAGGAGGAAAAGCATCTCCATGTCAGTAGGGAGTGGAGAGTGCTGAGGCAAAGTTTAATTTTTCAGGGCATTTTGCTATCGACCAAGTTATTGGATCTTGAATGTACTGGGTCCCAAGCACGTGTAAAATCTGGGAAGCCAGAATGGGAATTGGTGGGAGATCCACTGTTGCTGGCTTGGTTCAGCATTGTAGGGTTACACATTGGTGAGTGGAGACACCCTGGGGTTTGAGTCAAATTTTATGTTCTGCTAGGAGAGGCTATTGTCTTAGACCCATGTAGTCTTTAGACAATGAAATGTGAGGGGTCCTGTCATGAACTGAGACCTTTCCCTCTCCATCAAAGCATAGTCCTTTTATTCAGGCTCGTAGTGCTCTTTTATTTATATGGGCTCTTGGGAGGATTGCTGGCCATGAGCTGTTTGCTGCAGGTTAGACCCAGTGCCATCACTGCATGGAAACAGGTCTGTCACATTAAAGTACAGGGACAGTGTGACACACACTCTGTGACTTGTAACCCTGGCCTAAGCTTTGCAGCTGCAGTGATAACAGCGTGACCATCCTCTCTCAGAGAGCTGCTCCAGTGTGTTGCTGGCTCCCACTGGCCTGTAGTCAGGTGATTTCCTGCTGTGGGCACTGAAAGAGGATGGAGTCCTAGGCCAGTAGAAAGTGAAATAAAACTGGAATGGTTTTCTGAAGGGTAAGAAATACGTGAAATAGAGAGAGGTTATTCCCCCACATGCCTCCCATCTCCAACCCACTTTGCCACCCAGCACTACTCCCATCCTGACCCCACCTCTGTTCAGGGTGTAAACAGGGTGAGGGCTCTGTTTCATTCGGAGAATCTCATGTATAAGAATGTGATTTGGTGGGGCCAGACTCTGATTGTATGGCACTTGCACCTCACAGCTGGAACAGGGGCTCCAGTGTCCCACGTGCTTTGCCTCTTCCCTCCCATGGATCTGCTGGTTCTCATGATCTCTTCCGTCCTCTCTTTTCTGCTTTGTTTCTTTGTGAGTTCCTCTGGCAGCCTTTTTGTTTGTTTCTTGGTGTTTGGAGTCTGAACCTTGTTCTGTGGAAATCAACTTGCACTGTAAACTCTTTGCTTACTTATGGAGAGAAAGATAAAGATTAACTGAAACATGCACTTGGGTCCTTTTTTTTTTTCTTCTTTCCCAGAGAGAGGTTTATTATCTTGTTTGTCTTCTGTTGAGGTGATTTGTAACACTAGGGGACCATGAGCTGGCTTCCTCTGCAGTGGTATTTTTTTTTTTATAATCAGAAATGAAGATTCGACTCTGGAAAATGAGCCTGAATTGTGTGGGTTTGGCCGTTTCTGTGTTTATAGCATCATCAAAGATCAAACAGCATCAAGTCTCCTGAGTTAGTGAACCATGTGCTAAAACCTTTGTGCACTTGAGACCTGTAAAACAGGCACCCTGGCCCTGGGGGTTGTTAGGAAAGGACGTGGAGGGCCTTGACTGTTTATCTGATCTGAGGTGGCTGTAGGTGAGAGTTGGAGCTGGTGGGCTTCATTCCTGTCCACGCTGATCATGTCTTCAGTCATGTATTCAGTGTTCATTCCAAAGTCACCTGCTCTGTGAGAGCTCAGTAACTTAAACCAATGTTTTATCCATTAAATAAAATAAAATAAATATAATAATAAAGTTAAATCCAGGTCATGGTTTGCCCGTGAAGTGCCATCCTTCCTTGTCCCCAGGCTGTCAATCACTAGGAAGAAGGTTTGAGGTCAATCCTTAGCATGTATGTCCTGTGGATCCTGTGGTACAAACATGACATGAGAAGGACATGAGAAGAATAATTAACTTTATTGGAGCCTAATTTATCCAGCTGTTATTTCTCATGACATATTTCTGTTGATATGGGCCCAAATACAAACACTTATTGGGCAAAGTTCATGCTCATGCAATCAGTCCCACTTGGAGTTTCACAGAAAGGTGCTATCACTGCCTGAATGCTGAATCTTCACTGTTAGTGTCTTGGGAGAGTTCACTTTACTAGAGAATCTCAAAAAAACCCCATACACAGGCTCTAATACTAAACCCACACTGATCCTGGGACTGATTTACAGAGGAACAGAAACAGTGATGAGAATGCCTTTTGTACTATGCTTGGGTAAGGGTCATGACAGATTTTGATTGATTATACAGCAGGCCTGCTCTTAAATCTCGTAGAATCCCAGAATGGTTTGGGTTGGAAGGGACCATGGGCAGGAATTCCTTCTCCTAGAGCAGGTTGCTCAGAATCCCATCCAACCTCTGAATGCAAGAGTGATTTAAGTGAAAGTAATTGACTTTGAGCCCATTGAGTGCAGAGCAGACTCAGATTTCACAAGACACACATGAAAATTCAATCTCTTTATTTCTATTCGTCAGGCTCTGGATTTGGGACCCATAGTCACAAGCCTCTTGCTCTCCCATGTGCTTTCAAAGCAGGCATCCCTGTGGAACACATCCTAATGGGTCTTTGATCAGGCACCTCACTGCAGCCGCCTTCCCTTGTGCATGGTGACCTTGAGGAAGGTTTGTGCAAGGCAGCAGCAAGGGCCAAAGTGTTGGGGTGGGGAGGGATTCACAGTGGATGTGGCAGTGGCTTGCTCTTGAACTAGCCCTGTGTGCAAGGATGAGAGCTTGGCTAGTCCACACCAGTAATAACATTGTCCGTGGTGAGTAAAGATCACCCACAGTGCTTCCCTAGTGATTCCCACTTGAGGCTCTGGGAGTACCTGTAGGGAGAAGTTGCCTTCTCAGTAAGGCAAGGTCATGTTATAGCTTTTACTTTTTGGTTGCTTTTGATTTTCTGAACTGGTGCAGACCAGTCTTCGTTGCTTTTCCTGAAGGCTGCCCTTGCATTCTTTTATCTGGAAGATCTCAACAGGAGTGGGTAAAGTCCCACTTGCTGCCAAACAGCATCCACTGGCAGACTGCTGACTGCATGCATGATTCCTGAGAGCAGTGAGAGTTTGTTTTGTGGGCTTTGAGTCTATTCTCTGTGGTGGAAAAGGATTATGTGAAACAACCTCTTCTGAAACTCACAGCGATATTGTACAAGGAGAAGTCCAAGTAGAAGCCAGAGGGGAAAAATCTTAGAAGCTTCCACATGCATATCTGCTGCTTACTGCATCTTTGTTCGGCATCACTGCTTCTCCCCAGCCCCTGGGGTGAGGGTCCAGCTTGGCTCAGGCTGTGACGTAGACCTCCAGGAGGCCCCCGACTGAGTGCATGCGGTAAAACACACCCAAGGGGAGCCCGAAGTTCACGATCACAAACCAGGTGGAGTAGCCGTAAAATGACCTTTCCATTCCATTCTCGAAGGCGGGGTGAGCCCCAAATGTGGGCATGACCCACAGCTAGAGAGACGTGAGGGAAAGAAACACAAGTCAGAGGATGACAAAGTGTCCTCTACCTGCACCCTGGCTCGAGTGGTTGCAGGAATATTTCAGGAGTATCATAGTAGTCTCCTTGCCGGGGAGGAGAAGGAAAATCCCATAGTTATGCTGTTGACTCCTTGCTGTAATTCAAATCCTGCTGAATCCCCAGAAACTTAACGACAGCCTCATTCTGCCCCAGCCTGCTTCATCTTTCTACAGGGTTTCACTGTTTCCTTGGGCAATGTGTTTTCACTAGATTTAGGCTGCAGGGTTGATTCAAGACCACAGTGTACTTTATTGGGTGAGTTTCAAGCCTGGAGACTCATGTTTACAGAGACTTAATGCTGGTGCCTCACATTTCTCCAACTTTCTCATGAAACACCCTTAATGGGCTAAATGGGGTTTTTTTCAGAGGCTAAAATCTTGGCAAGTAAGGATTTATCAGTTGTCTCCTCCCTGCACCCACGAAACGCAGTAATATTTGACTCTGAGGGTAAAAGAGAGGCTTTCTAATTATGAAAGGAGGGTATTAACAGCAAAACCAGTCTTGACTTGCCTCACCAGTAGGTTGAAACTTGGTGGGCAAGGGTTTTTTGTCTGGAGTACAAGAGAAAGACAAGGAGATCATGTCTGTGTCACAGGTCACCCTGGCTCAGCTGAGCTGTGACAGAGCAGAGAGCACAATACTTACTATGATGTTGCACAAAACCAAGAAGAACGAGATCTCCTTCAATACTCTTCTCTTCCAGCTCAGGTGAGAGTAGGTATGGATATAGGACAGGGAAGCTTTCCGGATCTCCTGTCCCAGCTCCAGCACGCTCACTCGTCTCTGGCTGTAGGCTTCACTATTCTGCTCTTCTTTAGTGTCTTCCTCCTCGCCAGGAGGTGTCTGGCTGTGCTCCTGTTTGCTGCTCGGCGTGGTCTCCTGTTCCCCAGGCAGCTCTGCAGCCACCGTGTGCTGCCCAGCGTGTCCGGCCTCAGTCACTGCTACAATGCGCTGCCGATGAAGCCCATCGATGACAAAAACATTTTGGGTGATGTTCTGAAAGATGAGGAGGACAGAGTAGGACAGGATGAGGCTCTTCAGCAGCTCCCTGGGGCCAGTGGCCACCAGGGCCACAATGGAGAAGTAGGACATGCCAATTTGGCCGAGGGCTGCCCCCATCAGCAGGACCACGTCCAGGCTGCGGGTTGGGTTCTTCAGCGTGTCCAGCTCCTTTTTTTCCAGGGCATGGATGATAGTTCCGATCACGGCGCCCACACTCATCAGGGGCAGGAGCACAATGTAGTAGGAATAGTAGATCACGAAGACCTGGTGGCTGGGGGCCAAGCTGGTGGCCTGGATCTGGTACATCATGAAGACACAGGCCCCGATAATTACAGCAGCGGTGCCCAGCAGTGGCCCGAAGACCACCCCCTGGAGCTTGAATTTGGGCTTGGTG
Organism: Cnemophilus loriae; assembly: GCA_013397755.1. Classification (NCBI taxonomy): domain Eukaryota; kingdom Metazoa; phylum Chordata; class Aves; order Passeriformes; family Corvidae; genus Cnemophilus; species Cnemophilus loriae. The sequence goes on from VZTF01000417.1 coordinate 599,902, forward strand.
TGCGGGACGTGCTGGTGGCTGATGCGTCTCCCCACATTCTTCCACATGACGTAGAGCACGGAGCAGCAGACCAGGCAGTACTCGGTGTTGAAGGGGTAGAGCAGGATGTAGCCCTTCTGGAAGACTTTGCAGATGGTCGTGTTCGGGCATGTGCACAAGGTAGTCTCATTGCCTGGAGCATGAGAAGAGGAAGGTGACAATTAAGAGGGAGATGGCCTGGATGTCACGGCTGTCTTTGGGAGTTTCTCGTGTGCAGACACAATATGTGTGTCTGTGCCTCAGAAACAGAGATCAGCAGGAAGTTAAATGGCTACTGCTCAGTCCTAAAGGATGTGAGGATTCAGAATAACACAGTTTAGCAAATGTCTTTTCCCACCCATGGTCAACACCAGAGGTGCTGGATGAGAGACACCTCTTCCTGCACAGCAAAGCCTTCTCTATCTCTACCCTTGGAATGTTAGATTCTCCTTTTCTTCCTCTATGTCCTCAGAAAGAAGAGCACAGCAATTACATGACCCTCTTCTAGCCTGGCAATCTTGTGTTTGCACTTAATAGGAAAAAGGGAGCAAAAATGCTAATTTACAGTGGGCTTTTCCTTTCCTAGCCCTCAGTTTCAGGGCATCATAGCGGATCCCCTCCCTCCAGGTGAAGATCTTCTCCCCTTGCAGCCCATTTCCTCGAGACAACCTCCAATAATAGGAAAGTTGCAGCATTTGGGGGAACTGGAGATATCTGAATCACTGAGACCCAGAGGCTCCCCAGAGATGTGCACCAGCACCAAGCCTGACAGAGTTCAGGAAGTGTTTGGACAATACTCTGGGGCACATGGTGGAATTCTTGGGGATGGTCTTGTACAGGGACAGGAACTGGACTTGATGATCCTTGTGGGTCCCTTCCAACTCAGCATATTCCGTGATTCCGTGGTTCTGTGAAATGTTGTTTCCCTAGAAGTCACGTGTGTCAGCCTAACACCAATGGGGTATGAAGAAAGAGCCTTGCCTGCGAATCGCTGCTCCACCTCGCGCAGCTGAGACTCGATCTCCACGTGCAGAGTGTCGTTGGTCACGGCCAGGAGCCAGAGAAGGAGGTTGGTGGCTATGGTCAGCATCAGGCCACACCTGGGAGGAGACACAGGACTTGTACAATGTGTGGAGATGGTTCATGGCCAGTGTGTCCTTCCCCTCTCGTTGGCCCATGCACAGATTTGAGCACACATGGGGTGTTTGTGCCCGCTCTGCCTGAGGCCTGTGGGGTGTGGCTTTGCACAAACACAGCTGAGCAGGTTCCCACTTGCCATTTCCAAAGGAGCAGGGCAGGCAGTGCCTGGTGAAACTGGCCTGAGCTGAGACATCTCCCAGTGATAGGAATGGGGAGATCACCCTCCCTCATCCTCCAGTCTGTGAGCTTGTCCCTGAGACAGGCAGCAGGAAGACATTTGGGAGAAAAGAAGCTTTGCAGCAGTCCAACGCACAAAGGAAAACTGAAGGAAGCTGGCGAGCCCAGGTCAGTGGAGGGAGGATGGGTCTGAACAAGGCATAGTTTGGTTCTTGTGTGACCCAGAATATAGAGTCTGCGTAGGATCAGATGAACACAGTCCTAGCAGGAATCATAATGAACATCACAGGCAGAAAGGAAAAGTTTCTTTAGAGCAGTAGAAGGTATATTTTATCCTCTTTTTTTACCTGGTGAAGTTGTGCTGGACTTGAATGCAGTCCTTAGAGTGATGCCACAGAAAGTAAGCCTGCAAGTGGAGAACAATAACAGTGTGAGCAGGGTGAAGCTGGCAGCTGGGTGCACTCATGGTGAAAAGGGACAGGTAGACAAGAAGGTACAGGTCCAAGCAGGAGCAAACCTGCCTCTGTGCAAGAGTGCAGGGATGCGTGCACCTGCACCCCAGTGCTGAGGCAGGTGCTGGCATCCTTGGGTAAGGGCAGCATTTACATGTGACTGCACTGAATGCACATCCTGGAGCTTTGTGTTCCTCTGTCCTGTCCATGTGGGTATTTGCTGCTGAGGTGGGAATTAGTTTACTTTTCAAATATGGCTTTGGGTCTGCAAAGAAGAGGGCTGGTCTTGAAGGTGAAAATGGTGTGAGATATCTTTGTGTGCAAAGGATTTTGTTGGGCGGATGGATTGGCAAATACAAAGAGGGGGTGAGGCTCAGACTGGTGCAAAGACATGTCTGGCAAAGGCTGAAATTTCCTCTCCTCTCTCCTTACTTTGCTTCAAAGCAAATTCCTCTGGATCCTATGATATGTCAGGTATTTCTAGGGTAATTTTTGAATCTTTCTCCCATGTCTCTCAATGTGGCTCATGGGGAGTGCAAGTAGCATTTGAAGTGGCGTGTGATGCTATAACGCCTTTAATGCTCAGGAGAATGCCCCATGTTCATTCACTTTCCCACGTCTCCCAGCTTCCCCCCAACCCTGGAGCTCCCAAGAATAGGACAGAGAGAATAAACGAGCTTCCGGAAGGGTAACGTGCCGTACCTGGGTGCAAATAAAAAGGATTCCAATGCTGGGGAACACAATTTCCACCCTGGATTTGCAGTGGACGAGGATTGTGCTGTAGCCAATCTGAAACACATTCAGTAAGATGCTGCAACTGCCAAACACCAGCACTGACCCTGGACAAACAGCAAAGGACAAGTAAATAAACAGAGATATTTCTGTGGAGCATCTGAGCTGGGCTGGGGACAGGAGGCGTTGTTATTCTCAGATTTGTGTGGAGCTGGCAGTCTTTCTCCTGGAATTCTCATGATTTTAGGAGAAGAGGGCAAAGGAGAGCCTTATTCCTGAACCTGATTGTGTGCTTTGATCGGTTAAAGGTGTTAGGAAAATGCAAGGTATTTTCTTTTGCTTGGATAAAAGGTGGGAACGGGGTTTTTGGGCTTTTCTGTGCAATCTGGAATGATAGGGTTAAGTTAATGGTGGATGATGCTTTCTGCCTTGTGGAGGAAATCTCAGATGACCACCAGGCCTGCTAAGGCTTGTAGCAGCCCCATCTGCAGGAGTTGGGACCCTTTGATTGTTTCTCCCTTATGCCTTGGACATGTCTCTGCAGCTTTAGGTACTCGAGTACCTTACAGCTTCCTTCAATTGATTCTCCGTGCTTAATTTACAAGACGGTGCCTTATTAAAAACTCCATAATAGACCAGAGGCAGAGCTTCTGGGAGAAGGGTAATTTCTCAAAGTGGGGCAAATACTGAAGGGGAAATCTCCCAGGAAAGCCTGGGTGTCACTGGGATGTGACTCAGTGTGTAAGAATCCTTCTCTGGCAACAAGGGTGCAGTGATGTTAAACAAGGATGACGGTGACATAGGGCCACTGGTGCTCTTGGAGGGTAAACACAGTGATTCTCCTCTTACTTTGCAAAGTGCTCCTGCCTAAAACCTTTCCTATGGTTTTCCCATGGTGCTCAGTTGCTGTCTCGGAAGCGGGTTATGCCTGGATTGCTCTTTGTGAAAGGACCAGAGAGTAAAGTTTTACTGGAGGCTAAAGGGAAACCGAGTTCCAGGCTTTCCTGGCTACTCTGGCTCCTCTCTGTGGCACCCACTGTGCCCATCAGCCTGACAGGAACTGGGAGATTCTCAATGCCCTAACTGCATATCCTATAGCTTCTAGCTCTTCTAGTAACAGGGGAAGAATTTCTTCGCCTTCCAAGTCTTTGGAAGAAAGCATGAGAGAAGAAATAAAAGCAGAACTTGCCCCTAATCCAGATTGCTCCAGCGTGGGAGTCCCGGTAGAGCACTGCGTGTGGCTGCCGGCTGGTGCCCAGCAGGTAGTAAATAATCCAGAACAGGCACAAGACCTTGAGGATGGAGAGCAGGATCCAGACGTCTGCCAGAGTAATGGCCACCTTGTTGAAGATCATGCTGCTGATGAAGGCACTGCCCAGAAACACCACGTTCATGGCCAGCAGCCCCGAGAAGAGCTGCCCAGCCTTCTGAGCTTGGTGGTCCCTCTGCTGCACTGAAGAGCAGTGACGGTACAGCCAGAACTTCTCATAGTGGATCTTGGAGGTGTCTGTTGGGGCTGATGCTGACTTGCTCTTGCAGTGATGACAGGGCTTGGAGACTTTCTTGTCAGACATGGCTCATCTGCCGGGAGGTCACTTGCTGCATTGAAAAAAGGGAGGTTTAAAAGGGAGATGTGCTGAAATGCGAGGTTGTGTGCTCTGCTGTGAAGGCTACTCGTGTGGTTACCTCCCTTCCTTGCTTTGCAGCTTCTTCTTCCTTCTCCAGAAGCTGGATGAAGGGGAAAAGGAGATTGGTTTCTAGCCCAGGTTTGGCATTAAAAATTTCACAGTGGACAGAGTTATTGCAGGGCACTGGGGAAAGGCCATTCTGCCAAAACCAGTCCAGAGAGACAGCATTAAAGTGGATGTTTGATGTCTCTGCCCTGCCCCACCAGTACTTGGAGTTGCTGGGACCAGAGGTGCTCAAACAGTTCTTACCCTCACCTTTCACAGCTTCTCCAGCCTTGGGTTCAGGTTTTCTCCTTTCTCTTTGTTGCTGTAAGGATTAGGTGGAAATGAAGAGCAAGCTCAGACCTGCTGTGAAATTCAGACCTGTTTGATTTTCAATTGATGGGTCCAACCTCTTCCTTCTGTTTTTGGGCTCTGAGAGTTACAGGCTCCTTGAATGGTCACACAAATTGTGGCAGAGCTGGACAGAGTAAACAAAGGGTTCGTAAAGTCTGGAATAAGCTGCTGGGAGAAGATCCAAACTCCCACCCAGGTGGGCTGAGACTGGGATACAATTAGTAACTGTTTTTCTTTCTTTTTCTTCTTGTAGCATGAGGCTGTGAGGACACCTACACAGAGGAGCTGGAGGGATTGGCCCAGGCAGATATTCAGAGCCTGGGAGCTTTTCCATCCAGATTTTGGTAAAATCTTGGTAGGACTGTATTGCTCTTGAGAGGGAAATCCTGCTCACATAAAGCAATCAGGCAAGATCAGCCTCTCTATGGTACAGGGAAAGATGCTTTCATTCCAGGGAGTGGCTCTGGCTGTAGTGAAGGGTGGCTGGAGTGAAAAAAATGCCCCCTGAGATGTGTTTGAGAGTGGGAGGAACCTTAAACATTCTGTGGTAGGTAGTCTTAGGCAGAAATTGTCTGAGGAGGGATTGAAATTTGGTTTTTCCCTTTTCTTTTGCATGTGCACAGAGGTGCTCTGTCTGCCCTTGCCCCTGGTACTCTGAGGTGAACTGATCCCCCTGGGTTTTGTGGCTGGCAATAGGGATCCAGCATTTCTCCCTGAGCTGGTGAGTTTAGAGGGTCTATCAGGAGAGGATGGACCTCTCCATGGAAGGAGAAGATTAATCCGTGTGTCCCAGGATGAACCCCCAAGCCCTGAGTTGCTTGGCACTCCTCTTCGTGGAGATTGATCCTAAAATCTTCCCCATTTTTCTCCAAAGTTCTCCTAACTTGGTAGCAGAGGGGCAAACTCCCTCCCCTCTTCTAGGGCCATAACTCCTCTCCTCCAAAGAGAGCTTAGAGGTCATAACATCAGCAGGAAGCCCATTCAGGCTGCACCAAGATGTACCGAAGTGCCCAGACAGGGCTGCACACAGGGGGACCCAAGCCCTTGACCCCGTAGCTGTGCTGTGGGGAGCAGCTAAACCCAGCCCTTACCTGCCTGCAGCCTTCTGCTGCCTGAGGAGCCGGCACAGCCTCGGATACAGCTGATCTCAAAGCAGTGGCTGGAATGCCACCAGGATGCACGGGAAACTCCGACAGCCCAAGGTGCAGACAGGAGCCGTCAGGGCTGCTCCTCACTAAATGCGGCCTCTGCTCCCAGCCCATTGATTTATTTTCTTTCCACCTTGTTTACTTTGTGTCTATTATTGTCATTACATTAATTACTCAGTGGGAAGCTCTCAGATCTGCCACGGGCAGCCAATGGGGAGCAGCTCCTTCATGCACCTGCTGGGTTGCCCCATGCCAACGGGCTCAGCGCGGGATGTGCCAACTGGTGAAACCACAAGCGGTGGTGACTAATTTGTGCCTTGGCCCAGGCAGGTATAGAGCTAATCTCCTGGCACAGGCTTATGCTGGGAGTGCTTACCCACACTGCCTTGGCCAAAATCCATTTGAGTTCCCCACTCCTTTCTTTTCAGGTAGATCCTACAGTTTTGTTTCTCACATGTGCCATTTCTTCGTGCTTTTATCCAGGACACAAATCTGACACAAAAGGTAAAGCTCGCAGTCCACCCTTGCACTGGTGGGGGGATGACACCAGTTTGATGCCTTTTTGGCAGAAAGGTGCTGCTTTTGAGGGTGATAACTACAACCTACTAATGCTGACTTCAGAGTGAGACCCACATATGCCAACCCCACAGGCTTGGCAATGTGGAGTCAGGGATGCTTTAGGTCCAAGCTGTGCTGTTCTTGATCCCTCTCCTTTTGCAAGGCAAACTGATTCTGTCTTGGGACTCTGTGGTGAGCTGATGCCCTAGGTTTTGTAGCTGGCAGCAGGGATTCAGCATTTCTGAGTTGGTGATTTTAGAGAGGCCATCAGGAGAGGATGGACCTCTCCTTGGAAGGAGAGGACTTATTTGTGTGTCCCAGGATGAACCCCCAGGCCCTGAGGTCCTCACAGCTGGCAAACACATGAGCTGGGAGTTCAGAGCCATGAAATAATTCCCAAGAAACTGATTAGGGGTAGGAATGGGTGGGGGAGCACAGGTTATCGTGTGTGGGGATGTGACGAAAGGGATGGAAAACAGGAGTGAAAGGGGCCCATTTCTCCTGGGTGAGAGCACCCGGTGTGTGCTGGTGCAGCCATTGTTTGATGTCTGCCAGCAAAAGGGTCATGTTTAATGTCTGACCAACCTCTTGCACTGCTGTGGTGGAGCCCAGGTGCTCCAGTCTGGGCAGGTGTTCATGAATACCCATGGCTGGATTTGTTCTGCCTTCCCCCAAAGCATGAGCATCTCCAGCCTGTCTGGACAACCTGCTTGGATGTCCTTGCTCCTTGCTTTCATGTTTTGAGATCCCGTGAGTGCAATTGAGCTCTTTCAGGAGCCTGGCTCTTTTCCAGACTCTTCCAGAGATCAGCAGGGAACTGGAATATCTCAAGAGCCATTTAGTAGTCTCTTTTTTGGCCAAAGCCAACTATTTCTGTGCAAGGCATTAAGCAACCTGCTCTTTTTCAGTGCTATGATCCTAAATTGGGGTGGCCATACAGAAGCAGGAAATAGAGGCCATAAATCCAAATGTATCCATAAGTTTGGCTGAAATTGGAGGTTTTTCCTTCAAAGATGGGTCTGAAATAAAATGTTGGTTCCTTCTGTGCTCCAGTAGTTTTGTGAATGGGACTGTGCATCTGTGTGGCAAAGATGAGGCATCCTTCCTAGCCTGACTTGCCCTATTTTGTTTTTTGAGTTGAAATTGAATCCAGAGGAGTTGTAAAGCCCTGGGAGACTGGTTAATCCTCCTTATTTGGTCCTTAAATTGAAGAAGCACAGCTGTGTTACTGGAATGTATTGACACAAGTTTAACTAAGTCATTAAGTAAGCAAGTGTGCAGGAGAGGGGCAGGAAAGGAGAAGGTGAGTCCAACTCACTGGATCGATCACAGAAATCACTGCCCTGGGGAAGCTGCCTTTACTCAGAGGTTGGGAGAAAGCTGGTAAATGTTAGGAGCGATGTTTGCCCCTCTGCTATCAGCGGTGTGCTTATTAATGGTGCTATCTGTTAGCAGTGATAACAGCCAGGCCGGGCCCAGCAGGTCTGTAAACAGGGCCCGGGAGGAAGGAGCTCCGTGCCCAGCCACTGTGTTTGCCCAAAGGCCACCTGAGGAACACCGGGCTCCTCACATCTCCCTGGCCAGCCCACGCCCTTCCTTTGGCACTGATAACCGTGGCGGTGACGTCTCCTTGAGGCTGGGAGTGAGAGACTTCTGGGGTGATTGCAAAGAACAGCTTCATCCAGCGTGGGTGAGGGTGAGCTGTGCTGCACTGCCCAGCTCCGTCCCTCCATCCCCTCTGGCAGATTCTCTGGGTATGGCCTGGCTCCACTTGTGAATGTGTCTCTATTTTCCGTGCTGGCTCTTGGTACAGGTCCTTTTGACCTCCTGCCAGCACGGAGTTCCCCCTCACTGTTAAGGACCACTGGGAAGTGCCTCCTCTGCCACCACCTCCTGACCTGGTTCTCAGCACACCGCTGGAGCTGATCCTGCTCACAGGCACCTTGTACTGCAATCCCATCCCTCATCGCCAGCCTTGTGACCTTCTCAGTCTATCCACTTTCCATCTGCTGCACTGACAGATAATAATTAACTTGGATTCCTCCCATCTCGGACACACCTCAGAGCAAATCACCCAGATAAATGGTATTTTGTTTTGTTTTTTTCCTCCTAATAAAACAAATCTCGCCCTCAAATAACAGATGATTAAGAAGCAGAGGAGGGGATGCAAAACCCAGGTGGGGGTGGGATGATGCCTCAGCCCTGACCCTGGCTATGGCCTTCCCTGCTCTTTTCTGAGCAATGATTTCTGATCTCCTGCTTCTTCCCTCTCTTGCTGCTCTCCCTTGCTGTCTCTGGCACTGTGTCCCCCAGGCCTGGGTCTGAATTGGGATCTTTTTGACACACACAGTGTCTCAGGTCCTGGGACTGGAGCTCCCAAGCTCAACCAGTGCTGAGCTCTTAACCTTGCTAACCCCTGGGGAGTGATTTTTATTTTTGGGGTTCAGAGTTCCACCAAAGTCCTGCAGCTCAGCACGTACTCAGATTCCTGGGAGGCCAAGGTGGATTTTATACCAAAGTGGGCGAATCTAGAAGCCCCTGGTAAGACCTGGAGCGCTTCAGGGCAGCTCTTTGTCCTCCTTTAGCTCTTCATCTGCAGTGACTGCCATTTAAACAGTCACCCTGAGGCACATCTCTGTCCTGGTTCCCCATCCCTTAATGGGGATGGGATCTCTGCTCCATAAGGATGCTCTGGCAGGAGCGGTCAGCAAGATGCTGCTGTTGGCCTTGGGGCCCAGCCTCGTTCTCTGCTCTGACAGGCTCTCTGCTCACCCAGCTCCCATGCCGCAGTTTCCCTCTTTCCAGGCATGGAAGACGGAGCTACCAGCAGAGCTTTTCTGCTGGGATCTGTCACGAGGACATGTACAAAGGGCCAAGCGTGATCCCTTCATGTAACTTGGGTACTCTGTGTTTGTGGTGTCCTCCCCTTCCACCAAACCCTCCACCAGGAAGATGCATCCCGCTCTTTAACTGGTCTGTGAGGAGCTGTGTCCCGTTCTTTAACTGGGCTGTGAGGAGCTGAGTCCCCGGTCTGAGGGGAAAGGGGCAGTGATGGAGCAGCCAGCAGCAGTCAGCTGCGTCACCTGCCAGAGGGGAATCCCAGGGAAAAGCATGGATCTGTGCACTTAGGATGTGGCAGTGCCTGCTCCAGGGGTGTGCCTGGGTTTGGGTGTCATGCCTGGGAGACTGGATGTACCAAGGAGTTGCCCAGGGACATTTGGATAATTCTCCATCAGCACTGGAGCACACCCCTTTGCACAGTAACTGACCATAAGGTGATACCTTCTAGTATCCTTGAGCACACGAGAGGTTTTATAGTGGAGTTTTCTTAGAGTTTGGATTTTTAGGCTTCTTTTTTTCTTTTCTTTTTTGCATTTGTGCTTATTTTCCCTCTGGCTATATATATACTCCCCCATATGTATATACCCCTTTTTTGGTATATATCTGGGGTTCACTAGCTCTTTCCCAATCTACTGCTTTTCCCAAGATATGTTTTTGTGGCTGGAGGGCAGAAGAAGAATTCAGCCCTTGGTTGGAAGCCCCTGCCATTCCTGTGCTTGCAGCCTGGAGATACCTCAGGTTAGCCAGAGATCCTTGTGGAGCCTCTGCTATCCCCAGAGCGTTTTGGTTTATCCCAACAGGACTGGATGTTGTGGTTCCAGTGGACCTACCACCCTGGAATGGTTGATTTTGGATTATTAACTGTATCAGAGCTGCTTGAGCTTTTGGGGGGTTCTCCTGACACCCGTCCTGAGTTTATCTGGCCCCAGAAGTGCCCCTACAGTTGCTGTCCAGAAGAACAGAGCAGTTTAAAGTGTGCCCTGCTTGACCCAGTGCACCCATTCCTGGGAACCTGGGAGCAGGCACCAGCAAGAGCATGTAGGAGGAAATCTAGTGTCCCCCCTGGGAACAGACTGGGTGATTAAAAGTGTCTTCTGCCGCTGTGTGCGCTCAGCAGCTTGGCCTCAAACAATGTGTGGGGCTGTAAGTAGGACTGACGTCTGTGCACTGTTTGCGTCTCTTTTCCGACTTCATTTCAACTGCAGGAGCCACAGGATAATGAGGCTTTTGTTTTAGGAAGGGTAAGGTTTCTAGAGAAAGATTTTATCTTTACCAGATCAGTGGTAAAAACAGAACCAGGACTTTGCAGGGTCGGTGGGGCTTGGAAAGACTTCCAGGCTGGTGAGGGGAAGGATTGACCCAACTGGAGATACTGGATCAGTGCAACCCTCTGAGGGCAGGGGAAGCTGGGGTTTCCCTCATGTTCCACCCAGTTCAGAGAAAGGCCTCTGGCAGACAGGAACACTGGTGTCAGACCAGCCAGAGGCACTGGTCCCTGGTGGTTTGGTAATCTGGTCTTGGAGGTGATTGGAAACACGTCAGCCTGGGCTGTGGGGTGGAAAATTGCATCACTCCATTTCAAGTACCATGATTTCCATTTATTATTTTTCCTTTGGCAGATGCACACACGTCCGTAGGAAAAGGCTCGATGATTTCTGCCACCTCTGCAGTGTTTTTTATTGGAACGATAAACTCTGATGGAACAATAAACCCTTTATTGGAATGGTTAAACCCTGATTTCTCAGGATGCAAACAGAGCTCAGCTGTGCCAGTTTGACATGCACCCTCCTGTCCTGGCAGTGAGGGCTTTCTGAGGCTCTGCTTGGACACTGAGTACAGCACGGGGGCCCATTTCTATCTCCTGCAGCCCAGGACTCCTGCTCTGAAAGCCCCCTCAATCATTCAGTGGTTCACGGAGAGCTGCAGGCACCCAGAAACCTGAGTCAGGGTCCCAGGGTCTGGGTGCAGGGCTGTGTTCTAAGCCTCAAAGCACACACAGGCTTGAGGGTGCAGCACCAGCATCTTTCAGGGCACTGGAGATCAAATTGGCCGTGGCATTGCATTGCATTGATTTCTGTGTCATAGGATCCCTTCAGGAGTCCAGTTACAGTGAAAATCAATAAATAACTGTGCGTACAAAAATGTTCATATATTTTTTAAAAAATCATTATGTATTAAAAAAAAAAAAGAAAAAAGAAAAAAGAAAAATCTCTTTATTATCCCCCAGACTGTATTGCCCACATCATCTTTATGATTCTCAAGCCCTGATTCAGGAAAGCTGAGAAAAAAATGTGCTAGAGCAATCCCATATCAGGGCTAGCCCAGGGCCACACGCACAGCTCTCCCTCCTTGGGAAGAGGAGACTGCAGTGATGCTTCCCTGGAGAGGAAGGCAGGGGCTGGCACAGGGAAGGGTCGAGAGTGCCCATACACATGGGCAATACAGAGAGGAAAGATTAAAACGTTTCCCAAAGCCTTTGGTGGTCACCAGTTTGTTTTTCACATCTCTGCAGGGGAGTGATTTCCGACTGGCCGTACCAGAAGATGAAGTGGTTTCCCTTTCCATCCTTCTTGGCCTGTGTCAGCCCCTTGCACTCTCGAGCTCTCTGTGTGCAGGGAGACTCCGACTGCCCAAGGGTGCTGAGAACCCTCTGGAGAGTCCATCAGTGGCATGGAGTGAACAGGCTTTACGAGGAAGGTGAGTCTCTGCATAAACCGAGAGTAATTACCAGGATCCCACCCTGGACACCTTCCTTTTTTTTATCTGCTATCTTTTAAGCTTTAAGAACTTCAGACACACAGAGGCACATCCACACACAAGTAGCAAAAATAAAATCTGGACTATGTTTGGATGATCTTCACTGACAGTTCATAAACGCCCCAACACTGCCAGGGGACATGATTCAGGCAGCGCTGGAGACCCCTGGGGACATCCGGGCAGCTTCCCAGCCCTGGGGTAGGAAGAAGGTGGATTGCTTGACGAGGATCTCATTTTCCTTGCAAGGGAGCTCTTTAGGACATGATGTAGACCTCCAGCAAACTGGCCACAGCGTGCATTCGGTAGAAGATCCCAAAGGGCAGGCAAATGTCCACGATGGCCGGCCACATGGAATCACCATAGAAGTTCAGTTCTGTGTCATTGTCAAACTGGGGCCGGGCACCAAATGCTGGCATGATCCAGAGCTGTGGGAGGAAACGGGAGAAGAGCACTGCTGTAAGAAAGGTGTGTGGCACATCAGGGACCTGCAGCCACAGGTGCCCAGGAAAGGAGCAACCTCCTAGGCCACGGGTTTCGAGAAGAGATGTGCTGCCATTTCTCAAGAAAACCCAGACGTCACCCCAGATATTTGTCACTTTACATCCTTTCTTTGGGGGGTGAAGTGAATGGTTTAATGTAATTTACTGCTTTTAATAAGCCATCCTACACATCCACTAACACACAATAAAAATACTGATTCTTCTCTTGCACGCTTCTCTTGTATCTGATATTCTGGTGATAAGTGACAAGTCTATTGACGTAGCCTGAAATATCTTAACTTCAGGGCAGTTGCTGGGTTTCTTTTAGAGGACAAGGGAATCACAATTCTGCATTTTTAAATATAACTAATGCACTTTCTGTACAACAGAGGCACAGAAAGGACTGTTTTTCCATAGGCCATACCCTTTCCTTCACTGACTCTTCTCCCTTGTGCTTGTACCCCTCTCCTTCTCCCCCAAACTCTTCTCCCTGCATGTACTCACTATGATATTGCTCAGCAGCAGGAACATGGAGATCTCCCTCAAGAACTTCCTCCTCCAGTTCATCTTCTTGGGGGCAGTGAGGGACCTCACAAGGTCAGAAGTGTGCATGGCTTCCGTGCCAGATGCCGCGCCGGCGGCCAAGGTGCTGCCAGTGTCGGGCATCCGCAGGGACACTGCGTTGATGTTTACAAAGGTGAGCCCGTAGAGGTCCTTCTGGTGAGACTCGTGCTTGTAGTCCTCCTTGGGGGGCTGCCGGTGGAGGCCCTCGATGACGAAGATGTTCTGGAAGGTGTGCTGGGCGATCATTAGGAGGGCGTAGGTGAGGTTGAGCGCGCTGATAGTGTCCCTTGGCGTGCTGGCCACGATGGCCACAATGGAGTAGTAGGAAATGGCATACTGCCCCAAGGCTGCCCCCATCAGCAGGGCCACGTCCAGGGTCCTGGTGGGGTTCTTGTGCCGGTCCATGTCCCTCTTGTCAAACCGGTAGATGACGGAGCCACCAATGCAGACAAGAGACATCAGGCTCAGACAAACAATGTTGAAGATGTAGTACATGGTGAGTGCTTGGCTCTTCTTGCTGGATTCAGTGCTGGAATTTACCTGCACCTCATACAGGATGAGGACTCCCAAACCACTCACGAGGATGATGAGGCCCAACATGATGCCTACAAAGAAGGTCCTTCGGAAGAGCCTGAACTTCAGGCGCTGAATGTGGTGGGAGTGGTGGTCTATGAAGCGTCCAACGTTCTTCCACATGACATAGACCATGGCAGAGGCAAAGAGACTGTACTCAATGTTAAACGGGTACAGCCAAAAGTAGCCGTTCTTGAAGATCTGGCAGATTTGGCTGTTGCAATTGCATTCTTCAACTGAGCTGCTTCTCATTCCCACTGAAACAAGACAAAACCAGACAGATGCAGTGGTATTAGAATAAGGTGCCAACACTTCTCTGTGAAGAACTGGATGCTTGGGGTCAGTGAAAATCAAGACAAAGGACAAAAGAATACGTGACCACTTTGAAAACAAGGACACCTCACCCTCAGCTTTCTGGTGCCCAGGTTCTTTAAAAAAAAGAAAAAGTTAACTGTCAGGTTAAATCTTTCTTTTTCCTTCCTTTCTTCATTCTCATCCCATTTGTACAGAGTCTTCCACCTCTCTGACTCCTCTCTGATAGAGGTTAAGAAATGAACATCCAGACTTGGCTTTTAACAAACCAGCCCTGCCAAAGACACCACCAGCTCTAAACAGACCTTCTGAGAAAAGGGATAAAACCTGACTTGCTGGGGAACAATTCTACCTGCTGGTATCCCTCCCTGGACCAGATGGCTTTGCAAAGGGGCAGATTACCTTTCAGGAGCCACCTGAAGATTTCCTCTGTCGTGTTTTTCTTCAGCTTTGAATGTGTCTTGTGGACAGACTCATCTGTCACTGCTGACATCCACACCGCCAGGTTTGTAGTCAGCGTTAGCATCAAGCCACACCTGCAGGAGGAGGAGAAGGTTTGTGACATTAAAGCAGTGGCTCTAGGCCATGTTTCTCCCATCCATGGTTGAGGTGTGCTCAGAGGGACTGTGGCATCTGCCTGAAGTGGTGTGAGGATTCCAGTGGTCCAGGCTCGAAATCTTGATTCTTTCTTTGCTGCCCTCACTCTCTTCCTATTTTTTCGTCCATGCTTATAAGAATTAGCAAGGCCTGATTCCCATTGTTGCTTTTGAAAGAGCTTTTCAATAGTGAATAAATTAATAGATCTGAATTGGTCTCCAGTAGATCCAGTCTTGCAAAAGTGGACAAGATCTTATTTTAGCCTGAGGCTTGCCCACTGCATAGTTATCTTTCTCAGGGAACAAAAGGTCAACTATGAATCATTATTTAATGATAATTATTTATTTAATAGTATCTGCTTTGAGTAATGCTTGTATTCTTGAATTGAATCCCAACCCTGATAGATCCACAGGTCATTAACCACAGCTGCTTGAGCTGGGATCTAAGTTCAGCTGGAGACTGAGCAGGTTTCGTTTCGGACAGCATTAAGAGATTATCCCCTGGTTATATCTTATCTGTGTGAGAGAGTACAGAGAGCTTGTGGGGGCCCAGGTCTGCTGGGCCAGTGGGATTCACGGAGCAGCAGTGCTCACCTGGTAACGTTCAGGTGCACGTGGATGCAGTCTTTGGCAGAGACCCACAGGAAATATGTCTGCCAGGGAAAGAAAAGGAGTTGTTATTTCCAGCAAAACAAGAAAGCAAAGCACATCCTTCTGAAGGAGGGATCTCCCTGCAGAGCAGAGAGCAAGCTGGAGTCCATCTGGGCTCAGCCTAGTTCATAATGCTGGCCCTCTGCTTGACGTTCTTTCTTTGCTCCTACTGCCATTGCTCTGCCCATGGCCACTCCTTGTTCTGTCTAAATTGTCCCTCTCTGACCTTTTCCCTCCTTGGCATTGTCCCAGAGCAGGGGGTCCTCTGCGTGGGACTTCAAACTGCAAGGCAGCCCTGCCTTGACTGTCCTTCTCCTCCTCTGTTCTTCATGGGAAAGGAGGCCTGGCTGGTTGGGGGCTGCTCAGAGTTTGTGACAAAAATGTCACGGGATGGGAACAAGTTTAAATCAATGCCTTAGAGTGAGCTGAGTTGCCATAGATGGAAGCTGTTGTGGTTGGAGGGAGAAGATGTGGGCTGGGTGGGGGCTGAGTTAAGCCCTTGCATTTGCTGTGAGGGCAGTTGAACTAAATCCAAGAGATCAGAGCTCCTTCCACTGGTGGCTGTGTCTCTCTACCGCTCCCCAAGACCGAGCACAACCATCTCACCTGGACAACCACAAATATTGCCTGCACAATGGGGTAGATGATTTTGATTGCAGACAGGCAGCTGTAGAAGCTCGAGTAATATCCTATTTTGAACACATCCATGACAAGGCTGAAAATGGCAAATAAGATCAGGCCTCCTGTTGGGGAACAAAAATATCTGTGGTTGGACAGATGTGTGCACACATGGGCTAATGCAGATGCAGATGGATGAGAGGAAGAAGAGGAGCTGTTGTCATGAAGAGGCTTTGCTTCTACTGCTGTTTTTCCTCTCCCAGCACCCAAATTATCTTGGCAGCAACAAAATCATACAATAATTTTGGCTGGAAGTGATTTTCAATCAGCCTGGTATGCTGGGGCTAACAGCTCTTGCAAAAGCAGCGGGAGGGATCCTGGTGTAAGTTACCAAGAGCCTTTATGGATTCAGGGAGACCTGGCAGTGAATCCAGTGGAGGGACCAGGAGCTGACCTGAAGCAGGCCAGGGTGCCATGCCCCAGTCCATGAGCAGGAAGAGGCTGTGCCCAGATCTTTGCTGCTTCCCTTGTAATAACTGATGCTCCCATGAACTGTCCATCCTGCATCTCCCCTCCAGCCCCAGCACCTACCTCTCAGCCAGATGGGCCCAGCGTGGGAGTCCTTGCCAAGGATGGCACCCGGGCACCGGGAGGTGCCGGCAAGGTAGAAAATGATCCAGATGATGACAATCAGCATCATGACAGTCAGCAGGAAGAAGACGTCGTAGTCGTGCACGGCAATCTTCTCGAAAGCCCCGCTGCTCACCAGCGTGCAGGCCAGCAGGGCCAAATGCACAGCCAGCAGGATGGAGAACATGCGGCCGCCCTTTTTCCACACTTCCTTGGAGGCAGGAGTGGAGGGAGGCTGGTGGCTGAAAGATGCTATCTGGCTTGAAGCCAGGCTGGCTTTGTCGTCCTTGTGTCCGCAGCCCATGCTGGAGTGGGGGTGTCTGAGCTCGCTGTCCTTCCGCCCGGGCTCCTCGGTCATGGTTCAACCAAGGCTCTGCCTGAGGGTCAGTTCTGTTGGGAAGACAGACCCATGAGTGAGAGGTGCATTTGGGACAGCCCAGGACTGGGCCAAAGCAGGACACGTGATGAGGAGGACAGGATGTATCACAGGAACAGGGAAGGCTGAGACAGGGAGCGCAAGAAGAGGAATGATCTCATTTTCAAACTTTCCTTTCCTGGTTCTCTGACGGCTTTTTTTGCTTAAGATGCTCTTGCTCGGGGGACATCTCAGGTCAGTTTAACAAAGCGTGTCTAATTGGTCACACAACATTCATGTATTTGTTGATGCAAGATTTGGAAAAGCACCAAAAAGCACTCACAGGATCAAATATCCTGGGGCAAACAGCCAGTGTGGTTTAAATCCTAAATGTCAAACACTAAACATTCCGAGAAATCGTTATACTTCCTTGCTGAAGAACAGGCCACCAAAAGGTAAGAAACCACCGGGAATCTTTGGACCATCACATCACAATTTGTAGCAGGAAGGGTGTGAACTACCTGAGTTGTCACGCCCTCTAAAGCCTCTTGCCTGTTCCAAGCTTGGCATTCATTGATTCTCAGTGAAAAGCCTGAAACAAAGTGAATTAACCATCCAAACAAAGCCATTCCACCAACCTGTTTTGCTGCCTGGGATCCAAATCTCTGCTCCCGCCAGGCTGAGAAGTTTCCCTGTTGCTGCAGCTTGGTCAGTTTAAGAATTTATACCCGTTGGGATGTCTCTGTAATTTATACCATGTCTGGAGCTGACAGCAGGGCTTTGTGGGCTTCTCAGAGAAACTCATGTGATCCATTTTGTGCAATAGCTGATTTTGGGGAAGCTGGAGAGAGATGAGGAGATAAGGATTATTTACCTAGCAAGAGCATGAGTTGTCAACACTGCTAAGCATGGCATGGACTGCTCGGTCATAGGGTCACAGTCACCACAGAGCAAGGCCATCCCACCAAATCCATCTCCCTACATGCATGAGGTCTCTTCCCTTGAGAGGAGATGGTTTAGGTGATTAACTTTTCTTTGGCGATGATTCTGTGCTTGGCTTTCCGCTTACCGGAGCACAATAAACATTGTGTCCCACCCTGTGCTATTCAAATCAGTCCACTCCATGCCTCGAATGTTCCTGACAAATAGGAAGAAATTTGCATTTGTACCTGTTCAGTGCCAAGGGTAGCTCAATCCTTTCCCACCCATGGTGTCATCAACGAGGAAGGTTTAGCGCTAGAGAAGGGCAGGCTTTAGGGACCGGAATTTGTGTTCTCCTTTGCTGACGCACTGCCTTTGATTCTTCAGGGTGGGATCACCTTTCTCTGACCCTCAGGACCTTAACTCCTCTCCTTCCAAGGAGTAACCATGTCACAACCCACCGGGCAGATACGATTCAAGCATTTGTCTGGTAAGGGGACAGTTTCTGCTCAAGGTCCCTTTCACCCAGCTATATGTTTTGTGGGGGAGCTATAGGAGTCCCATGGCAGTTCTGGGTGGATGGGGACAAGTTTTAGCCCTTGAAATGCGTCTTTTGGAGATATCTCTGCCGTTTTCCCCCTTCAGGGTAAGCACAGAGCTGGGGCCATTTGCTGCGTGTTTTCTCAGTCCCACTCCTGCCATCTCACCGTGTCCTTGCAGCACTGCAGGGACAGCACCAAACTGAATTATGTGAGATGGGGAAGGAGAGCTCAGGATCCACTGCACAGCCCAGGGAGAGCTCCGCGTGTCCCTCCCGTGCTGCCACCAGCCGGCTGCCACCAGCAGCACCGGGTCTGCCCTGCCTGGCCTCCGCTGATCCATAGGGATTCCTTTTGGGGTGAGTGGTTGATCTCAGTCTGCGGCCTTTCCCAGGGGAAGCACGGGCCTCTCTGAAGTAAATCCGAGCTGATAATGATGTTTTGCAGAGGCCAGAGGTTCAGAGGCCCTTCGGGCTAAACGCACTGGTTTATCCTCCCTCTTTTGTCCTTACCAGCCAGGAACAGAGGGAAGAGTGTTTACTGCCTCGGGCAATGCTCCCAGTCCCCCTGGCAGCCACCGTACGGCGAAACAAACTTAATTAGTAACAATACAAGAATCATTAAATAACGTCGGTAATGAATTGCAGACGTTACTGTGCTGCTTTCCACCTGCAAGGATCCCAGCAACAAATACCTCCGTGACTACTACATTCCATCAGGACTTGCCCAGGGAGGCTGAGCTGGTGCAAACGAACCTGTTGAGCTGAGCAGTGCCCGCAGGGAGCAGACCCTGGCTCTGATGCACTTCCAGGTGTCCCCGGGCAGCCGGGACGCTGACGCTGTGTCAGTCACCCAGGGATTAATCACTGCAGCTTGCGTGGGTGCACCTGGCACTGCTTTAGGGCCACCCTCCTGTCTTGGGGCATTTTTTTTCCTTACAAAAATAAGCTGCCTTTCTCACTGTTTTAGTTCCTCTCTGCTCATTGCCTTCCAAGCCTCCTTGGTGCTGTCTTACAGTCTTTCCCCATTTTTCCACTTTCCTCCCATTTCTCACCCATCTCACTGGCTCTGCCTTCACCCTCTCCAAACCTTGTACCTGTCCCAGGGCCATGGTGACACACACAGAGTCCGGCCCTGGAGATCTCCATTCCCAGAGTCAGGACATGACAGGTAAAATGAACAAGAGAGTAGCAGGAAATTCCTCCACCATGTCAGCGTGTCCCAGGGGATACAATCCACCGATTCACCCTGGGGTGTAATGTATTGGGACAGCTTCGTGTTTCGGTCAATATCCAGGCTTGGCTCCATCTTTCCGACAGCAGAGGGTGCCCCATACCCGGGAATGCTGTGCTGGAGACATTGCCTGGGGCTGTCCAGCTCCCAGAGGGTCTCACCCAGCCGGGAATTCTGTGTCAGCATAAAAGACACCAGAGACCGGACACTGCACCCCCTGCACATCGCAGTGAAGTACCGAGTTACACACAGAGTTTGGGGTTGTTTTTAGTCTCCAGAGAGGGAAAAGAGGTGAGGAAGGGAATGCTTCCAGCCCTTATGAGTTTCCTTGGTTTATCAGATTCCCGTTGTGCAGTTCGTTGTGCAATTCCTTGGAAAGCAGAATTCTGTGGGTATAAGCAGGGTAGATGGGAGACAGAGATGGTGGCTGGGTCTGCTGTTGTCTTCCTAGTGACACTAGGGAGATTTAGAAATAAATAAATAAATAATTTTTTTTCCAGTGGGAAAAGCTGAGCTGTGAATACCCCTGGTATTACTTTGAAATCAGTCACTGCTCTCAGTCAACTCTACATGGAGCAGAATTATCCATCCACGTCCCAGCTCTGACAGGGCTGTGAGTGGAGGCCGTGCGAGCTTGTGCTCCACTGACCCACTCTTCCTCCTCTGGCTTCTGCTGCCCCTTGCTTGAGATGGGGTAGCTATTGAATAGGAGCATATTGGGCAGGATACAACCCAGGAGGCTTTCTGACAGCCTGCTGTGCTCTGGGGATATGTAAACCTGGCGACTGTCACTGTGTGACCCCGCGCTAAGCCCGACAGAGCGATGCTGCTTCATTGGAGCTTTTAATGCGCCGCGGAGCTGGTGCGTGTTACAAGGAGCTGCCGGGGTCGGAGGATGCTTAGGACCCAGGGGAAGCGCTGTGGAGCCTGGCTGGCTGGGCTTGGAACAACTCCTGCCTCCCCGGCCAGGACTTCTCAGGTGTCCGCTGTGCGAGGCGAGCGGGGCCCTCCCTGGCAGCCGCCTCTGCCCCACGTCCGTGCCCATGCTCTGAACTCTCTGGGCACCCATGTGCTGGCCCCGGGACCCCTTCACACCATGAATGACCAGTACCACCGAGCCGCCCGGGACGGCTACCTGGACCTGCTGAAGGAAGCCACCAAGAAGGACCTGAACTCGCCAGATGAGGATGGCATGACCCCGACCCTGTGGGCCGCCTACCACGGCAACCTGGACGCCCTGCGCCTCATTGTCAGCAGAGGGTGAGTGTTGGCCAGGGCACGGTGCTGGTCTGGGGAACAGAGTAGCTGGGATCCCTCCTTCCCCTTCCCTGCTCACAGGCCAGTGTGCCCCACAAAATTATGGCTTCTGTCCATAAGACCCCTACTCCTGTCCTCCCTGCTGTTACTTTTCTCTGCTTGTGGTGCTTTGAATCTAATCCTACACTCCTGGTAACTGCTCTGTGTTTTCCCAGCTCCTCTGACCTTGCAAGTGCTCCTGCCCACAGTCCTGCTTGCAGCATCCTGGGTAGGGACGAGTTCCACTTTCTAAGTGCTTTGTGATCTTTTACAGGTCCTGTAAAGACAAACACACTGTGTTGCTGACATGAAAAAAGCCCTTTTAAGTGAGGGGGCAGAGAAAATACCTGCTCCCTCTGTCCCAAGAATGCTCGCAGAGGGATGTGTGCAGTGCCAGTTGGCAGTGGGTGGCACTTGTCTGTTTTACTCACAGCAAGGTCTCAGTATGTGACCTCTGGGCAGCTTGTTGTACACTTGGAGCCCAGGAAATTCAGGTTTCCCAAGAGCATATTTCTTTAAGCCCAGTCTCCCCCACAGGGCCTGCTCCATACTGGTCTGTCTCTCTGTACCTCACCCTGGCCTGTCAAATCTTAGAGTTTCTTGCTCCCTAAATGTGGATGTGGTGGAGAGGTGGGAGTGGGATTAAGGGCACTTGTCAGACTGGAGGGATTTACACCTTGGTGTTGGGGGAACCACACAAGGTCTGTGCTAAAGCAAGATCTGCCATTCCTAGTTCCTTCTGGGGCAGTCTGTGACTCTCCAGTTCTTACTAACCCCTCAAGGACACATCCCAGTGCTTCCTTCTGCTCCAGCAGCTTTTCTGAGCACCTCATCTAAAGCCATCCAAGCTGCAGTGGCTTCTGCCTTGTGTTGAGAGATTGGTGGTGCTGATTTTGATTTATGTCTTTCTAATATTGAGGGATGGTACTGAGGTCAGCAGCCTGGATGGGTATCACACCTCCTTGGAAGGGCTTTGCTTCTCCATGTTGGGCTTGGCGAGCCTGTCAGCTCCCATGCAGGGATTTTTGGTTCACCCTGGGCTCTGTTAGCAGTTCTGGTACCTGACCAGCCACATCTCCACTGCACCTGTTCCTGGGCTCTTGCCATCTCCTGATACTCTGGTCTGCTTGTGCAAAACCTTCAGCCAGTACCCCAGCTGTGCTCACAGGCAGAGCTCCTCCATCCATTGTTGTCCTTTCATTGTAAATCACTTCCTTTCAGATCCTGAACTGAAGGCTGTGTACAGAGTGGCTTTGAGAAGTCTTTGAGCACCTGATGCAGTAGGAGTGTGTCCAGGAAAAGAGGGAGAGAACAAGACAGTGCTCTGAGTGGAGCATCCTGAGATGGTCCTGGGCTGAGAGCCCTGTGATGCTTCCCTGGGTGGGGGCTCTGTGACTCCCTGTGTACCTCCCAGGAAAGACTGTGCCCAGCAAAAACCTGCCCAGAGCTCCTGTCAGGACAGGAATTGCTAACCAGGGCCAGAGAGACATGGGAGGAAAGCTCGGGGGATGAGACCTTGAAGTTAAAAATGGTTCCAAAGACTCTTTGATGGCCAAAAAGTCAGTCTGGAAGGCCGTGGATGAATGCCTCTCCAGAAAGACAAAGCCTTTTGGACTGACTTTATAATCTCTTTATATCACTGTATCTCCTCATATTGCTTATCTCCATCACAGGGCACCCTGCAGCACCACTGCCTGCCCTGCCAACCTCCATCCAAGCCAGCAGTTTCTGCCTCTCCACAAAGCCCAAGGGCTGCTTCTATAAACTCACGTTGGATTAAAAGGTCTTTGTGGGCTCAAATCGTGTTCAAGTGCAGCTTGGCTGCTGTTTAATTAATAACCTAATATACATTTGTTCCTGACAAGGAAAATAGCCTGGCAAAAGCCCAGTGCCCTTTACATGATGGATGGTGGAGCAAGGTGTGCCGCTGTGGGACTGCAGGATGTGTTCGCATTCGTGCATTCATCTCCATGTGTCAGATCCTTGCCCAGGGCCACAGAGAGACCAGCAAAGTGCTTGGCTTGGAGGCAGGCACATCCCTGCTCCTTGGAGCTGGCTTTGGGTCTGTGAGAGGCCGGAAAGCCCCAGCCTGGGGACAAGGGTGCCAGAGAGGTGGAATTGTGCAAAACCCAGGAGAGCCTGAGGGCAGACCCTGTAATTTTCTGCCAGTGCCCAGGATGATGTGCCACAGTATTTAAGCCTTGTTCAGAGATGAAACTTAATGCTGTGTTATATATGTTGCTATTACACCTGCACTATAACAACTGTGAGGCAAGACGGAGGACCCCTGAGTACCCCAAAATGTCAGGGAATTGCTCTCTGACCTCTGCTGCCAAAATATTCCTCCTTTAGTTCAGAGAGCCTTGCACTTCGAGGCAGGGGAGTGTGGGACTATGGCATGGAGCAGTGTCTGGGGGAGTGGAGGCTTTGGGGCTGGGCTGGCTTCATGCAGGGTGGGAGGCATCTTCAGGGTCTGAGGGGGCTGGTGAGCCTCCAGCTGAGTTGCACAGGGATGTCAAAGCGCAGAGGGTAACGGGGCAGTCCTGGGGCAGCAAGAAACACCAAAATCTCCTTGCCAGTGCTGGGCAGTGGTACCAGTGCCCAAACAAGCCGGGACATTGAGTGCTGGGGCCAGGCTGTTATGAAATGTCCTAGTGAGGGTGGCCAGAGAAACCCTGAGAAAGCAGGGCTGTGGGTGGGGGCTCCTGGGGGCCAAAATCATGGCTCTAATGGTCATGCCAGGCCGATGGATACATCTAGGCTCCGTCATCAGTGAAGGAGCCTCATCCATATGTATTCAGCAGATTGTGGTGTCAGGCTGAAACAGGGAGGGGGAAAGAAATCCTTTGGTAGATTCTTGAGGGAAACTTGTTGCCCCAGCCCATATGGAAGGGGTAACGAAGCAGGCTTATTGCTCTGCCCTTACCAGCTGGTGATGTGTCTGTGCCTCTGTGCCCCCTTTGCAATGGACGGAGAGAGGGTTTGGGATGGAGGGATCAGCAGTGGCTCATCCTTCTTGTTTGCCACACAAAAAGCCTTTTTCTTCCTCCTGGCTGGGCTCCAGTGAGGAAAACAAACTCAATTAACATGACGGCTGAGAAGAGGCAGGCGAGCTGGCATTTAGCATTGCAGCTTTTCAGACACAGTAATTCTTCAGTGTGGTCTGTTAGGAACTGCTGTGGCAGTGGCGGGCACCAGTCCAGCTCCAGTTATAGGCAGGTCTGGGGGCCTTGGCTGGGATCAGCCAGGACTTCCTTGGAGTGCACAGCAGGAGAGGTGAGGATGTGTCTGCAGATCCTCACTCAGCTTTGTCACCCAGCAGAGCTGGTCCTCAGTTTCCCTTCTTACAAAAACAGGGGGCGCGGATAATTTGGATGTCAGTGGCAGAGGGGACAAGTGGCTCAGCCGTGGTTTGGGGGATGACGGTGGCTCCTGACATCAGCCAGGCTGCTGGAGGGCATCGCATCACCCCAGCTGGGGCAGGTTGCAGCGGAGGTTGCAGCAAAGGCACGTGAAGGTTATGTGCATCCTCTGCACGCCACAGGGCTGGAGGCCACGTGGGAGCTGGGGCAGCCTGGCCGTGTTGGTGGGGACCTTCCCTGGGTGATGACCTGCCAGGAAGGTGAAGGAGCAGGGTGAGGCACTGTTGCAGCTTCATGGTTTCCGGCACTTGAGCTGTCTGCTGGGAGTGAGGGTGAGCCCTGGGCACAGCGAGGTGCTGAGCCAGGAGACGTGGCTGTGGGCACTGCCCCAGCACAAACAGTCACCCGGCACAGGAACTGCCAGCCCAGCTTTCTGCTGGGACAAGAGGCAGAGAGCCCTGGCATCACCCTCATCTACAGCGTCTCTGCTGGATTTTTGGGGATTTGAACTCGGAGAACAGCTGAATCCTTGGGCTACCACCACCTGGGCAAAACTTGGCATACAGGACCCAAAGCTCTGCTCTGAGCCCAAACCCTCACCTTTTCTGCTCTTTTCTAGGCTTTGCTTGGGTCATTGCCCTGACTGACTATGCTGAAGGTAGTGAGGATTGTTCCTCAAGCCAGAAATTAATTTTTTTTACTCTTCCTCTATCCAAAACCATTTTATGGGAGCCAGAGACACTCTGCACCCAGCTGGCTCCTGGTCTGAGGGCCCAATTCCTCATGCACAGCCATGAGCCAAGGGTGAGCCAGCCCTTTGCTATCAGAGGAACTTCACACACGCAGCCAGGGAAGAACACATGGTAAGTGCCACTGGATTCCCCAGCTAATTGGGATCCTATGGGAGAAGCAGAGGGGAAAAACCAGCAGGAAGGGAGTGAGCGTGCATGTCATGGTGCAAACACAGTGACTCAGGAGATGCACATGTCCACCTAAGGGGCCCAATTAACAGTGTTTTAATAATGATTATTATAAGAGTTGACTCAGTGCTCTAAAATGCTTTGAAGCTGAGAAGTGCTGCACTTTATACCTGTTATTAAAATATGTTCCCACTTAGTGGACCCTGCAGTCAGCATCTCCTCATGTGCAGCACCCTGGAGGTGAAGTTTTGCTCACAGACACCTGCCAGAGGGAGGGCCTCATGTTTATTATCTGGGTTGAATCAAACATCTCTACTTTGCAAGTCACAGTTCTTCTTTCCTTCTGATGCATTTTTAGCGCCTGCGGCAGACATTTATAGGGCAGAGGGCCCAAGATATCTAATTTTGCTCTTGTACTCTTGTTTCTAGACAGTAGAAATGACCAGGGAAAGCTGGTTTTTATGTTCTTTCCCCTCACTCTCTGAGGAAAGTAGACCTTCACATATGAAACCCCCAAGACCTCCCTGGCTTTGCCCTCTGCCCCTTGAACCAGACAGACCTGAGAATAGGCTCCAAAAGGTATTTTATAGATTGAGCATCCACACATTTTGTTTAGGGAGCAAGACTGTTTCCAGTGAGTCCACAGCTCAGTCACTGTCCACATCATGAGTCCACATACACACTGGGACCCTCGTGGTGCCCTGGCTCACCTGCCCACACATGCCAGGCACACAAGTGCCCTTTCAGACACACAAAACAAACCACCGGCCCTTCGAGCGCCGGAGTCTCTCCACCAGCACCAGCAGTTCCCTGTGGAACAGGTTCACTGGCTCTTTAAATCCAGCTCCATCAATAATTTACTCCTCTCTTGCAATTCATCAAATATTTATCCTCCCCATGCATTTCTCAGCCTGGACATGTCACTACGAGGGTAGAGGCAAGTGCTGGGAAGTTACTGCTCCTGGAAACTCAGCATTGCCACAGTACTATCAGCTTCCTTTTCTCCTTTTCTTGGCTTCATGGCTCCTCAACCCTGTGATTTCCTGCCTTCCCTCTCCTCATCACCCATCTTTGAAAATTTTTTCTCCTTCTATGAGACATGTCAAAGGCTCTGGCTCAGAAGTCCTGAAGAGTTTGTGGGGTTTTTTGGCCTTACAGAGTTTTGAACCTTTTGACTAATTTGCTGAATTTGCCAATGAGCTCAAGGTTGTACTTACTATGTTTCCGTAAATTTAGTTAAAACATGTTTATGATAGAGTTGCTGTTCATGCTCCCACAGAGAAAGCTGAGTGCACCTCATAGCAGCTTTCAGGGAGTGAAGTTAGGAAGTTCGTGTTCTGGGTCCAAATAACCTCCAGCTTAACCAGCTTAATACAGAAGCTTTATTGCTTCTGTAAAGCCTGAGGATTGCAAACTTGGCATTACACTGACTGGGTGACTCCACTCTGTCTCTGCTGCCCCTTGGACAGTGTTCCAAGCAGGCAGTGGGGTCCTTGTGTGGGGGTGAATGTGCTGGATGAGGCTGTTTCTGGGGTTTGTGCATTAGCACAAAGTGATGAAGGTGCAAAGCAGCAGGGCAAAGAGGTCCCTCTGCTCCTGTGATCTCCTGCTCTTTCCCTGGAGAAGTTTTTGGACTCTTTGAAGTCAGAGAAGCCATAGCTCAGAGCACATGGGATTTGGGAGAGGGTTCTAGGCTCTGCTGCTCCCAGCTCTTGTCAACACAGACCCTAAAGCAGCAAGGAGTTAAGTAACCCTTGCTGAAGGTCTCAAGTGTGCGTTTGAGTTGGACTTGATGATCTTTGATGGGTCACTTTCAGCTCTATATTCCATGATTTGCTTTCTGCACTCCTGGTGTCATCATGGATTGGAGCTGAGGTCTGTGTGGAGGAGGAACAGGGCTGGGTTCCTCTGGAGCTCACTGAAAGGTGGTGTGGGAACAGGCAGGAGCTGTGCAGAGCCAGAGCTCTGCCAGAGCCCTGCTGCCCACAAGGAGTTGCTCCTGAGGGTGGTGGAGCTGCCCCAGCCTTAATAAAAGGCTTTGCCATATCCATGTGCATGGAGGGACAGCACCCTGTTGACAGATACTGCTGCTGGCTGCATATCATTAGCACACACACTCGGGAGAGGGCTGGTGCCAGCAGGGGTGTGAACTCTCTCTTGTTTCACCTGAGCACAAATACAGAAGAATGTCAGGAGGACAGACTTCCCTTGAATCCCAGGTTTGTGTTCGTCCTGGCACGGGAGGCAAGAGATGCGGGCAAGTGGTTGTGTCCTGCCAGCAGCTTGCTGGGGCGGGGGCTGGCACGATGCGAATGGAGATGCTACTGCAGTGTCCAGCTCTTGAGGAGTGCAGAAACCTAATCTCCACTTTCTCTGAAACTGGATTCTCAGGATGTGCTGATACCAATGTGCTTCCAGCTGTGCTATCAAGACCAAGCACAGTACAGCAAAATCCCCCACAAAACCACAATGCCGAGGCCAATGACAGCAAATTCACTCTTATTCTCTCCTGCCAACATTCCCCTTTGTGCTGCAGATTTCCCCAGGTGCCAAGGAACAGGTGGGTGGGAAGGTACAGCAGCTGAGGGGTTTCAGAACCACTGCTGAGGATGGATGTTTCATGGTAGGATCCCAAGGTGTCCAACTCAGGATGTGGCATACAGAGAGGCATTTTGGCATGCCCCACCCCCAGAGTCTGAATGAAGCCAAGATCTGAAGACAGAATCTGACTAGAATTTAATGGGATATTTGAGATTTGAAATTTTATAACAAGCTTAAGGTCTGAGATGGAATCAGACTCATATCTCAGTTCTGGGCTATTCAGAACCTGGCTTGCCCTCCTCCAGAAGTTGATTTGATGTGGGAACATGTTTTTCTTGAGACCTAAATTCAAGTCACATTGCCACAGACCTGCACGTGGGGCATGTGATTCCATGTGAGTAGCACACCTCTCCAGAAGACCCCTTTAAAATTAAGTTGCAGGAACCAGAGGTGTGTAGCTTGATATTTCAAGGAGTCAACAGTTCATGGTGCTGATTTGCCCCTGCACAGCTGGGAATATCTCAGTGGAATCTGTCATCAATCCCTGCATGCTAACCAGTTGTTTTTCTTGCTGCCTAGGGGCGATCCAGACAAATGTGACATCTGGGGGAACACCCCCCTCCACCTGGCAGCAGCCAACGGCCACCTGAACTGCCTCTCCTTCCTCATCTCGTTTGGGGCCAACATCTGGTGCCTGGACAATGACTACCACACCCCACTGGACATGGCAGCCATGAAGGGGCACATGGAGTGTGTGCGGTACCTGGACTCGATCGCTGCCAAGCAGAGCAGCCTCAACCCCAAGCTGGTGAGCAAACTGAAGGACAAGGCCTTTCGGGATGCGGAGCGGAGGATTAAGGACTGCGTGAAGCTGCAGAAGAAGCACCACGAAAGGATGGAGAAACGGTACAGAAAGGAGATGTCAGATAATTCAGATACCATGAGCTTTTCCAGCTATTCAAGCAGCACCTTAAGCAAGAAGTTCCAGCACATGTCTATGGTGACTTCCCTGCCATACTCACAAGCCACCATCCATGGCACAGCCAAGGGAAAGACGAAAATACAAAAGAAATTAGAGAAGAAGAAGCAGGTAGACGGGACATTCAAGATCTACGAGGATGGGAGGAAAAGCGTGCGGTCTCTGTCTGGTTTGCAGCTGGGCAACGACATCATGTTTGTGAAGCAGGGCACATACGCCAGCCCCAAGGAGTGGACTCGCCGCAATATCCGAGACATGTTTCTCACGGATGAAGACACTGTCTCCCGTGCCATAAGCGACCCGGGTTTGCACATGGACTCGGCCCACTCCGAGGTCAGCACTGACTCCGGACACGACTCCTTGTTCAATCGCCCTGGGCTGGGCACCATGGTGTTCCGGCGCAACTACGTCAGCAGCGGGCTCTTCGGGATCGGCCGTGAGGACGGGGGCACGCTGGGGGAGGACAGCGCCGACGGGATGGGCGTCAAACTGCGGAGCCGCCTGCAGCGCTCGCCAAGTCTCAACGACAGCATTGGCAGTGCCAACAGCCTGCAGGAGAGGAACGCAGAGGAGCTGCCCTGGGATGAGGTGGAGCTGGGCTTAGACGATGACGACGAACCAGATACCAGCCCCTTGGAAACTTTTCTGGCTTCCCTGCACATGTTTGAGTTCATCTCCATCTTGAAGAAGGAAAAGATTGACTTGGAGGCCCTCATGCTGTGCTCAGACAATGACCTGAAGAGCATCAATATCCCATTGGGCCCCAGAAAAAAGATTGTGGATGCCATCCAGAGGAGACGACAAACACTGGAGAAGCCAGATGTCATTGTAGACACTGAACTGTAAGTAGGAGATGGGGTGTCTGAGAGGTTAAACCCTTCAGCAAGTGGAGATGTGGATAATGTAAGGTCTTGTTTTCAACCTGCTTGGAAGAGTAGGAGTCCAGGTAACCTCAGTACTTCTGTGTGTGGGCAAATTCTTGCTTGTGTGGAAAGGATGAGAGTTTGGAGAGGTGGCAATAGCGTTAGTTCATTACTCAACAGCCCTAATGTAACTGGGCAGGATGTGAAGCCCTTGTTTCGTTTCATAACCCATATGAATGCAGACTGCTCTGTGGTCTGATGCTTCTCAGTCCATGTAGCTGAGATTTTCAACCATGCTCAGACTTGTCTTGACTCTTCACCTTTTGACGACATTAGGAAATCAACCGCAATTCCCAGTGGGAGCAGGCTGACGGCAGTGCCCAGTGGCATTGGGAATCCTTCCCCAAATGCTTGAGATCTTACTCAGGCCTCTGGAGACTGCATATCTGGGTTGGAGTTGTTGGTGTTTTATGGTGTTTCCAGGGTTTGGTTGGAAGGGTTAAAGGTCCGTGTGCCTGCCAGAGAGGTGATGGGAAGGCCACATGCACGGACACCCCAATTCACTGTGTTGTGGGCTTCCCAGCCTTCAGATATCTGTGTGCTGCTTTTACAGCCTTTCAGTACAGCTTTTTCTTGGATCCTCAGGGTGCTGATAGATTTTTCTCTTTCTCTTTGCAGATAGCAGCAGCATCTTTTTTTTTTTTTTTTTTTAAATGCTTGAGAAATAAACCCAGTTCTAAGTTGCCAGAAAACACAAGCCAGAGACTCCCTTCCTGGGGCAGCTGAAAGCTACAGCCATCCCCACCAGTCCTACGGGACTGCTCCCTTGCTCTGCTCCATGTCTGTGTGATGCTCCTGGGTGGTTCTTGGCACGGAGGGAAGACAGCCGAGATGGGACCAGGCAGCTCCAACCTGCCAACCTTCAAGGGAACGTGGTCTCCCACTTGCTGGAGGAAGGAGTGAGCTGCACAGATGGCTGGGACGCTGCTGTCACAGGCTGTGAGACCACACCAAGCCATGAACGGAAGGAGATAATGCGGTATTTTCAAAGGGACCCAAAATAAATAATTACAATCCATTCTTCCCTGAGCAAGTGGTTGTTTTGGGGTTTGGCCTTGAGGAGCAGAGCGTTGGGGAATTCTGCTCTCTCTTCTGGTTCTTATTTGGTGAGAAGCACCATCTTGTCTGGCGCTATGTTTTTGGAAGGGAGTTCTGATTGCCATGGTCTCAGTTTGAGATGTGCCAGCCCTGACTTTGGCCAGCTGGTGCCCAACAAGTCTGTGAGTCCAGTCTGTGCTGTCTTGAGGGCAAAATCCAGAATGAAGATGATGCATTGAACATGTTGGTAGTTGCCTTCCAGTGGTCAAATGGCTGTTTCACAGACGCAACATTTCTGTCCCATCTCTCCAGGGCACTGAGCTGTGTCAGCAGTTTGTGTGCAAAAGACCTTGCCTCTGAAATCCAGGAATTTCCCAGGACTGAGCACAGCACCGGGCTGCAGCCCAGAGCCTCTTCTGAGCATCCCTGATGTATCAGTGCTCAAAGCACAGCTCTGAACTGCAGTGTCAGGTGTTTCCACAGACCCATCCCATCGACCATTGCACTCCCAGCTCCACTGCACCATTTTACATGTGATCTATGAATGGCTCCTGGGTTGCAGGAGTTTCTGGGGTGCAGCAAGAGGATGAGCAGTGACATATCCTAACAAGAGAGAGTCAGCAGCCTGTGCCATGGGGTGTCGGCAAAGTGCCTGTTCAGGCTGTGATGCAGACTGCCAGATCAGAAAAATGCTGCACACGTTGTTACTGGCATTGCTTATCCACTTTCTCTCAGGGATGCAAATGATAAGGAATGACCTGTGTGTGCTCACCCCAGGCCAGGCTTAGTCCCTTTGGAGCTGCAGAGGCTGTAGTTATGCTGTTTGGAAGACAGGGATTTGTTTGGTGTGAAGCAGCTGTGCTGCTCTCTGCCTGTGCTTGCCCTGGGTGTGTGGGTGTAGGGGAGGAAAATTACTCTTTGCAAGTTAGAAATACTAAGGTGTTTCTCTATCCTGCTGCTCCTTGAGTGGCTGAATCCCCACCAGCAGAGGTGTGGGGTCCCAGCCTCGTGCCACTGCACACAGAGATGCTCTGGCATCCTCTGAACACCATCACTGCACTGAGGGTCTGAGATCTTTCTTCACAGATGTAAACTGATTCCGTTTTTTAAAGCATTTTTTAAGACCTAACAGTGCATTTATATTTGAAATTACAAGTTCTGCATAACTTTTGGCTCGATTTACAGGCAAAAGGGCGAGCGATCAGATGTGCTGAGTCAGCGAGTTCTCCAAGAAGGCTGCACTACCCCGGCCCCAGCACTGTTTTCTTTGGTCCCTTTCCAAAGCCCGGGGCTGGTGTCCCAGCAGGGAGAGCAGTGGCTTGGCTGATGTCACAGCTCCCTCTGCCGGGACCGGGTCTGGGAGAGCAGGATAGGACTCACAGCCCACTGGGATCCACTGCTGGCAGCAGGACCTGCACCCTCAGGCCAGTTTTCAGGTGAGGCTGTGATCACTAAACTCACCATCTTCCTCATGCACATGTGAACCTCATCCAAGCTCTCTGCCCCTTCTCTGGATAACTGCCAGAGCACCTGCTGCCCACCATGAACCAGTTCCCAGCCCCAATTTCCCCGGGGACGGGTCGTGCCTTTGAGTCTGTGCTGGGTGCAGGAGGGGAGTGATTTGCCATGGCTCCCTCCAGTGCCACTCCAGTGCAATGGGGACCAGTTTATGCCAGCAGATGACAAAGAGAAGTAGATCTATTGGCTTGGCACCCACTGGAGACTTTAGCAGGCCAGACACTGGGAAGTGGAGGGTATTTCAGAGCTCTAGGCACCTGGGGTGTGCACACTCCCTAACTTTTGCCTTTTTGCTTAGGAGCACCCAAGCAGTTGCTGATGTTGAGCTGATGCTGACAGATCCTCTCTCCCAACTTGTCTTTCCTTCAAAGAGCCAGTGAAAGGTTTGGTGACACGACAGTACCCAAGTGCCATGGGATGTGTCCCTGCATAGCTAAGATCAAGCCCAAAAATGCCACTTGGGATCACCAAGCCCTGAGATCAACGTGGTCACCTCCGTGACGCAGGGAGAGACCAAAACTGAGCTGTGGCGTCAATGCAGTGTGGCAGAGCCCAAGAGATGGGCTCTGGGAGATGAGGAGGGTGGTCTGTGGACATGGAGTGGCTGTCACCGGCACCAAAAGCCCCAGAATAAGCACCTGCCTTTGGATCTCCTGCACGTTCCTTGTCTTGAGGTTTGGTCCATGGTTTCTAGCCAGGTTTGTCCCACAAAGTGTGGGGCCACAGCCCTTGCAAGACACAACATCCAAAGCCCTGGCCAAAGAGATGTTTCCTGCATTCCAACCCCCCCGTCCAGCTGCGTTGCTGCATCCCACTGGGCTCATGATGGAGCCAGGCTCCTCTTGCCCTGGGCATGAGGAGGGAACGTGGCTGTCCCCAGGTTCTCAGAGCTCAGCTTGCCCTGTGGCCGCTCTGCCCATCGGAGCTTCTACGGGAAAACCTCATGGTGCTCATTACACTCCACAACTGAGAACAACAAGCTCCTTTCGGAGAGGGTGCTTGTGAAAGCAGGGTGGAGGCCAGGGCTGGCACACCCTGGAGAACACCCTTAAATACCCTCCCAAACAGAAACCCAGCCAGGCAGCAGGTTTCCCCGACCCACTGCTGCCAATGAGCAAACACCGTCCCTTGTCCCTGCCCGTGGCACCAGAGCAGTCAGACACAGGGCAGGTCCTGCAGTGGATGGCAGCATGTCCCCATTAGGGAACCAGTGACCCTGGGGATGGTTGTCCTGTAATGCCCCAAGCCACAAACACCAAACCGCCCCATGCCTTGTTAAATGGGGCTTCCCAGCAAAACCAGTCCCCTGGGTTTAGCTTGAACACGTGTTTCCTTGCCCCTGACGGTGTAGGAGGTGGTGTGTAGGGAGTGGAGAAAGGCCAGTGGACCATGCCAGTGGTCTAGCCATGGCATGGACACTCCATCCTCGAGCTGGACATCCCCAGCTCCTCCGCTGAAGGAGCATTGCTCACAAAAGTGATGCTGATTCCCAGGCCCTGCCTTTATTCCCAGGCAGCTGCTGCAAGGAGGGATGTACTGGCACTCGTTAGCACTCAGGTGCTCCAGACCACAGTCTGGAGTGGGGACAGAGCAGGGGAGTTTTTAGGAATGACTGAGGTCATACGGTGGTGGTGTTGGAGATGTGGGTTTGCAGGCACCGTTGCAGCATTCCTGCTCAGCTGCTGGGTATCACCACTGGCTCCTGGGGGTGCGGCTGCTTCCCCAGGCTGCTGGCAGCACCATGTTATTGGCTGCTGCCATTGGATGGCATGTGTGCTCAGCCTTGCCATGTGGGATTGACACGGGAACTGAGAAACGATATCAACCACAGGACACCAGGTAGGTCCCACAGGACACTAGATAGGTCCTACAGGTGGAGGGGACCAGGGAGAGGCATCCTCCTTGGCCTGGAGCATCTTGTCCTCAGCCCTGCCTGGTGCTCCTCTCCCTCAGGCTCGCCTGAAGTTGGTGACAGCCACGGTGCCCACACCGGAGGGTGACTCTGGGGTCCAGGACCTGCCAGGCCAGCGTGGGCCATTTCACCCCGCTTGCTTAACTATTTCCTGCCCATCCCACCAGGGATTCACTTCCTGGCCCAGCAGCTGAGTAATGCATGGCTGCAGGAAGGTGCATGGCCAGGATGGAGGCGAGGGGCAAGGGGATTGTTGCAGAGCACCCCCGGCATGCTCTGGCTTTGCCACGCCTTGAATGGTGTCCCCTGGCAGCCCAGCACAGGGTTGGATGTGGCACTGATACAGCCTGGGTTGGATGCAGAACCTCACAGGGGCCTTGCAACTGCTTTTGGGGGTCTCCATGGCTGTTCCCAAAACCAAAGTGCCCCAAAAGGCAGGAGCATGGACCGAGCTCAGCATGTCTTCCCAGTGACACAGTTGCTGAGTGGGCCACGAAAGTGGGAGAAGTTGAGAGCCATTTTATTTAAATTCTGGATTTGGATATTAACAGGGCAAACAATTTTCTACATTTGCAATTCATAAATTTCGTACTTAATGCAATTCACAAGTATTAGCAAAATATCAAGCAATGCCATGGATTCTGACACCGGTTTTCTCAGGGGTGGAGTGAGCTCCCTGGTACCCATTGTCCGGGTACCCATCATCCTGGCTTGCTCCCAAGAAGGAGCACAGGGACACACCTGCAGATGGCACTGGGCATCCCAGGGGAAGCCAGGGCAGAGAAAGGTGTGAGGCATCACCAGTGCCCTGGGCCCACTCTGGATTCATCCCACTGGGCACTGACAGTGCTGCTGCGAAAAAGTGTGCTTGGAGCACAGGCACCACCTGATCATCCCAGGTCATCACCCAGGACATCATCATCCCCAGCTGCTGAACATCCCTGGTCCCCTGTAACACCCAGGCTCTCGCACAGCCCTGAAACCAGCAGTGAGGATGGGCTCACAGAAACACTGCTTCAGGGAAACTGAAACTGGGGAACTATTTTAGGAGGACTTGACTCGAGCCCAGTGATGGAGCTGGCTCTGTGCCACTCCACGTGCTGGGGTGAGAACACTGAGCTCTCAGGCACAGCCCCAAGCACCACAACATCCCCTGCATGAACAAAGGGTCAGCTCAGCAGGGACACCTGCGTCCCAGGGGTGATGGATCAGCTCAGCAGGGACACGTGGGTCTCAGGGGTGATGGCAGGTGGGAAACCCTCAGTAGCTGGGACAATACCAACAGTGGCTCCTCAGCAGTGCTGGTAGCTGTGACCATGCTGTGCCTGGGGCAAACACCTGCACTGCAGGACTGATGCTCTGGATGGCCTGTACATCCTGCTCTGGACACTCTGGTGGGAGAAAGCTGGGGGGCAAAGGCACTGAAGGGGCTGAGGGACCCTTGGCTAGTGTGGGGCCAGGCCAATGACTAGTCACTGCATGTACTGTGGCACCGCCTGCCCTGTGGCACCGGGGATCCCTGCTCACAGAGCCTGAGCTCCAGGGTGGCTCTGAGGGCTGTGGTGATGCCAGCTTTCATCATTATCTCTCACTTTCTTGGAGTGACAGAGACAACCTTCCTGCTGCTCCTGATCTCTGTCTAAGCTTTAACCTTTCAGTCTGTACTTTGACAACAACTATATCTTCCTGTTGCAGGACACCAAGCTCTAACACATCAGCACTCTACACAGCCAGCAGAGCCACCCAGCCCGGAAAGTCCTGGTGGGACCAGGAGCAGCCATCACCAAAAGAGACACCTGGGTGAAGGCTGGGCCACCCAGTTCCTCATGGAACTGCACTGGCTGGAGCGGCAAGTGCAGGGCTGCCAGGGTGGCATCCAGCCCAGAAAGCATCTAAACCCAGACAGTATGCAAGCATGGATGGACTTCCCAAGGGTCCCATCTCCTTTCTGCTGAGGCTGCAGCCGCCACTGCCTGGGCAGAGGTAGCAGCAGGCTCAGCACAATGCTGCGTTGGCCCAAGGACGAGCTCTGCCCTCGCAGGAGGCGCCAGTGACAGATCTGTCTGCCACAACATCCCTTTGTTCCCATCCATTATCTCTACCCCAGGAAACAGCAAAACTGGGCAGACATGACCTTGCCCAAGCAGAGCCTGAGACCCTCACCCATGCTCATCCCCCCAGGACACTGCCCTGGGCTCTCTGGCTGTGTTTTGGAAATGCACCCATGTCTGGGATGGCTGGACTTTGCATGTCCTCATCCCTGGAGTGCAGTGCTGCCAGCTGTGGGCAGTGCTGATGACCAGCGTAGAGGAACGTGTGGGAATCCCAGAATGCTGACAGGCCTGAACAGGGCAGAAGCCGGATTCTGGTGCTGTCTCTTATGTCTGCGGTGATAAACCCACAGCCTGGCCCTTCTCCACAGCCACGAACAACCCCTGAGTGTGGCACTGTGGCTCGGCTGACCCGGGATGGCTGCAGGTCACAGCACCGGAGTCAGATGGGGATGCCACCCCCAAATCCTTCCACATCCCTGGCACTGCAGACCTCCCACACCAACATCCCTTATTTCAGCACCTCGACCCCACCAGTGTTTTGGAGCAGACTTCCCAGGGCAGGAGGATCCCGTGGAGTCCCACGAGGCCAGGGAAAGGTGAGCAGCGCGGCTGCCCGCTTGGGGAGGGATGGGGAGCTGCACAGGACATCCACGACCCCATCGGAGCCGCTACCTCCGGAGGAGCAGGGCGCCCAGCCCTCGGCCCCGCTCAATAACCGAGCTAACGAGAGCCGCTGTCAACAAGTCCGCAGCTCCCCAGCCGGCGCAGGAAGGACGCCTGCTCCAGGGATCCGGGAGGAGAAACGGAGAAACCTGTTTCACTGACCTTGCTCCATCACCGCCTTCTTGGCTGCGCCGGGGCGCGGGGGACGCGTCGGGCGGGAGGGAGGACGAGCCCCCGCTCCGTCGATGCCGAACCTCGGCGCTGCTCCTCGCCTGCCTGCGGAGCCTCGCTCCACCCCTCATCGGCTAATAAAGCCTCCGCCGCGCCGGTCCCTCCTTTGCCACTGACTCACGAGTTGACCCAGCCCAATCCCCGAACTGCCCCGCACTTCCATTTTCTGACCTACAAAGCGCGGCTCATCCCCGCCACTCTCCTGCTCCTTTACATAAGAGCACCCGGCTCCTAACCAAACCCTGCGGCACTGGGACACCCAAGGGATGCCCGAGGGGGGACAGTGGATGCTCGATGGTGGAGTAAGGGCTCGGTCACCCGTGCCCAGAGAGGTGGACCCCGGCTGTGGTTTCATGGGTGCTGCACAGCCCTCGAGGGCACTCGCTGACACCCACAGACAGCATCTCTCCAGGGCTTTGCTCGCCTTTCAGGGACTGGGAGGGGGAGGTGAGCAGCAGGTGCTGTTCTTGGCATGGTGTCCTGCTTTAGTGCCAGGGAATGCCTTCATTCCCCTGTCCTGGTGCTTTGGCACCCCTCCAGTACCCCGAAACTCGGCCAGTCGGGTTTGGAAAGCAGGCCAGGGATGGCTGGGGAGGTGGAGGCTTTATGGGCCCCTGTCAGACTGTGATGGGGTATGCTGGACTCATCTCCACTGCTGGTCAGGGAGCAGCTCTGGCCGCATCCTGCCCCTTCTCCTCTCATCTAGGAAAAGCATAAAAACATCCCTTTTTTTTTTTCTTTCTTTTTTTTTTCCCCCAGTTACTTTCACAGACAATGGCAAGTGCTGCTCCGTGTGAAGCAGGACTGTGCCCCAAAAGGTCCTGAGGTGGAGGATGATCATCCTTGGGTCACAGTGGGGATCAGGTGACAGCCCCTGCCAGCATCCCTGTGGGAAGGCTGCAGGGTGGCGGGGCCCCCAGGGTACTCAGAAGATGCAAGGATCCCCAGAGAGTGAGACCCTGGAGCTTTGTGTCCCAGGACTGGATGCAGTGCCAGGCCAGGATGGGTTGGGAGAGGAGCTGGCTCAGCCGTGGCCCAGCGCTGTCTGACGTAACAGGTTATACAATCCAGTGCAGGCAGGGTGCTGGGAGCAGCATCAGCGTGTCTGTGACCGGAGCCCTGCTCCGGCTCCAGGATAACACCTACAGGAATAGGGACAGCCCTGCCCTGTGCTGGGCATCCCTCGTGAAAACCTGGGGTGGCAGTGAGGGCTCCCTGACCCTCCCCAGGAGACATTTTGGAGGTGCCAAGACAGGCTCTCTGGTGCCAGCGGAGCAGCATGGCTCCTCCCTGCTGGCACCAGGTGAGAGATCAGCCCCTGGTATTTGAGGCAGGCGGCTGAAGGTGTTACTCACCTGGCCCGGGGCTGCTCTGCTCCGCAGGGCAGAGATGCCACGTGCTCAAATCACCTTTCCCAAGGGAGGATCAGCCAGTGCCTCCTGGGTGGCTTTCCATGCCAGGGGGGATGAGCAGGTCCCCAGCCCTCCTCAGGCATCCCACATACTCCAGAGGCTGGAGGAGGTGACATGGAATGAGTGTCTTCTTCTCTGAAGGGGACCACAAGCTCGCTTTCTCACCTCCCCAGGGACAGGTGATGCCGAGGACTGTGCCAGCCCTGAAAGCAGGATAAGGCTGTGATGGGACTGAAGGCTGAAAGAATTACCTTTTTACACTGTTTCTTCCCAAAATTATTATGTATGCACAGAAGGGGTGGGAGCTGGCAGCTCTGACTCTCTCTCCTCAGATGTCCTCCCCACCCTGAATCCCCAGCAGCCCTGCCACCAGCAGAGCCTTCCCAAGAGACTGAGGGCAATCTGCCCTGCACTTCCGTGGGACAGGGAATGGGCACTGGAACCCACTCACGATATCGCTGTGGACTTGTCTTCTGGAAAGGTAATTTTGTTGACCACAAGACTTTTTACTATGGGAAAGGGAGACCTACTGCTAGGGGAAAGCAGAGCTTATGGGGATATTTTTCTGCGTCTGACAGCAGGTTTTCTCCCACTCTGGAGCAGATGGAGTGCATTCCTAGGTGACAAGTTGTCCCGTGGGTTTGGGAAAAGCCATCAATCCGTGTGCAGGCTGAACCTGAGATTTCCCATGACCTTCAAGGAGGCTGGTTTCAGCCCTTTTTCCAACAAAACATGAGTCTTAGTCACCTCTCTACCAACAAATGTCACTGTTTTCTGAGGGCATCACCTTTGCCACATGCCAGAAGGAAATATCCTTCTTGGAAGTGGACTCAGGCTGGGCAGCAGGGCTATTCCCAGAACTGCCTCTGGCCTCTCTTGGTAAATTCTGCTATCAGCTCCCTGGCCAGGCATGCCAGGCTCCAGCTGGCCATGGCCCAGCCAGGCATGTGGCCACAAGATGCCTTCTGTGTTTCCTGGCGGATCCAGCTGCCCTTGGGCTCCCTGGGCTGGCAGGTGCCAGGGTGGTGCTGGTGGCACCTTGTGAGCCCTCTGTGTGTTTCGGAGGAACCCTCTGGGCTGTGCCAAGGGCCCTATGACGCTCATAGTGCCACCATAGGCACTGCAGGAGGCCACTCTTATCTCGCCTTGGGCCAAGCTTGGCTCATTGTTGATTGTTCTATTCTCAATCAGGAAGAAAGGTAAAAACAAACCCTACTTTTTCTGCAGAACTGCTCTCTGAGTCTCCATTCCTGATGTGTCACTGTCCAGGTGTGACACTCTTGGGACAGCAAGAACCCTCTGGAGGAACGTGGCCATCCGAAGGACCAGAAGAGCCCTTGCAGGATGAAGCAATGGCTTTAGGGCTGAGTTCTTGTTCATTTTGCACCCAGCCTCACCCCTGTAGTCCCTCTCTCCCTGTGCCCTCCAGCCCAGCAACTCCCAGAACCAGAGGATGGAAAACTGTGGAAATCTGATGAGGATGCTGAGGATGGCTCGGAGGCCCTCTGGCCCCCTGGGCTGGCAGGGCAGCCAGCTCTACCTGCCACAACAGCTTCTACACCCACAGTTTAGCCCTAACCTGGTTTCTATTCTAAGCCCTTTTTTTTTTTCATGAGCCTCCTCCCTCTTTTGCTGCGCCCCACTTTGACCTCCCGCCAGTGAGCTCTGGCTGCTGCTGACCCCGATCTCAGCAGGACCTGGCTGAAGTCGGTAATAAAATGGACCAGTGAGGTGAGGTTGCTTGGGTCAGGGTGGCTCCTGCTTCCCCAGGCTGGGATTAAGGAGCAGCACATTGGATTTGCCTGCAATGGCTTATGGTGGGAG
The DNA here is from genome assembly GCA_013397755.1 of Cnemophilus loriae. Lineage (NCBI taxonomy): Eukaryota > Metazoa > Chordata > Aves > Passeriformes > Corvidae > Cnemophilus > Cnemophilus loriae. The sequence goes on from VZTF01000417.1 coordinate 639,893, forward strand.
GGGAAAAGAAGGAGGAATGGGGCCAGGGAGACTTTTCTTTTGTGGGAAAACCAGTTGGAGGATGAACAGCTTTCCTGGTGTTTGTGTTTTCTTAGTGGGCTGCAAAAATGCCGTTTTTAAGGCACTGGGGATGGAAGGTAGCTTCTTCGCCCAGTGCTTCTGGCAGGGCTGGGTTTGAAGCCATGTGCCAGCGAGAGCTGACCCACAACCTCCTCAGGGCTCCTCCAGATATTCCCTTGGTTGACTGGGATCCGAAGCACCACTTCTCCAAGGGTATCATTAGAAGAATCGTGTTTTTCCAAGCTAACTGGTTGTATGGGTCTGGCTGTGCTGATGAAATAGCTGCCAGGCAGCATGTGAGTTATCCCTCTGGATGGCAGGGAGCACTGGGCACTCGCCTGGGAGAAGAAACAAAAACTGCCCTTGGTGAGGGCCCAGTTCAGCAGGGCTCTGCTGGGCTGCGTGTGCCCACTGGGAAGAAAGTAATGGAGCAAGTGGACACACTGGGTGCTGTTTGGATGTGTCTCTAAGCCTGGCAGGAAGATAGAGCTGAGACAGACCCTCTCCCCATCCCCTCAGCTCAACTATCATCTTTCTGCAGCAGCCGAAAGTGGGAAAATAGGTTACAGCCACATGAGACTGGCGAGGTGGGGACGCATTCTTGGAGTCCAGCTGGATTTGGGCAGCCCTTTGGCTCCCAACCAACTTCCCAGCCTGAATGAGTGACGCAGCACACTGGATTCCCAGCTCAGCCGGGCAGCTCGCTCCCTTCCAGCACTGCCTCCCGGGCATGGCCGGTTACATCATGGCCCTGGCTGCCCTCGCCTACCCTGCGGCCCGAGCAGCGTGGGATCGGGCACCTGCCCGGGGACCGTGGCACCTAATTGCTGTTTGCACCCAGGGTGGCACCAACCTGCCATGCCAGGGAAAAGCAGGGACACATGCCCAGAGGAGGGCAGTGCCCATCTCAGGTGCAGGGCCTGCATCGTGCAATCTCTCCTCTTGCCAATTAAAGCTGTACTTGGGCTTCTTAATGAGCAGGGAGCTTTCTGTCTTGCAGGAATTCCTGGTTTCCGTGAATTCAAGGTATCCTGATACCACAAAGAACAGGAACAGAGTAAAGACACAGGTACTGCTCAGTGCCCACCTTAGCTCTGGTTTCTTAAACTGGGCAAACGCAACAGCCCCAGCAGAGCCTGTTCAAAGACTGCTGGGGGAGAAAGGAAGAGGTGCTCGGCCTTGAACCCTGCACTCCCTCCCAGGCCCATTTGCTTCTGGCATGTGAAGCCAGCAGTGGAAGCTGGCAGGGAGAACTGTCTCCCAAAAGCAGCTGTGGGTAGTGACACTCAGTCACTCTGGCAAACTGTCCTTAGCCACAGATGAGCCCAAGGTGGCAAGTGCCAGCTAATGCCATCCTGGGGTCCACATCCTCCTTCTGCACACTGAGGAGGTTGGAAACATGCCTCTTTCCTCGAGAGGGCAGAGGATGGAGCCTGGAGTTACACTGCCTGCACTGAGTGGTAAAAATTTCGTGTGGGCGTCTGATAGGGAGATGCCGGCCTGGGTGCCTGCCTGCGGGGACATGTGTGTGGCCAGCCCCAGTGGCTCTGGTTGAGGACCAGGAGGGCACCTGGGCTCTGGGAGGGCTGGGGTTGGGTAGTGCCATGTTTACAAGGACAAACATATTTAATTTTTGAGGACTGGAAGTGTAGAGTTGTGTCCAGGAGCATCGTTCCAATCACTGGCTGCTGACTGGCACTGGACCCATGGCTGGTTCTCTCCTCAGGGCTGATCCTTGCCAGGACAGGACCCCACAGAACTTCAGGGTTACAAAAGAGCTGCCAGGCTGGCAGGAGAGAAGACTTGACCATCTCTTGGTGGCACTGTTGGTGGCAGGCTCAGCATTTTGGCAGCGGAGATGGATGGAGCCCACGGCATCTCCACCGTGCACCTGCATTGGGTAACACCTGGCCAGGCGGTGACGCCAGGGACACAGGGGTGGGGGCAAGCAGTTTCGGTCGGGGCAAGAGCAGAGGCATCCAAACCAGTGATTACCTTGGCCCTGAGCTGCTAAGTGGAGGAAGTCTGTGATTAGTTGACACCTCCAGCCAGGCTTTGGAAATTAAGCCGGGCTGGAGCAGGGGTGGATGACAACTGCTTTATTCACTGCTGATATATAAAACTGAAAATACAGCCTAGGTACGGTATCAAGATATGCTGGTGGTGTATATGCAGCGAGTCCCCAGAGGCTTCGGGGGTGCTCATGGGGAAAGGTGGGTTTTGGTGCTGTGGCTTTGAGCCTTGGGCTGGGATGTCTAAGGGCTCAGGGCAGGGCTTTGTGTTGGGTTTAGTTTTCATGTGCTTTGAATAAATCTCCCTCCACCAGCCGCTGCTGTGAGTCTCATGCAGCCTTGGGAAGTAAAGAAATTACACCTGGTGCTTGTCCCTGAGCTTTGGGATTCTTGTGTTTGCAGGTGGCTACTAGAAAGAGAAGAGGGGAGGTGGCTGTGTTTGGACCCATGGCATAGCTGATACCAGGCATGTGTTTGACTCCGTGCAGGGAAGAATCTCCCACTCTGTCAGGCAGTCCCATGGGTCTGTCCCCACCCTGGAAGTGTGGGAATATTCATGGTCTATCCCTGCAGCACAGTAGCACTCTGGCCTAGCCAGGACCTGGAGGACCATTGTCCCAACCTCAAAGCCAGGAGAGTTCAGGCTCTACAATGCCATGTAGCCCCTAAAGCTTGCAGGAGTGAGGAGTTAGGTTGATGTCTCCATACCTGGCTGCTGCTGGCAGGTAAATCCCAGCTGTTCTCAGCCCTGAGGTTTGGCAGAGCAATTCCCCACCTACAACCTCTCCAGCACCTTCTTGGGGTCAAATGGATGAGAAAAATATAGCAGCAATGAAAAGGATGGTGTGAACGACACTGAGGGTGTGGGGCCTCCAACCCCTTCCTGGCTGGACAATGTCCATCGTGTGGTTTTGCTATTTAGCCACTTCCGTGTGGAGATGCCGGGGCAGCGCGGGGCAGCACTGGACCAACACAGAGCCTGGATAAGACCAACACAGAGCCTGGATAAGACCAGGCTTCTGTCCACAATGCCTCCCCCACAGCCAGTGCACGACCCAGGGCTCTGCCCGCCCCGTCTCGCCGTCGTCTGGTCTGTGCCATGCAAACAAATCAGCCAGATTAGCCAGCACCGGAATCCAGCTTCTTCCCGGAGCTGCTGAGCATAAGCGGGAAGTTTTCTGTGGCCTGAAGTGGCCATTTGGGCCCTGCAAACACTGAGATATCCTGAGAAGGGTATTTATTTACGGTTAAAAGCATGACCTTGCCAAGTCCTGCAGGGCTGGGAGGACGTGGACTAAAAAACAGCCCTTGATAGATCCGGCATCCCACCCCCCCTGCCAGCCCCGTCCCAGCCTGGCACCACTGGAGCTCTCAGAGAGGCTGTGGCTGCACCCAAGCTCTTGATCCCTAAGAGGGGACTTTGCAACCCGTGGGATGGGGTTCAATGACTATGTCCCCCCAGTATTCAAGGTTTTGGTCCCTGGAAGGGGAATTTGCATCCTTTGGGTGAGGGCTTGGTGGCTGTGCCAGCTCTGGCGTCCACTGAGAGCTTGTTGCCCTGACACACAGATCAGGCTGGGTCTCACATTTTGGAAGCCCATGAGCTCAGGGCTAAGCATCCCTTGGGACCCCACCAGACCAAGGCTAAGCATCCCTTGGGAGCCCACCAGCTCAATTCCCTCCAATTTTGGCCAAACGACAGTCCGAGCAGGCACTGCATGGAGCTGTGACTCCCTCTGGTGCCTGCCCCGTGGCTCCCACACTCGTCCTTCTCTCTTTCCTCATTCTACAGCCCCAGGGAAGGAGGGTTTGGGGTGCCCCAGCTGGCCTTGGGGCAGCCCCGGGGTGGATGGGTGAGTGGGGACCGGAGATAATCTCCCACCTTGTCAGCAGCTGTGGGAGCTGCTCGGCTGTGGAACTCGGGATGTGTCAAACACCCATGTGCCAGGGCCCGAATTTGGTGGGGAGGGAGCTGCTTTCGGGGTGATAGAGACAGAGCTTTGCCTGCAGATGGAGCTCCTTGCTCGGCCGCTGGGCTCAGGGAAAGGGGTGGAGCGAGGTGATGAATCCGGAGAATTTCTCCTTCATGAGGATCCCGCAGTTCTGCCAGACCCCAAAAGACAAAGAGAGGCGGTGCTTAAGGTCTCCCTGCTGGGCAGGGGATGGTGGTGATTAATCTCTCATTAAATTAATTACCTAAAAGCTCTTGGTCTGAAAGAGGTGGGGGGAAGTGCCGCCCAGAACCAGGTACTTATAAAAGTGAATCTCTGCAGACTCAGCGATGTCAGGGGAAGGTGAGGTGGTGGTTTTGGGAGCGTCTGGTTGAGGCAACCAGGGGATCTGGTGGTGTCCCTCTGCCAGCCCTTGCAGCCTGAGCCTTCCTCCCCCAGGGAGGAGGAGGGTGTGCAAGGCGGGAGGCTGCAGGGAGGGAGGGGCTGCTGAGGGAGCTCTACCTCCTCATCACAACCCTGGGATGCAAATACTGCAGCTTTTCCAAGCTCCTGGATTTGGGCTGGAAACTGCAGTTCTGGGGCTGCAGCAAGTGCTGTCCCACGGGCTGGGGGGACCCTGGGAGGGCTCGGCAAGGAAGCACTTGTGGCTGTTGGGTCCTGATGGCCTGACATGTGTGTCCTTGTGCCAGGCTAAAATGGCTCGTTTTCCTCTCTTTGGGGAGCAGGGACGTGGGAGGAGCTTGCTGGGAGCCAGATTTGGCATTTCTAGGGGCTGGGCTCAGTTCTAGAGGCAGAGGGGATCAGATGAGGACAGTGGCAGGGTTCTGATTCCCGTGGCTCCCTCGGGCTGGCAGATGCCTGAGGAGGCAGTGGAGGCTGCTTGTGGGACCCTCGTGCTGCCCAGGGCAAGGGACAGCCACAGGGTCAGCAGCTGCTGGCCAGAGCTAGCTGCTGCAGGGATTACACTGATCCTCTCCAGCTGCCCTGCTGTGTGCTGAAGGATTTCTGAGTCTTACACATGTTTTCCCTGCTAAACTGGAGGTGTTTGTGTCTATGGTGCAAGGGCCAGGTCAGCGTTTGCTTTGATCCCTAAGATCCCAGCTGGGCCAGGGGAACTGTGTGACTTGGCCTGTGTGTGGTGGGAAATCAGATGTGAATTGGGTTTAAAAGTTTCTTTTGGAAATGGAGCTCTGTAAGGCAGCAGATTTAGGGCTACAATCCTGAACCTTCTGACTGTCCTTACGGCTCTGCAGACTCTTCTTACAGTTTCTGGTCTGTTGTCAGCATTGTGACTCCCACCTTGGCTGTACCTTGAAGGAAGAAACTCTTTTGGGTTCAGCACTTTTCCTCAGAAACCGAAACTCAGCCTTTCCCATGTGGTTTTCAACCCACTATTTGTTCTCTTCTCCCAGGTGGTCTCTGGTCCTAGTGGCAGCACAGAACTGAGCGATGCCATGCGCCTGCCTCTCCCTGTGCCAGCTGCAGTGGGATCATCGTGGATCATGTTGGTCTTGGATGTGTGGCTCACCCTTGGCCCTGCCAAAGAGCACCCTCGGAGCAGGGCTGTCACCCTCCTGCTGCTGTCCCTTGCGCTGACATCCGAGGTGTGACAATGAAGGTATGTATCTCTCAGGAGCAGCCTCAGCAGCCCCACCTGATGCGCCTTTGGGTCAGACACCTGCCTCCTCTGGCCTGGCAGCATCCATGGGTGCTCTCCCAGCTGTGGGCAGGTGACAAAAGCCATTCTGCTCATCGGAATGAATCACTGGCTGGGCTTCACACACCACTGTGATTCCTCAGTGCCCTTGGCTCTAGAAATGCTCTCTCCTAATGCACGCTCTTATGGTGGAAATGAAACCTCAGCAGGTCTCTGATGCACTCTCAGCTCTGCCCCTTTTTGCAGCAGCTGGGATTTTTTTTCTTAATTGTTATTAAATTTTTTTTTCCAGAGGATGATGACAGTTCCCTGGGGCTTGATGTAACTTGGGTGTGAGGTTTGCTTCCCTGCAAATCATGGCAGTGATGTGATGTTACTGGAGATGCTGAGCCCATCCCAGTTTGGGGCTGGGATACCCTAGTGATGGGTGTAGCAAACCAGCCTTGTTTGTTGCAAATCCATAGGTATTTGATGGATGTCAATGTTCATTAAGGTTTTGGTGGATCAGCTGAGCTGAATTGAGGTTTGACAATGAGAAATAAAGCAAGAAGAAATCCAGTGCCACAGCGAGGAACAATGTGATTTTAGCTTTCCTTCATAAAGAAACACGGCTCTGGACGTCCTGGTCTGTGCAAAGGCATCCCCAAAGCTTTTGGATGTCTGTGTCTGGGTGATGAGTCGGGAGGCAGTGATGGAAAATTGAGGAAATTAATACAGAATCAGGTCAGAAGAGAAGAGAGACCGTGCGGGGGTCAGAGCTACTAGGGACAGGTTTGGGGTGGCCTGGTCCCTGGCAGGTGCCCCTGGGCTCGGTGCCCCTCCAGCAGCGCGGAGGATGCTGGGCAGCTCCGCGGCAGCAGCAGTTTGGGCAGGCGGGCACAGGCAGCCCCTCCTTCCCGCAGCGTGCTCCTTACTGTGGAAAAGGCCGATTTTCTCCCCAAAACGGCTCCCTCGTGGGACGGGCAACGTTTGCTCTCTCTCCCTGGCAGAAGCGAAACCCTATCCCTGTCCTCAGTGCTCCGCTTGGGTTTCTCAGGGCTATTCCTGGCGCTTGGCTCCTTCGCCTCCAGCATTTCCACTGCCTCTCTCCATCTTTTTTCCACTCCTTCCCTCCTCTGCTGCTGCCGTCGCTTCCCTGTGCCCTCGCCGAGCGTCCTCCCCACGGCCCCGCTGCCACGGCTGCTCCCCTAAATGGGCCAGGAAGGCGGATTATTGCCATCGCTCATCTGCATTCGCCCTCCTCCCAGTCCTCCCCTGCTCCTCCCTTCTCCAAATCGCGGCTGCACGGGTGCGCGGAGCTGCACGGGCTGCCCGGCCACCCTGGAATGGCCAGCGCCGGGAGAGCCACCGAGCCGGGGCTGGCGTGAGTAGAGGGCTGTGGTGGCCGGGGTGTCCCTGTGGTGGGAGGCTGGGTGGCTCTCCGGCCGTCTCCGCTGGCTGCGTCCTCCTTGGATTGTTTATTTTTTTCCATCCCTGCCCTTCCCCTGTCCTTCGGCGGCAGCAGGAGCCGGGAAGCCCGTCCGCGGTGGGTCGGGGTGCTGGGGTTGATCCTCTGGGGGTGACACCCTGCGTGGCCTCTGTTCAGCAGGGAGATGCCGCTGGAGGATGGGGACCCGGCGAGGCCGAGGGGACGGCAGGTCGATGGTGAGGTCAGCGGTACCCCCCGGCTCAAGGGGATGGGGGACCCCTCGCTCCGGGGCACGACAGCACCTAGGGGCAGAGGGGCAGAGGTGATGGCAGAGGGCTGGGAGCCGGGGCCAGCACTGAGTGACAGGGACGTGACCCCCGTGGGAGCCCCACAGCGAGCGGGGCAGCATGAGGAAGCCCTGATGACTGAGCTCTCAGAGCTGGTGCAGAAGGTGGTGAAGAGCAGCAGCTGGTGGGAACGGCACGGCGTGGACATCAGCATCCTTGCCTGCAGCTTCCTCCTGCTCCCGGCAGGTAACCTGGCTCAGCTCCCTCCAAACCATGGCCGGGGGGATCCCCAGGGTTCCCACTGCCTCCTCATGACTGCTTTGTGCCTGTTGGCACCTACTGAGGTTGTAACAAAGCCACAGTAACTCCTTGCTTCACCCAATGGCTTGGTGCACTCTGACCCCATAGCAGGTGATGATGACACCTGGAGTACAGCCTGGGGTGAGGGGACAGTGGGATCTGGGGTACAGCCTGGGCCGGGGGGATGGCGCCCACACAGATGTACACAGGGCAGGACATAGAGACAGAGAGTGATATGTCCCACCATGGGACAGGGAAACCATGGTGGTTTTGGTGGCAATGGACCTGGCTGTGGTAGGTGCAAGGGAGAACAGTTGAGCATGGGTATCTGGTTGAATGGCTGGAAAGCTGGGACCTTCCCTTGCTTTTGAACTCCTGGGGATGCTGAAATCCTAGTGGAGTAATGACACCAAGGGGATCCCACATCCCAGAGCTGTGGGATGGGATCAGGCGACTGCAGCACCTGTTGCCATTGAGGCTGGAAGTGGCCAAACCTTCAGCACAAGGGTGAGTGTGGCTGGTCCGGTCACGAGGGCAATGAGGAGGCAAACTCTGACTTGAGTGGTTTAAATACCTGTAACTATGGCTGAAGAACAGGTTTAGGGCAGTGGCTGGTGTGTTTGGGTGTAGCAACACCTCCAGCCTGGCTCAGAGGGTTGCTGGACGTGTGCGTGGCCGAGCTCCTGCCTGGCTGGTTTCTCCACAGGGTTCCTGTGCCTGCGGTCGGCCCAGGCCATCCCTTTCCTGGTGGGTGTCCTCACCCTTGGCGTGGTGCATCACACCCTGACTGTCAAGGGCAGCCACCTGGCCAGCCACTATGCCTTGACCGAGTCCAAGTCCTGGGGCAAAGTGTGGGCTATCTTCTTCATTGAGGTGAGTGAAGCAGCCCCCAAAAACACCCCATCAGCACCTTGCCATGGTGGGGAATGTTTGGAATGGTGGGAATGGTTTCTAGTGCTTAACTCTTCAAAGTCCATTTCCAGACTGGTTTGGGGTCTGTGGGGTGCAGAGCATCTCCCCATGGTGCTTCATTATGGTTCCAGAGCATCTCCCTGGGTTCCTCACACACAAGCCCAGTCCAGGCAGTGCCCAACCCTGGCACCACAACTTCTCTCTCTTCCCTCCCAGCTCTGCTCAGCTTTCACACTCGAGCAGGGCACCTACAACCATGTGAAGATCCACCATGGCTACACCAACATCATCGGCCTGGGGGACTCCAGCACCTGGAAGCTTCCTTTCCTGAACCGCTATGTTTACATGTTCATCGCGCCTCTCGCAGTGCCCATCCTAACCCCTCTGGTTGCACTTGGTACGTGTCCCAGGCGCCTTGGGGCAGGGTGCTGGGTGTGGGGAGCTTGTGACTGCCCAGCTCTCACCCCATCTGAGGGTCCTGCTTTGTTTAAAGGCATCACATTAACTACACCAGCCCCTGGTGTGGGACACTGGGCTGCAGGAAAGGCAGGAGATGCTGCACTTGTCCTGGGGACCATATCTGCTACATCTTCTTTCTGCTGATGCTAAGAAAACACTTCACCTTTTCCTATGCTGGATGTTGAAATCTCTGGCAAAAGCCATAATGAGCCTGAAGCACCCCAAATCCATTCTCCTTTAACTCAGATCTGTGGCCATAATGGGGTTCAGTGTCACATGTGGGTCTCAGGTTGATCAGAGCATCGCATGGGATGTTTGATGACCGTGTATGGGGTGGAGGTGTGGGGGGCTGTGGGGGCCAGACACAAAGAGCTTGGGCAGGAAAGGTGGTGGCTCCAGGGAAATAATGGTGCCAGAAAACAATCAGGGAGAAAAGCCCAGAAAGCAGTAAGAGGCTGGGGAAGCAAAGCCCTCCAAGCTGCATGACCCAGCTCTGGGCAGTGCCAAATGCACGGACAATGACTTGGCAAATTGTAAGAAATGAAGATGCATCCAAATCCCCTGAGTGATGATGCACAGCTGGATCTGCTGCTCCAGGGAGGCTCTCAGACCCAAACTCCAGCAGTTCTATAGGGTTTGGGCCAACCTGGAGGATGGGGAAAGTGAGTTTATGGGCGGGCTGGGCTGTGGGGCTATTGGCACACTGGGCAGCCTAGCTGCTGGAGCAGCAGTGATGGTAGGGAAACATCAACATCCCTCCCATGCGCTGCCTTCTCTTCCTTGTGCAGATTTATTGAAGAATGTGGAGTGGAAAGCAGCTCTCCGGACCATCTTCTGCATGTTTCTGGGTTTTTACTGCCATTACTGGCTCCTGCTCCACGTCTCGGGCTTTCAGTCGCCGTGGTCCGCCCTGCTCTGCATGCTGCTCACCCGCTCTCTCCTGGCCCATCCCTACATCCATGTCAACATATTCCAGGTAGAGACCTCAGGCTTCAAGGTATCCTAACAGTGCTGGAGACAGGACACCCACCACCCAGTGCTGGTAACAGAGCCCTGATGCTGCTGGCTGGAGCTTGTGTCACCTTAAGGCGAGTGGGTTCAGTTATCACCTTCCTTGTACTGATGTTGTCACTGTGAGGATCAGGCTGGTGCTGCTGGGTGGAAAGTGGTGGCCCTTGGAAAATGCCAGGGCAGATGAGTGCAAAGGGTGTGAGGATGATGTCCTCTGCAGTGGCTGGCAGGATTGGGAGGGCTGATGTGTGTTTCAGGTGGTATTACAGGCCGTGGGATGGGGAGAGGCTGGTGGCTCTAAGTGTGAATGTGTTGGGGGAACAGAGCCTGGGAGCTCCTTGGTGGCTCTGTGGACAAACACAAGATGGAGTGATTTTAGGGACAAACCGAGCTCTGGGGCTGGCAGAGAGACCCCAAAATGTGGTTCTTCATCCCCACACACAGGCAGAGCTGCCATTAGCTCTGCTGGGAAGAGACTGGGGAGGTGACAGGTGCCACAGGGTGCCCATCCTGCCTCTCCCGCAGCACATCGGCCTCCCCATGTTCGCGGCCGACCGCAAACCCAAGCGGATCCACCTCATGAGCCTGGGTGTCCTCAACCTGCCCCGCAACACCCTCCTCGACTGGTCCTTCGGCCACTCGCTCATCAGCTGCCATGTGGAGCATCACCTCTTCCCCAGCCTCTCTGACAACATGTGCCTGAAGGTGAGATGACCGCACGGGGTGGCTGAGAGTGCTGGGAGGTGACATGGGGATGAGACATCCATCTCCCCACTACCTCCCATCCTCACTGCCGGACCTGTCTGTGCTGCTCCTTCCCATGTTGGAAACCACTTGCTGCTTTGCAACAGCCCCTAACCCACCTCCTGCCATCCCATTCCTGTTTCTCCTGGGTTTCTGCTCTCTGCTCCTTCTCCTGGTTCCAATTCCAGCCTGCAGTAGCCTTCTAGCAGTCGAGGATCCTCCCAGTTATTCCATTGGGAAAGTATCCCCAGCATTGCGCAGTTCAGTTTTTGGTTCAGACAACATCCAGGCAAACCTCTTATCACTTTGGTCATGCCCTTACTTGCTGCTCTGAGGTGTGGGGTGTGTTCAAAATGTGGGCTCTGAGCACTGCCCCAGCTGGAGGGGATCCCGAGGAAGGTCCACACACTACCCTTCAGCACAGGATCGCCACTCTCTTAATGCTGTGCCCTTGTTCTCAGTGCCCTTTGCTCGAGCTCACGGGGCTGGCAGGACCTGCCTCCCCCAAAGGGGTGTTGGCAGGGAAGGGGGTCATTAAGTCTGTGGCAACCTCCCAGTCTCATCACCAAGCTGGCTGTGTGGGCACATGGGGATAACGATGGGTGTGAAGGATGAGCATTCGTGGCTGCCTCTCATTAGAAGCCTCATTAGGGCATCTCTCCTAATTCAGAGCCCTACAAAGGCATTTTGCTAGGGTGAACTCCCTGTGATGCTGCAGTTGGAAACCACCTTCCTCTTAATATTCACAGCAAAGATATTACAGCTGGTGCTGCCTGCTCCCCCCAGCTTTGGGCATGTGGGATGGGTTTTTTGAGCATATTTCAGGCATCTGGTACAAACACCAGGGCATCCTGCACAGAGTGACGTTACCTTTGCCTTTGCAGATCAAACCCGTCGTATCCCAGTACCTGAAGCAGAAGAAGCTGCCCTACAACGAGGACACGTACAGCTCCAGGCTCCGGCTCTTCCTCCAGAGATATGAGGAGCTGATGGTCCACGCTCCTCCCATAACGGAGCTGGTGGGCATCCAGTGAGGACTGCGGGGGCCACAGCATGCGGGGGGCTGTTTCCCGAAGGGACATACAGCAGGGATGGTTTTAGCAGGACCAACACCTCCATGAAGCCATGATACAGAAAACATCCCTCCCTGAAGTCTTGCTTTTGGCTAGAAAACAGTGCACAGAGCCACTGCAGGGGGAGAGCCAGGTGGTGCAACACCAGGGACAGAAAAATCGGGGTCACCTCACAGTTATTCCCAGCCAGGGCTTAGTTTTATCCACTCTGCTTTCACACTTGGGGAGAGGAAACTCCCCATCTGTGGGGGATGCGGCAGCATGTCCAGGACATCCAGAACTGAGAAGCACCAGGATCTGTAGGATGGAGCTGCAGCTGTGTGGTTGGGGTCTCAGGGAAGGGGTGGATGGTGGAGAGGGGGTTGTGTCACTGCTGCTTGTGCTTTGCCTGACTTTGGGCTAAATCAGTCCCTTCTAGGAACAAAGATTTGGCAAATTCAGCCTTAACACTTCAGGGTGGATTTCCTTTATCACTGGGTTTTGTTGCTGGAGGAAGTCTTACTGGTAACCTGTGGTGCTCAGGGAAGGACTGGGGGAAAGACCCTCACCCCATGGGGGGTGTCTGTATTGGGGTGCCAGAGGTGACCCCAGACCTGGTCATTGCTGTGGCAAGAATTTATCAGGGGAATCATCTGCCAGAGGCAGGCAGGTGTCCAGGGCTAGGAGACTTTCCCTGTTTAGGGAGGGTGAACTCTGCCCCCTGTGCTGCTGCCAGGGGCCAGGATGCTCACGTGGCCAGTTCCAGCCCCCTCTGGGAAGCTGTGTCTGGCTTTACCAGGGTGCTCTGCTGTCCCAGACCTGCAGGACCGATGACAAAGTCCACTGCAGTGTCACGGTGGGGTGCTGGCAGCAGAAAGGGCAGATGGCCAAATTGGGACCAGTGTGGCTTTGCTCTGAGCCTGGGGTTTTGCTCCCTGATTTGAGCTGTCCTCCCATCAGGGCTGGACCCCCGCAGTCCCACAATGTGGATTTATAAGGCTTCACAGGCAAGTGTGTCCCAAGGCACAAGGATGCTCTGCCCTGGTCCTGCACCATGGCAGGGTGATTGTTGCAGCAGGCAGTCCATGGTGTTTTACCCCACCTCTCCACCAAGTCCAGGAGCGTCCTCAGATGCACTGGAGAAGTGTGCCTGTGATGTGAGGCTGGAGCTGGGATGGCCATGGCATCCCTGTGTAGATGAGCTAGACTCAGGACAAGGAGAAGTGGCCCTGGATCCATCCAGCGTGACCCGTTTGGCATCAGAAATGTTGAATTATTGATTTATCCTGGGCTGGGGCCCTGGGCATGCTGATGCACTGATCTGGTGCCATTGCCACCTCTATCCAGGCCCATGTGAGTCATTGATCCAGGACATTATGAAACATCCAAAGGGCAAATTCCCATCCTTTGAGCACGAGTTAGGCTGGGTCTGTAGGTAGGGGAGCAGCTGGAGGGGTTTGGCCAGACCAAAGGGTCTGAATGCTCCCGGGGGTCAAAGACCCTCCCCAGAACTGCCCCCCTGATTCATCTCTCAGTTGAGCATCAGGCATAAATTAAGGTAAATGTGACAAATTATCAGCATTCCCAGCTCCAGCAAGGGGGTGAGGGAGCATTAGAGGTGCTTTTGGTTCAGGCAGGGTACTCTCAACCTCATGTGTTCCTGTTTGTGGGCACAAAATGCTCTTTTGCCCTCTCCTGCTGCAAAGAGCTCAGCCCCAAAATGTTCCCAAGCATTGTTTGGAGCAACAGCCCTTTTCCCAGCTGGATTTTATGGATGTTGTTTAACGCAGTGCCAGCTAAAGGCAAGTGTTTGCAGGTCCCTCAGCCAGCGGGGGATGGCCTGTGGTTTGGGAAATAGGTGGATTATTCCCTGCCAGAACTGGTGGATAGAGAAGTTGTTGGGGGAAAGGGAGAATTCTGGGAAAAAGGAGGATTCTGACTCCTGTGCTTGGAACCCCCCAAATTTAAACCAACTGCTTTTGTGGATGACCTCTATAATTCTATTTGGAGCCTTCAGCCCTGCCTCTCTGGGCAGGGAGTCGAGGATTGCTGTGCTGACCTGAGGATGAGGGTTTGGAGCCATCGGAATTCCTGGTCCTCGCCACAACCCCCCTGAAGGAGTGGGTGCAGAAGGAGGCACAGAGCCAGCTGCCATCAACTCATTTCCAAGACCAGGAGAGAAAGTGTGTGGGTTTTATGGCCCGTATTACAACCGGCTCCTGGCTGTAAACTCCCCATGGTCTTAATTGCATTTAAAAAGCCCCGTCAAGCACTCGGCTGCGTGCTCTGGCATCTGGCCAACTTTTAAACGTCTGCTGGGCCCGCTGAGATGATTTTTCTGGCTGGTGTATTGGGCAGGAGCTGAACCAAGACAGAATGTAGTGCTCCTGCATGAGAGGTGTGAGCACCAGCATTTGAAATGAGCTGAGTGATGGGGATTAAAGAGGAAATAAAGCGGAGACCAGGGGGAGGCTGGGGCAGGAGCTCTGTCAGCATCATTTATCCACTCTCTCTGGCGTTAATGTTTTACCCTTTATCGGAGGATGCTGTGGGTTTCTCCTGGCAAGAACAGGGCGGCTGCGCAGCGCATGGTTAAAATCAGTCTGAGCTTCAGTTTCCCCGGTAGACCTCGGCAGCTGGTCGCTTTTTGAGCGATAAAGAGGCGCAGGCAATTAGCAGCATCAGCGATGATGATGCTGCGAGAGCACGCCGGGTACCGCGGACGTCTCACCATAGAGAGCGGGGGTGCGAACGGCCGCCGCACGGCTGCTCCTTCCCCTCATCTCTGTGGTATCGCCTCGTTTCCGGTCAGCCGGTGTGGAAATGGCGAGCCGCCATTGGCTGTCGGTGCGGGGGCGGGGCCAGGCTGCTGCGGGTGGGTGG